>CM031605.1:37359764-37392264 GCA_018398815.1 Conus ventricosus
CTTCGGCTGTCACAGGCGGCTGCTTTATCTCAGACTTCGGCTGTCACAGGCGGCTGCTTTATCTCAGACTTCGGCTGTCACAGGCGGCTGCTTTATCTCAGACTTCGGCTGTCACAGGCGGCTGCTTTATCTCAGACTATCCGCTGTCACAGGCGGCTGCTTTATCTCAGACTATCCGCTGTCACAGGCGGCTGCTTTATCTCAGACTTCGGCTGTCACAGGCGGCTGCTTTATCTCAGACTATCCGTTTACTTTCACTTAAACTGTCATTACCTTAAGAATCCGACAAAGAAACGAGTCTCTGCTTTGGATCACCAGCCCTTCAAGGCGAAGAGCCCGCATTGATGGTTGTCAAACGTTTACACGATGAACTGTCGGCAACCCAAGTTTTATTGCGTACACCGCTAACACCTCACAAGCGAAGCACTGTCCTCTCAAGTTGTTCTCTTGCGTTCTTATCGACGTTTATAGTATCAAGGTTAAGCGCATTAACGCGAGGCAAAATCCACTGAATGACAACTCCCCCCGTTCTCAGCTATGAAAAGCGATTTTTCGAAAGATTCCATTGTTTTCTTTATAATACCTTCTCTTATGCACTGTCCCTCCTTCCTTCTCCCTACCCCCTCGTTTCCTTCTTCAACCCCTTCTCTCTATAGATCTATCAAAGTGCCAGCCGGGGTTTGTATACGTTTGCTTCCTAAACTGTCAATGATCTGGAGGGCTGTACTTGGACATCAGCCTTCGGCGAATCAGCGAAAATATGCTCGAATAGCCAGAAAAACGGTTTTCTAATGGGCCTAAGGGCTGAAAGTTTTAACTATGGGGGGAGGGGGGGGGGGGGGGGGGACATCGTATACGGGTTCATTAGAGGTAAGAGCAAAGCCGGCAATCCGTGTCAAGGATTCTTGTACGTGACTTGATGGATCGTACAGCCTTAGGCCTGGCTGCAAATGGAATAAAGAACTGTTATAGCCTGCCAAATGGCGTAATATTAACAATTTCAGTCACATGCACACCCCTGTATTTGATTACGTGTTTCGATTTACGGATGTGCTATTCCCGACAAGGACAGTCCAAGCCTTTGTATGTGAACAAGAGTGACCATTTCACATTCGTTTTGAATTATACTTTGCTTTGCCATTGGTGAAACATAGCGGTGGCCACAGGAATTAACGCTCCAACTATTCAATACATTGCCTGTCGGCTGTTAATTTACCACACTCACCTCAAATCATATGCTAAATGGGTATAAATTATGACGGGCGAAAAATAAGAGGGAAGAGTTTTATATACTATTTATCATTTTAGCCCAGCAACCACACTTGGACTTTAAGGGCTGTCACACACATAAGAGAAAAATTGTCACATCCTGACAAAAAATTACATCATACAAAAAAAGAGTAGATTGCATCCTTACAGTTTTTACTCAGAGTACTTATTTTTATCACCCAACCGACCAAATAGAGCACAAAAAATTACATCATACAAAGAGTAGATTGCATCCTTACAGTTTTTACTCAGAGTACTTATTTTTATCACCCAACCGACCAAATAGAGCCTTTTCACGGCTGTCAAATTCATACAGGAAAAAAAGTCACATTTTGAACACTTCAGATCACAAAAACAATTACACCCTGGTACAGAAACGAACATCAGAAGGGACTGATAACAGGGCACATATATTACCAGCATCATTATAGCAGATGAAACTAGGCTGAGCCGGAAAATGATAGGCGTTGCCTGTACCATTCCAAGATTTGAAAAACATGGGGGAAAAATTATTGAAAAAAAAATTAAACACCATACAAGCCATAAAACAAAAACGGCCAAAAAACGGATGTAAAAGCCCCAAACCCAAACAGGCAAATAGACACTGAAAATGGACTGCTACTGTCCACTCTTAGACAATATATACAACATCTACTGTCTCTTCGTCAGATTAAAACAAAAAGCTGATACACGGTCGAACTTTAATTAAGGACCACCCCGAAAAAAGGCCTTTTTTTTTAAATTGGCCAAAATACAAGCAATGCATTTTTTCGAAGAATTCGACTGGGAAAGGTTTAAGGGGTTAACAGAGTATTCCGCAAAGCTTGCGAAAGCTGTCTTATTGTCACGTGCGGCATGCAGAGAGGGGTTGGAAGTTGCAGATTATTGTCAAAATTGCTTGTTTTTTAAGCAAGAGTGAACACTGCTTCAAACGGTTTTGCACTGAAATTCCAAATGCACGTGCAAAAACCAATGCATTGCAGAGCATTTTACTGACTGGAATGCCCCTAAAAGCAGCCCAACGTGCATAATTCTTCATAACACAAAAATGCCTCCAAGACGCAAGCTGTCTGATTTTGACCGGACCCGGGCGATTGCATGGCTGCAGGATCGAGTTGGCTTTCGAGAAGTAGCCAGAAGACTACAAGTGTCCCACTCCGTCATCATTCGGCTGAGAGAACGTTTTCAAGCCACTGGAACTGTCAAAGAGAGACCCCGTCCAGGCCAGCCAAAGAAGACCACTGCAAGAGATGACAGGTTCATCCGCAGACATGCTCTTCGGACCAGGACCACGACCTCCAACACCATCAGGCGTCGGCTCCAAGCTGCCACTAACACAGCAGTGTGTGAGATGACCATACGGGGGCCGGCAAACAGCCCGGACATGAACCCTATTGAGAACATCTGGGGCGAGCTTGGGAGGAGAGTTCAAGAAAATCACCCTGTTCCGGCAAATCGACAGGAGCTGCTGCACTACCTGCAGCAGGAGTGGGCAAACCTCCCCCAGGCACTCATTACAAGAACAGTCAACACCATGAGGCATCGCTGTGTGGATTGTGTGGCAGCACGTGGGGGGCACACTCGGTTTTGATCAGACTGTAAAGAAACACTCTTTTTGTGAATGTCATTTTGGGGGGTAGTCTCATTCAGGCTCCCCTGTCTAATCAGAAAGAATGATTTTTTCGATAAAAGTGACAAAATGTTGTTCACTGATAATGAAATTAAACATTTATAAAGTTTCTGTCGTTTGTCGGTTTTTCTTTCTATGTTTTGTGAGACTGTGTATAAGTGGTCCTTAATTAAAGTTCGACCCTGTATAAACTGTGACCAGTGTCCAACTCAACGACAGGGAAATGGTCTACAAAGGCAGAAGAAAAAAACACAAAGGGGACAATAGCAAAGAAATACAAAAAGGGGGAGAGGTAGGAAGTTACGAACACAGATCTTCAAGAAGTTGGGGAAGCCATTTGTTCTGATCGGAAAGAGACCCCGACACATTAGTAAAAACAAGATGCAAAGCATATAAACGTACTCCAAGTTTATCCTGAATACGCGTGAGATATTCCATAAAGAGGAAAACCCGTCTTGGACTGGTGTAACCGTTAGTAATAGTTATTCTGGTAAACATCGGCCATCGTGTGTGACCTATAATGAACATACTTACAAATTTTCAGAAAGATCGTCCAAAAACTTTCTTCTGAGATTTTCCATAAAGAATAAAACCATTATGGGCCATTTGCAATGGCTATAACGGTAAACTTAAATATGGGTCATCATCCGTGACCCATAATGAACATACATGCTAATTTTCAGAAAGATCGGCTTAGTACTTTCTGAGATATTCTATAAAGAAGAAAAAGCGTTACAGGCCGTTACAGCCGTTAGTAACAGTATAACGGTAAACTAAAAACATCGGGCATCATCCGTAACCCATAGTAAACATACTTGCTAATGTTCACAAAGATCAGCCAGGTACTTTCTGAGATATTCCATAAAGGAAAAAAATGTTACAGGCCGTTACAGCCGTTAGTAATGGCTATAACGGTAAACTAAAACATCGGGCATCATCCGTGACCCATATGAACATAGCTGCTAATTTGAACAAAGATCGGCCAAGTACTTTCTGTGATATTCCATGAAGAAAAACAACCGTTACAGGCCGTTACAGCCGTTAGTAACGACTATAACGGTAAACGCAAACATCGGGCATTATTCATGACCCATAATGAACATACCTGCTAATGTTAACAAAGATCAGCCAAATACTTTCTGAGATATTCCATGAAGAAGAAAAGGCGTTACAGACCGTTACAGCCGTTAGTAACGGTATATATGGTAAACTAAAACATCGGGCATTATTTGTGACCCATAATGAACATGCCTACAAATTTTCAGAAAGATCGGCCAAGTGCTTCCTGAGATACTCCATAAAGAAGAAAAACCGTTACAGGCCATTACATCCGTTAGTAACGGCTATAACGGGGTAAACTAAAACATCGGGCATCATCCGAGACCCATAATGAACATACCCGCTAATTTGAACAAAGATCGGCCAAGTACTTTCTGAGATATTTCATAAAGAAGAAAAAGCGTTACAGGCCGTTACAGCCGTTAGTAACGAATGTAACGGTAAACTAAAACATCGGGCATCATCCGTAACCCATAATGAACATACCTAAAAATTTTCAGAAAGATCGGTCAAGTACTTTTTGAGATATTCTATAAAGAAGAAAAACCGTTACAGGCTCTTACAGCCGTTAGTAACGGCTATAACGGGGTAAACTAAAACATCGGGCATCATCTGTCACCCATAATGAACATACTGCTAATTTTTACAAAGATCTGCCAAGTACTTTCTGAGATATTCCATGGAGAAGAAAACCCGTTACAGCCGTTACTAACGGCTGTAACGGTAAACTAAAACATCGGGCATCATCCGTGACCCATAATGAACATACATGCTAATTTTCACAAAGATCGGCTTAGTACATTCGAGATATTCTATAAAGAAGAAAAAGCGGTACAGGCCGTGACAGCGTTAGTAACGGTATAACGGTAAACTAAAACATCGGGATTCATCCGTAACCCATAGTAAACATACTTGCTAATGTTCACAAAGATCGGCCAAGTACTTTCTGAGATATTCATAAAGAAAAAAAATGTTACAGGCGTTACAGCAGTTAGTAATGGCTATAACGGTAAACTAAAACATCGGGCATCATCCGTGACCCATAATGAACATACCTGCTAATTTTCACAAAGATCGGCCAAGTAATTTCTGAGATATTCCATGAAGAAAAACAACCGTTACAGGCCGTTACAGCCGTTAGTAACGGCTATTACGGTAAACTAAAATATCGGGCATTATTCGTGACCCATAATGAACATACCTGCTAATGTTAACAAAGATCAGCCAAGAACTTTCTGAGATATTCCATGAAGAAGAAAATGCGTTACAGGCCGTTACAGCCGTTAGTAACGGTATATATGGTAAACTAAAACATCGGGCATTATTTGTGAACCATAATGAACATGCCTACAAATTTTCAGAAAAGATCGGCCACGTGCTTTGTGAGATATTCCATAAAGAAGAAAAACCGTTACAGGCCGTTACAGCCGTTAGTAACGGCTATAACGGGGGTAAGCTAACACATCGGGCATCATCCAAGACCCATAAATGAACATACCTGCTAATTTTCACAAAGATCAGCCAAGTACTTTCTGAGATATTCCATAAAGAAAAAAGCGTTACAGGCCGTTACAACCGTTAGTAACGGCTGTAACGGTAAAATATAAACATCGGGCATCATCCGTGAACCATAATGAAAATACCTGCTAATTTTCACAAAGATCGGCCAAGTACTTTCGGAGATATTCCGTAAAGAAGAATAGCGTTAGACGTTACAGCCGTTAGTAACGACTGTAACGGTAAACTAAAACATCGGGCATCATCCTTGACCCATAATGAACATATCTACAAATTTTCAGAAAGATCGGCAAAGTACTTTTTGAGATATTCCATAAAGAAGAAAAACCGTTACAGGCTGTTACAGCCGTTAGTAACGGCTATCACGGGGTAAACTAACACGTCGGGCATCATCTGTGACCCATAATGAACATACCTGCTAATTTTTATAAAGATCAGCCAAGTACTTTCTGAGATATTCCATGGAGAAGAAAAACCGTTACAGGCCGTTACAGCCGTTAGTGACGGATGTAACGGTAAACTAAAACATCGGGTATCATCCTTGACCCATAGTGAACATACCTACAAATTTTCAGAAAGATCGGCCCCGTAGTTTGGTCTGGAGCGAGTGGAACACATTTTGACCACGGACACACAGACAGACAGACAGACAGACAGACAGCATTTCTTCGTTCCCATTCTAAAGTACTCCCTGTTCTTTAAGAACTGGGAGTACAAACAAGATGCAAAGCATATAAACGTACTCCCAGTTTATCCTGAATACGCGTGAGATATTCCATAAAGAGGAAAAACCGTCTTGGGCTGGTGTAACTGTTAGTAATGGCTATTCTGGTAAACATCGGCTATCGTCTGTGACCTAAAATGAACAAACTTACAAATTTTCAGAAAGATCGGCCAAGAACTTTGAGATTTTCCATAAAGAATAAAACCATTATGGGCTGTTAGTAACGGCTCTAACGGCATCATCCGTGATCCATAATGAACATATCTACAAATTTTCAGAAATATCGGCCACGTACTTTCTGAGATATTCCATAAAAAAGAAAAGGCGTTACAGGCCGTTACAGCCGTTAGTAACAGTATAACGGTAAACTAAAACATCGGACATTATTTGTGACCCATAATGAACATACGTATAAATTTTCAGAAAGATCGGCCAAGTGCTTTCTGGATATTCTATAGAAGAGAAAAACTGTTACAGGCCGTTACAGTCGTTAGTAACGGCTATAACGGGTAAACTAAAACATCGGGCATCATCTGTGACCTATGATAAACATACCTACAAATTTTCAGAAAAATCGGCCAGTGCTTTCTGAGATATTCTATAAAGAAGAAAAACCGTTACAGGCCGTTACAGCCGTTAGTAACGGATATAACAGTAAACTAAAACATCAGGCATTATCGTGTCCCATAATGAACATGCCTACAAATTTTCAGAAAGATCGGCCAAGTACTTTTTGAGATATTCTATAGAGAAGAAAAACCGTTACAGGCTGTTACAGCCGTTAGTAACGGCTATAACGGGGTAAACTAAATTATCGGGCATCATTCGAGACCCATAATGAACATACCTGCTAATTTTCACAAAGATCGGCCAAGTACTTTCTGAGATATTCCATAAAGAAGAAAACGCGTTACAGGCCGTTACAGCCGTTAGTAACGGCTGTAACGGCCTGTAACGCTTTTTCTTCTTTATGGAATATCTCCGAAAGTACTTGGCCGTTAGTAACGGCTGTAACGGTAAACTAAAACATCGGGCATCATCTGTGACCCATAATGAACATTTCTACAAATTTTCAGGAAGATCCGCCAAGTACTTTTTAATATTTCTAAAAAGAAGAAAAACCGTTACAGGCTGTTACAGCCGTTAGTAACGGCTGTAACGGGTAAACTAAAACATCGGGCATCATCCGTGACCCATAATGAACATACCTGCTAATTTTTCACAAAGATCGGCCAAGTACTTTCGGAGATATTCCATAAAGAAGAAAAAGCGTTACAGGCCGTTACAGCCATTAGTAACGGCTGTAACGGTAAACTAAAACGTCGGGCATCATCCTTGACCCATACTGAACATACCTACAAATTTTCAGAAAGATCGACCCAGTAGTTTTGTCTGGAGCGAGTGGAACACATTTTGACCACGGACAGACAGACAGACAGACAGACACACACACACACAACACACACACACACACACACACACACACACACACACACACACACAGCATTTCTTCGTTCCCATTCTAAAGTACTCCCTGTCCTATAAGAACTGGGAGTACAAAAATGCAAAAAGGGGAAGAGGGCGGGAGCAGAGTTAAAGAGAGTATCAGAAAAGAGGCAGGAAGTTACTATCACAGAACTTCAAGAAGTTGGGGCAGCCGTTTGTTCTGATCGAAAAGAGACTCCGACCTCCCGTCAAGGACGATTACGCCCTGAATGCAAAAAAAACCCAACAAATACAATCTACAGTGTCAAAGTAGCTTAACTTTGTATATTCTTGAGGTGTTGAGATCGCTAATCATTGTATGATCCCAGACTTACAACAACAACAAACAAGATGCGAAGCATATAGACGTACTCCCAGTTTTCCAAACCGCTTATAAATCGGCCAAGTGCTTTGTGAGATAAGAAATAAAGGCAAAATAACGGTTATTTAACCGATGTATACTTTTGAAACTGGCATTTTAGTCCTCACTGGGCTAAAGCCTGTGTACATACCAAATTTCATCCAAATCGGACAATATGTCAAGAATAAGCGTTTTTAACGGTCAGATTTTGAAACACTACATGGAAGTGCCATTTGTGTGTGATGACCTTTCTATATACAAAATTTCATTAAAACCCACAAACATATAAAAAATAACGGCAAAATAACGGTTATACAACCGATATACACTTTGAAACCGGTATTTTAGTCCTCACTGGGCTAAAGCCTGTGTACATACCAAATTTCATCCAAAGCGGACAACATGTCAAGAATAACGGTTTTTTTAACGGTCAGATTTTGAAACACTACATGGAAGTGCCATTTGTGGGTGATAACCTTTCTATATACAAAATTTCATTAAAACCCACCAACATATAAAAAATAACGGCAAAATAACGGTTTAACGCTTATATAACCGATATACACTTTTGAAACCGGTATTTTAGTCCTCACTGGGCTAAAGCCTGTGTACATATCAAATTTCATCCAAATTGGACAATATGTCAAGAATAACGGTTTTAACTGTCAAATTTTGAAACACTATATAGAAATCCCATTTGTGGTGTGATAACCTTCTATATACCAAATTTCATTAAAATCCACCTATATATAAGAAATAACGGCAGAAAACGGTTTTAACGGTTGTTTAATCCATTTTCAGCATTACATCACTTACATATGGACAGAGGATCCGATTAGTCACAGATCATCCAAACCGCTTATAAATCGGCCAAGTACTTTCTGAGATATTCCGTAAAGAAGAAAAACCATTACAGGCCGTTACAACCGTTAGTAACGGCTATAACGGGGCAAACTAAAACATCAGGCATCATCCGTGACCCATAATGAACATACCTGCTGATTTTCTTAAAGGTCGGCCAAGTACTTTTGAGATATTCCATAAAGAAGAAAAACCGTTACAGCCGTTAGTAGCGGTTAAAAACGGGGTAAACTAAAACATCGGGCATCATCCGGTGACCCATAATGAACGTAACTGCTCATTTTTACAAAGATCGGCCAAGTACTTTCTGAGGTATTCCGTAAAGAAGAAAAAACGTTACAGTCCGTTACAGCCGTTAGTAATGGCTATAGCGGTAAACTAAAACATCGGGCATCATCCGAGGCCCATAATGAACATACCTACAAATGTTCAGAAAGATCGGCCCAGTAGTTTTGTCTGGAGCGAGTGGAACACATTTTGACCACGGACACACAGACAGACAGACAGACACACAGACAGACACACACACACACACACACACACACACACACACACACACACACACACACACACACACAGCATTTCTTCGTTCCCATTCTAAATACTCCCTGTTCTAAAAGAACTGGGAGTACAAAAAAGAAACAAGATGCGAAGCATATAAACGTACTCCCAGTTTTCCAAACCGCTTATAAATCAGCCAAGTGCTTTATGAGATAAGAAATAAAGGCAAAATAACGGTTTTAACGGTTATTTAACCGATGTACACTTTTCAAACTGGTATTTTAGTCCTCACTGGGCTAAAGCCTGTGTACATACCAAATTTCATCCAAATTGGACAATAGGTCAAGAATAACGGTTTTTAACGGTCAGATTTTGAAACACTGCATGAAGTGCCATTTGTGTGTGATGACCTTTCTATATACAAAATTGCATTAAAATCCACCAATATATAAAAAAATAACGGCAAAATAACGGTTTAACGGTTATATAACCGATATACACTTTTGAAACCGGTATTTTAGTCCTCACTGGGCTAAAGCCTGTGTACATACCAATTTCATCCAAATCGGACAATATGTCAAGAATAACGGTTTTTAACGGTCAGATTTTGAAACACTGCATGGAAGTGCCATTTGTGTGTGATAACATTTCTATATACAAAATTTCATTAAAACCCACCAATATATAAAAAAATAACGGCAAAATAACGGTTTAACGCTTATATAACCGATATGCACTTTTGAAACCGGTATTTTAGTCCTCACTGGGCTAAAGCCTGTGTACATATCAAATTTCATCCAAATTGGACAATATGTCAAGAATAACGGTTTTTAATGGTCAAATTTTGGAACACTATATAGAAGTGCCATTTGTGGGTGATAACCTTTCTAGATACCAAATTTCATTAAAATCCACCTATATATAAGAAATAGCGACAGAATAACGGGTTTTAACGGTTGTAGCATTAAATCACTTACATATGGACAGAGGATCCGATTTGTCACAAGATCATCCAAACCGCTTATAAATCGGCCAAGTACTTTCCGAGATATTCCATAAAGAAGAAAAACCGTTACAGGCCGTTACAACCGTTAGTAACGGCTATAACGGGGCAAACTAAAACATCAGGCATCATCTGTGACCCATAATGAACATACCTGCTAATTTTCTTAAAGGTCGGCCAAGTATTTTCTGAGATATTCCATAAAGAAGAAAAACCGTTACAGGCCGTTACAGCCGTTAGTAACGGTTATAACGGTAGTAAACTAAAACATCGGGCATTATTCGTGACCCATAATGAACATACCTACAAATTTTCAGAAAGATCGGCCAAGTACTTTCTGAGATATTCCATAAAGAAGAAAAAGCGTTACAGGCCGTTACAGCCATTAGTAACGGCTGTAACGGTAAACTAAAACGTCGGGCATCATCCTTGACCCATACTGAACATACCTACAAATTTTCAGAAAGATCGACCCAGTAGTTTTGTCTGGAGCGAGTGGAACACATTTTGACCACGGACAGACAGACAGACAGACAGACAGACACACACACACACACACACACACACACACACACACACACACACACACACAGCCACACAGCATTTCTTCGTTCCCATTCTAAAGTACTCCCTGTCCTATAAGAACTGGAGTACAAAAATGCAAAAAGGGGAAGAGGGCGGGAGCAGAGTTAAAGAGAGTATCAGAAAAGAGGCAGGAAGTTACTATCACAGAACTTCAAGAAGTTGGGGCAGCCGTTTGTTCTGATCGAAAAGAGACTCCGACATCCCGTCAAGGACGATTACGCCCTGAATGCAAAAAAACCCAACAAATACAATCTACAGTGTCAAAGTAGCTTAACTTTGTATATTCTTGAGGTGTTGAGATCGCTAATCATTGTATTGATCCCAGACTTACAACAACAACAAACAAGATGCGAAGCATATAGACGTACTCCCAGTTTTCCAAACCGCTTATAAATCGGCCAAGTGCTTTGTGAGATAAGAAATAAAGGCAAAATAACGGTTATTTAACCGATGTATACTTTTGAAACTGGCATTTTAGTCCTCACTGGGCTAAAGCCTGTGTACATACCAAATTTCATCCAAATCGGACAATATGTCAAGAATAACGGTTTTTAACGGTCAGATTTTGAAACACTACATGGAAGTGCCATTTGTGTGTGATGACCTTTCTATATACAAAATTTCATTAAAACCCACAAACATATAAAAAATAACGGCAAAATAACGGTTATACAATCGATATACACTTTTGAAACCGGTATTTTAGTCCTCACTGGGCTAAAGCCTGTGTACATACCAAATTTCATCCAAAGCGGACAACATGTCAAGAATAACGGTTTTTAACGGTCAGATTTTGAAACACTACATGGAAGTGCCATTTGTGGGTGATAACCTTTCTATATACAAAATTTCATTAAAACCCACCAACATATAAAAAATAACGGCAAAATAACGGTTTAACGCTTATATAACCGATATACACTTTTGAAACCGTATTTTAGTCCTCACTGGGCTAAAGCCTGTGTACATATCAAATTTCATCCAAATTGGACAATATGTCAAGAATAACGGTTTTAACTGTCAAATTTTGAAACACTATATAGAAATCCCATTTGTGTGTGATAACCTTTCTATATACCAAATTTCATTAAAATCCACCTATATATAAGAAATAACGGCAGAATAACGGTTTTTTAACGGTTGTTTAATCCATTTTCAGCATTACATCACTTACATATGGACAGAGGATCCGATTAGTCACAAGATCATCCAAACCGCTTATAAATCGGCCAAGTACTTTTCTGAGATATTCCGTAAGAAGAAAAACCATACAGGCCGTTACAACCGTTAGTAACGCTATAACGGGGCAAACTAAAACATCAGGCATCATCCGTGACCCATAATGAACATACCTGCTGATTTTCTTAAAGGTCGGCCAAGTACTTTTTGAGATATTCCATAAAGAAGAAAAACCGTTACAGCCGTTAGTAGCGGTTATAACGGGGTAAACTAAAACATCGGGCATCATCCGTGACCCATAATGAACGTAACTGCTCATTTTTACAAAGATCGGCCAAGTACTTTCTGAGGTATTCCGTAAAGAAGAAAAAACGTTACAGTCCGTTACAGCCGTTAGTAATGGCTATAGCGGTAAACTAAAACATCGGGCATCATCCGAGGCCCATAATGAACATACCTACAAATGTTCAGAAAGATCGGCCCAGTAGTTTTGTCTGGAGCGAGTGGAACACATTTTGACCACGGACACACAGACAGACAGACAGACAGACAGACAGACACACACACACACACACACACACACACACACACACACACACACACACACACAGCATTTCTTCGTTCCCATTCTAAAGTACTCCCTGTTCTAAAAGAACTGGGAGTACAAAAAAGAAACAAGATGCGAAGCATATAAACGTACTCCCAGTTTTCCAAACCGCTTATAAATCAGCCAAGTGCTTTATGAGATAAGAAATAAAGGCAAAATAACGGTTTTAACGGTTATTTAACCGATGTACACTTTTCAAACTGGTATTTTAGTCCTCACTGGGCTAAAGCCTGTGTACATACCAAATTTCATCCAAATTGGACAATAGGTCAAGAATAACGGTTTTTAACGGTCAGATTTTGAAACACTGCATGGAAGTGCCATTTGTGTGTGATGACCTTTCTATATACAAAATTGCATTAAAATCCACCAATATATAAAAAATAACGGCAAAATAACGGTTTAACGGTTATATAACCGATATACACTTTGAAACCGGTATTTTAGTCCTCACTGGGCTAAAGCCTGTGTACATACCAAATTTCATCCAAATCGGACAATATGTCAAGAATAACGGTTTTTAACGGTCAGATTTTGAAACACTGCATGGAAGTGCCATTTGTGTGTGATAACATTTCTATATACAAAATTTCATTAAAACCCACCAATATATAAAAAAAATAACGGAAAAATAACGGTTTAACGCTTATATAACCGATATGCACTTTTGAAACCGGTATTTTAGTCCTCACTGGGCTAAAGCCTGTGTACATATCAAATTTCATCCAAATTGGACAATATGTCAAGAATAACGGTTTTTAATGGTCAAATTTTGGAACACTATATAGAAGTGCCATTTGTGGGTGATAACCTTTCTAGATACCAAATTTCATTAAAATCCACCTATATATAAGAAATAGCGACAGAATAACGGGTTTATAACGGTTGTAGCATTAAATCACTTACATATGGACAGAGGATCCGATTTGTCACAAGATCATCCAAACCGCTTATAAATCGGCCAAGTACTTTCCGAGATATTCCATAAAGAAGAAAAACCGTTACAGGCCGTTACAACCGTTAGTAACGGCTATAACGGGGCAAACTAAAACATCAGGCATCATCTGTGACCCATAATGAACATACCTGCTAATTTTCTTAAAGGTCGGCCAAGTATTTTCTGAGATATTCCATAAAGAAGAAAAACCGTTACAGGCCGTTACAGCCGTTAGTAACGGTTATAACGGTAGTAAACTAAAACATCGGGCATTATTCGTGACCCATAATGAACATACCTACAAATTTTCAGAAAGATCGGCCAAGTACTTTCTGAGATATTCCATAAAGAAGAAAAAGCGTTACAGGCCGTTACAGCCGTTAGTAACGGCTGTAACGGTAAACTAAAACGTCGGGCATCATCCTTGACCCATAACGAACATACCTACAAATTTTCAGAAAGATCGGCCCAGTAGTTTTGTCTAGAGCGAGTGGAACACATTTTGACCATGGACACACAGCCAGACACACACACACACAGACAGCATTTCTTCGTTCCCATTCTAAAGTACTCCCTGTTCTATAAGAACTGGGAGTACAAAAAGAAAGAAAGAGGCTTAAAAACGTTCAGTATAACAAGAAAAAGGCCTTTAAAAAGTTATGGGCAAACAGACACCGCAGAATGGACAGCTTTCTCCACTCTGGACAGTGTATGCAATTTTTACTTCTCGGCCGTTCGGACTACTCTCCTCCTCCTTCTCCCACCACGACCGCATAAAACATGCAAACCGTTATATCATAAATTGAGACCAGTTAAAAAAACAATAACTGTAAAACATTTCCAAAACAATGACAAGAGAACGATCCACAAACGCAGAAAAGCGGCAGACAAGAGTAAAGAAAAACACAAGGGTAAAATCACATAGAGAAAGACCGGGTCAAAAAACGAAGGCAACAGAAAAGTTGAATTTGACGGGTGTGCGTGTGCATGTGCGTGCGTATGCATGTGTGCGGTGCGTGTGTGTGGTGGTGGTGGTGACGGGGAAAGAAAGACACTATAGCACCACCTAGTGCATGTGTACGTGCGTGCGCGTGTAAGCAAGTGTGTGTGCGCACGCATGTGTGTATATGTGTGTGCGCGCACGTGCATGCGTATTTCGGAAAGGGGTGTGGGTGTGATATACATGCTATCGAACCTTACATTTTAATAGGGGCCCGATGAACAGTTTATTCCACTATTTCAGGAAACATTATCAAAACTTGACAATTTTTTCTTTAATTCACCGCAAAAAAAACCCAACATATCGTTAATGCCACATTGGTGAACAGCACAGCAGAATGACAGCTACTACTAGTCCCCGGATTACAACATAAAAACTGGCATGTTATAACTAGCAACAAAAGAAAGACACTATAGCATGGACACAATAACCTGCCACAAAGCCAGAATAAAGAGGACGGTAGCAATAAAAGGTAAGGAGGCAAATAAATGGGGGGGGGGGGGGGGGGGAGTTAAAGCAAGTGCAAGGAAAGAGACACTAATTTTCACAAATCATGGATGCAATTTATGCCAACTGACAGACCCCCTGCTCCATCCTGCAACCCACCGCATTCTTCCTCACCATCCCCTAGCATTCCGGTGGAGATAAATGGAGGATGGGAGTGTGGGGAGGAAAGGGGACGGCAAACGAGAGAGCGAGAGAAAAAATTATGACTTCTGAGCACAGGCAGGTGAATGAGAGGACGACGATTTAGAAAAAAAAAAAATGGGGATACGATCCATACTGAAATAGCTCCAAGCGCACCACCTAGATGAAAGCGCGCTCAGTCATTCTGGTTCCGTAACAAAACAAATCACTTTCGGCAGCTGGGGATTCAATGGAAAAGGTCCTGCGCACACTTGATGAGAACACAGGCACTTCAGAACACCACACCAGTGAATCAACAGCAAGACACGTCTTCTCTAATGAATAGCATTATTTTCCTCCCGATACCAATACCTCAGCGCCAAAACGGCTACAAGGCGCTGAGCATGGAGACAAACCATGTGGAAGTAATGCTACAGACAGAACATGAAAGAGAAGACAAAAGGAACAACAAGATACAGAGATACTATTTTCTGTCGAAAAATTACTGGAGGTGCACATCCGCATAGAATGTCTGACGAAACAGTCAGACATTCGGCACTAGGCTTTTGTCATTGTATAGTCAGTCCTACACTGGCAGGTACAGAAACTGACGGAGTGACAGTTTGACAGCTCCAACACGGCTGCACCTCCACAAAGGTTCTCGATGTCGAAAGGTGCAAAACTGCACGAGGATAAAATAAACCGCAGGTTCGCCAATCCTACCACCGGTGTCATGGACTAAATGCCCCCCCCCCCCCCCCCCCTTGCATTCAGGATAAAAGTTTTATGGACAAGACTCAGTACGCGGACGGGGTACATCTCGATAGATCCCCGTCTCGGTAGATCCCCATCTCGATAGATCCCCGTCTCGATAGATCCCCCACTACATGTGGACGGATTTCCGTCTCGATAGATCCCCGTCTCAGTAGATCCCCATCTCGATAGATCCCCGTCTCGATAGATCCCCCACTACATGTGGACGGATTTCCGTCTCGATAGATCCCCGTCTCGGTAGATCCCCATCTCAACAGATCCCCGTCTCGATACTAAAACAAGTTAAAAGAAACAAGGAGCATACTGATACCCCCATACAAGGCGAGAAAATGCATGCACAAGTTGAATAATTGTACATGTGAAGGAAAATCATTTAAAAAAAAAAGTCACTCATCAGATTTGAAGGGAAAAAAACAGTTACGAGGATCCATCAAGACAGGGATCAATCGAGACGGGGATGTATCGAGACGGGGATGTATCGAGACGGGGTCCATCGAGACGGGGATGTATCGAGACGGGGATCCATCGAGACGGGGATCTATCGAGAGTGCCCCTGCCCCCCCCCCCCCCCCCCCCCCCCCCACGGCGCGGGGCGTACTAGCTTCACTACGAAAACAGTGATTGCTAATAAAGCCGTGATCATGAAAAACAATTGCTGTCATTGTTTAAAAACCCTTGCCATGATGTGGAAACAGTTGTTAATACAGTGTTAATTACCCTTGTTCATGTTGTTTTCTTTCCGGCCGTCGACAACAGCAACTAACACACAAAAACCGAGTAATCACAGAGTAACAACGTAAACTAGATTGTTTTTACGTGAGCCTAGAGCTTATTAGCGTTTTCTTGAAGAAAATTACTGTTTTCAGGCTGAAAATTGTTACTATGAGTATGAGCTTGTGAAGCTTGTAGACTCCCATACTAGTGGACAAATACCCGATAAGCGGAGAAGTGAAGCGTGTAAAGACCCACCTCCCGGGCAGGGGCCCTTGGTCCGCACCTTGACGCGTCCTCCCTGGGCCCCCCGCTTGCCGTCACACTGCTTGGCACGCTGCAGTTCGCAACGTGACGTGTACGTCACACCATCCGTGCCGCATACTTGCTCCGGTTCCGCGCCACTGCAATCTACGGAACAGCTTGATGCGCGTAGAGAGCGGAACAGGCTCTGAAACAAAACGTGTAATGTTGTGTATTTACTGTAATTTGAAGTAATGAAACTCAGACTGAAATGGAACTTGATGCGATGCACATTATCAGCCTATAAAGTATGGCATGAAGCAGTGGAAACGAGTCCAAGGAAACAATTCTCCGTCTCTCTAACAATGACTCAAGACTTTCTTTACAAGGAAGGGAAAAACAAACAAGCAATGCGGGCGTGAGGGTGGGGATGAAGAAGAGGCCATTTACGAGAGAATATCAAACACTGCACCGGCAGTGTAAGAAAACCTCTCGTGTTGTGTCTTGTAAACAGAACCAATTGTCAATCCCGTATAAGTGGACTTTCACCTCTTCGGCCAGAGTAGTCAGTAGATTCGCCCTGCTTAAAATGATGCACCCATGGTATCTACCAAAAACACACTACTTGTAAATCAGTGGAATTCTGACCACCATGGGAGAAAATTAAAATCCATGCGTCTGCCCAGGCACATGGCGAAGGTAGACTAGAAAAGTGGGAAGAAGAGTCTCAGAACATACAGATAAAAAAAAATGAATCAAGAGTTTTCAACATACACCATACTTTCAACCATGCATTTTGCAGATCAAAATAGGCTCAAAATATGCAAAGAAGTCAATGTGCTTTCAACCTGAACAGTCAAGCTTTGATTTTTAATTACTCGAGCATTAATAATAATAATAATGTTAATTTTATATAGCGCCTTTTCTCTAAAAATTAGAGCTCTAAGCGCTTACATAACAAGCAACACACACTGCACGCACACGCGCGCGCGCGCGCGCGCCCACACAGGAGCGCGTGCGCACGCATGCTCACGCACGATCACACACCCACGTTCACAAACACACACACGCACGCACGCACTCACATCAACACAGCCTGCACGCACAAGCGACACAACCACCAGGCACCCACGCAAAAACCCACTGAGACAGTCGGAAGGTGGATTGGGAAGTAGAAGTGGGGGTGGGGGTGGGTGGAGGGGGGGGGAGGGTTACAACTAATTAAAGAAATTTGTTTTAACGGCAGATTTGAAAGAAGAGGGTGAAGGTTGGTGTCTGACACTGATGGGAAGTGTATTCCAGACAGTTGGTCCTTGGAAGGAGAGAGAATGTTGACCAAAAGATTTTGCTCTGGCAGAAGGAATGCGCAAGAGGCGTCTGTCGGCAGGGGAACGAAGTTGACGGGATGGGGTGTTAATGTGGCGGATGTCAGGAAGATAATTTGGTCCGGTACCAGAAACAGAAGAGAAACAGATAGAAGCCAGCTTGTAGTCAGTTCGACTCTGGATTGGAAGCCATTGGAGGGACTGCAACAGAGGAGTGACATGTTGACGTTTAGATGCTTTGCAACAAGTCTGGCAGCGCTATTCTGAACCTTCTGTAGTTTATTGAGTCTATTGGTGAGCCAGCCAAGAGACTGTTTGACGGTCATATCTGCGCTGTAAGACAATGTAACGCTACAGTTCATAGTGCTCGTCAAGAGTGAAATATTTAGCTTTAAAGCAAATGACGGACACATCTAGTGTCGCGTTTAAAATCATACTCTCGCCAAACAGTTTTCCGTCGACTTCCGCCCCAAGCTACTGTGGTTGTGTTGTGTGTGTGTGTGTGTGTGTGTGTGTGTGTGTGTGTGTGTGTGTGTGCGCGCGCGCGCCGCGCGCGCGCGCGTGCGTGCGTGCGTGCGTGTGTGTGTGTGTGTGTGTGCGTGCGCGCGTGCGCGCACGCGCGCGCACTCGCTTCTATTACCTTTTTTTTTCTTATTCCGTCTTCCCAATCGCTTTCAAATAAAACGAACGCATAACGCAAGTTTGTCCGACCATAGATATCACTTTTTCTGTTTGCCTGTGTAAATACTCAAGACCTTCTTCCTATCCTGTGAAACTGGCAGAAATTCAGACGAGGGTTGGGGGGGGGGACGGTGTGATGGAGAGGTATAGGTAACCATGTAATAGCCTATCCCTCCCTTACTGCTCCCTAGGGGGGATTGGGTGCGGAGGGGGAACCGAAGGAAGGAAAGCACGAGGATTACACAAAACCACAGACACGCCAAAGAATCTTGCCATGTACCAATATCAATTACACTTCCACTCGCCGCCCAGAGCGTACGTCTGGTTAACAGTGAAGTTTACAGAATTTGGTCATGCATCTAACCCCATATACGTGTCAATATCTATGTATTAAAGTAACAGTAGGGAAATTTAACGAAGTTTTGATGATTTAGTTTCTAATGAAGCCTCTTTCCGTTTATTGTTCAGCTATATTCTTTCCATCCCTACCCCCCCAAGCACCAATAAAAGTAACAAAGAGCCGCTGGAACTTTTACTCTCCCTACAAAGTTTCGTTCTTTTCATAACCTGGATCAAAACAGGATGATAACATAATATTTAGATAAAAAATGAAAATGAATAAGTAAATGAAATAACCACCCGGTGATTGATGCAGAGCAAACCCCACTCCAGCCACCCCCAAAGCACACAATCCCCACCACCATTACCAAAAATAACATATCAATTTGATGTGTTGACAACAACTCTGTTTTAAGAGGCAAACGACAACTTGTGAGACGTCAGGAAGGGTCGTACATCGGTACAAACAAATAAACATTTTTTTTAAAAGGAACCCACGTTTCAGATTTACATATTTTGGGTTAAGAATTATGGGATAACACATAGGATTCTCCCAAACTCTCTCTCTCTCTCTCTCTCTCTCTCTCTCTCTCTCTCCACACACACACACACACACACACACACACACACACACACAACGCGGCGGCGATAGAGGAGGAGGAGAGAGAGAGAGAGAGAGGAGGAGAGGAGAGAGAGGAGAGAGAGGAGAGAGAGAGAGAGAGGAGAGGAGAGAGAGAGCGACTCTACCTCACACGCTTACAGTTACCTTCTCTTGCAATTGATTTATCTTTCCATGGAAAGATAAAATTTGCAGAAGGCGGGTTCACTTTTATTTACGAATTCTTTTTGTTCCTAATCATGGCGATCACAATTCACAAACTGTACAAAATATCAACATATGTCATGAGCCACATAACGTCATATTCTGATCTTCGTACGTGAACATCGCGCTGAGCATGCTGAATTGTTTTGCTTTTATTTTTTTTTATTAACATGTATATGAGGTGTTGAATGCGTTTTCCCCCTTTTTATACTACCGCCATCCTGCACACACACGCACGCACCCCACCCCACCCCCACCCCTTAATCCCTCGTATTTTTGTTTTGTTTTGTTTTTGTTTTTAAAGAAAAACAAGTTAGGGGAGGAGGGAAACCTTTCTCTGCTTCTTCGCCCTTCCCGATTCCTACCACATGTCTCCCACAACGTCTTTCACACATTCATACATTTTTAGCTTGAATTGTAATGCTATGCGAGAGAGAGAGAGGAGAGGAGAGAGAGAGAGAGAGAGAGAGGAGAGAGAGAGAGAGAGAGGGAGAGCAATGTATAGGATATAGAGTAATAGTGCCCTCGTATAAAAACCAGGGGCTCTTTCTGTATGTACAACAGGTATCCCCGTCTTCAGGAAGTTGTGCGCTCGTTATTTCCCTTCCCCTGTTTTTCTTGTCGTCTTTCTGTAGTGCCGTGTATCGCTTCACTGCTTTTATGGTCGATTACCCTGTCTTTTTTCTGGAAGTTTCAAAGTGAGGTGACCGCAGGCGGAAATCGAAACAAACTGAAAGGAAATACTACTGTTCCGCCGACGAAATAGAAGAAAACAACGACAAGACGAAACAAGGCGCGTATTTGCACTTGGTCTTCTTAGCGAGACAAAAAATCCAAGACAATAAAATCACACCATCCGTAAGAAATGGGAATAACTCTAATAAATAATCAGCAGCTTACTTAAAATACAGGCCGGTTCTAATGAAATGAGGAAAAGAGAATTTATACATCTTTCAATTAGGTAGATTATTCCAATTTTACATCTGAAAAATCGGAGGGCCGTCGAAATATCAAACAGATTATCAAACGATTTGGTTTTGCACTGAGAATGGGTTTAATTTATTTTCAATATATGTCTTCGACGTATAGGTCTTCTCAAAGTGCACAATCTCGAACATACAATCACTGCAGGGTCTCCTCAACATACAATCACTGCAGGGTCTCCTCAACATACAATCACTGCAGGGTCTTCTCAACATACAATCACTGCAGGGTCTCCTCAACATACAATCACTGCAGGGTCTCCTCAACATACAATCACTGCAGGGTCTCCTCAACATACAATCACTGCAGGGTCTCCTCAACATACAATCACTGCAGGGTCTCCTCAAAATGGGCGCAAAATGGATGCGAGTTGCGAGACGTTCGTCGAAGATACAATAAATAATCATGTTTCACAAGATAATCTGCAATGATTGTCCAAACAAATTCTCTGATTAGCTGTCGGCTAAAGTTTCAACATTCAATCTGTATCACCTCAGTAGACCCTTTGAATGAAATGTGCCTGATCATCAGACATACATCATTTTCCCCACTTCATCTATATCCAACCGGAATACCTAACCCTAACCCTATCCCTAACCCTAATCCCTATCCCTAACCCTAACCCTATCCCTAACCCTAACCCTAACCCTATCCCTAACCCTATCCCTAACCCTAACCTATCCCTAACCCTAACCCTGACCGGGGGAGTAAAGAGCCGGGGGAGTAACGAGCCGGGGGAGTAATGAGCTGATCCGCCTTTCCTTTCCTTCTGCTATCCAGCTAGACTATTCTCCCAGTCACTTCAAACAATGCTTTTCCTCCGAAGACGCTTCTGTGCCACTATACTATTATCGGGGAAAACTAACTAACCATAATACTATTATCAGGGAAAACAAACTAACAAAAATTTCGCTGTCGACTACAACCTGGAACTGTCCTTTGCATTACAATCTTTATAACTGTCACGTAATAAATGATCGATCATGTGTATTTCTCAAGAAACTGCCAAACACTTTCTCTTGCACTGCACTAGGTACACCACTAGGTACTTGCATAAACAACGATACCGTCCTAAACCTTTCACGAGAACAAATCTCGGTTAGTAATTTAATCTTATTACTTGGCAATGTTTCTTTTAATCTGCAAAACAATTTATAATTTCAAATCTCTTCACATCATTATTGCACAAATAAAACATGTTGAATTATGACGGAAGATCATCCGTTACGCATTTCGACAGCCCTTCCGGTCTTTTCAGGATATGATTTTGAAATTATCTATCTGTCGAAACCAACCATCTACCTATTGAAACCAACCCACATGAAAGTCGCACATTTTGCAAAAAGCGTGCCTCAGCAAAGGAAGCTTGTGTGGCAAGTAAGGATGCATGTTAATTTCAAGATGAACAAGTTGAGCTTTCCTGATGACGCAGTTTATACCGAAAGGGCTACTACAGATTCGAAGGATGCGAAGATCATGAATCTGATTGTAAATTATCCGGGCGGACTTGTTCAAGTGGGGTAATTGAAGGACCACACAGGGCCATAACTAGAGAGCGGTAGAGGGTCTGACACCTGGGCCATTGAAGGCCGAGTTAACGCCGACACCTGGGTGCTCATCACGCCCAGCTGGTGATCGTCCCCAACACCTCTCCACCTCACTCGTCCTCTACTTCACCCCTCTGACACTCCACCCCCACCCCCACCCACCCCTTTCTACCCACCCCTCATCATCCCCTGAATACGCGGCAACTAACAGTTCCCAAGTCGGTCCAAACTAAATAGTCTTTTCCAGGTGACATTCAAGTGCCACAGACCTCCACTTCACTGCAGCTGGTCGCAGCAGTAATAGCTCTCCCTAAATTCTGGTTAGAATGAGGATGTGGGTGATGAAAGAATAACAGTTTCGAGACGGGGAGGGAGGGGGAGAGGTTGGGGAACATTGGCGAGGTGTGTGTGTGTGTGTGTGAGAGAGAGAGAGAGAGAGAGGAGGAGAGAGGAGAGAGAGAGAGAGCGAATGAGATAGAGAGAGAGGGAGAGAGAGAGTTGTGAGCATGCGCGCAGGTGCGTGAGCGTGAAAGAAAGAAAATGAAGATGTTTTACTGCACAAGGAAATCACTGTAAAAAAAAAACTGTTCCTAACTGAAAGGGAGTACGCTCTGCCTTTTAGTCCTAAAAAAAAGAATCTCCGCATGCGCGGGTTCACGGACTTGGAACCCATTGGATTGTGATTTTCTCCAAATGAAGTCCTTTCACTTCAAAGAACGTCATGTGTGCTCTCTCTCTCTTCTCTCTCTCTCTCTCTCTCTCTCTCTCTCTCTCTCTCTCTCTCACACACACACACACACAGTACACAATAGCATGGTACATATCTCTTTTCACCTCCACTTCAGAGGTGGGACGTAATCATTATAATACATTTTAATGCCCACCCACTCATGACCAAAAACGAAGTGGACCTGTCACGTGAAACACCCATTCATCCACGGTACAGGATGTCGAGAAATACAAAGCAGCGCACGTTGTGTGAATAACAAACAATGCACCTGTTTGGCCTTTTCGACAGGTTTAAAATGTGGCCGTCTTGTCTAAAGGAAACAAGCAACACACACACGAACACGCGCATACACACATACACACAGACACGCGCGCGCACGCACAAGCGCGCAGAGAGAGACAGACAGAGAAAGGCAGAGACGAGGGAGGGGGGGGGGGGGGGGGGGGCGCCGCCGCAAGACGCTCACAAAAGACTTGGCGAGATAAAACGGAGATCTTGTCCCCTCTCTCTCCACTCAACCACACCACCCCCTTCCCTCTTTCTGACCCTCCTTCCCTCTTCACCACCACAGGTGAGTGTCGAACGGCGTGACTCGTGCGTCAGCAGGAGGTAGGGGGAGGGAGGCGAGCTAGTGGAGAAGAGGGAAGAGGTACCCACAGGTGCAGCGATAAAGCGGGGGACTGTGCAGAGGTGTGTTTGAAGTTCCCACCGCCTACATGGCAGACCCGTTACATGCATACCTGCTGTGATTTACGTTCACCCAAGATCAGCGGCTGCTGCTGCTCTACACAGGATCCCTGGTAGTAATGGAGGTCGACAATAGGGCGGGGTAGCCATTCAACCTTTGCGTAGTGGTTAGTCCTGTGGAGACCGGAGTGCTGCGTCACTTAGTTCAGTTCATACCACTTTTAGTCTAGCAAGAACCGAGCTTTATATCCCCGTCGTCTATCACAAGTCGTTTACTGTCTGACAGGACAGCGCTGGAGGGGAGGATGGGGGTGGGGTGGGATGGATAGCGGAACTATTGCACCACTGGAGCGGCAAAAAAAAAAAGAAGTAAAATTACGACTGAAAGCTGAGAGATCGTAATCACCTTGTTTATAGCCAAGCCAAGCACGCGGGCCACAACAGACAGGTGAACAGCGGTAAGGACGATTATAAGGAAGGGTGGAGAGAGGACTAGAGTGAAAAAGAGAAATCACCTAATCTGGAATTAGTGTGGAGAGCCACTGGGGCAACACACAAGAAAGCACCGTTTACTAGGTTCCTCCAGTTCTGTTGGCTGTATGAGCAATTTTTTGTTCTTGTCCATTCTGTTATGTTAACGGGCCATTTTTTTTTCCCAGTCTTTCTGTGACCGGACTGCCCTGCCTTATCCTGTTGATGCCGTGCCTTATCCCGTCTCTTAAAAAGCTCATGAGCTCTTGTTCACCGCCTTCTAGGCCGTCAATGTCATCTGCTAGTCGATGGTTCGTGATGCTTTTTTCTCAAACGATGACTGTCTTAAAATGGTAACTAAGTGCATGAATCATGATGTGCTTATGGAATATGTTGAAAAATGTGGGAGACAGAAGGCAGCTCTGGGGAACTCCAACTGAGTATGTAATCACACTCTAGCAGCACCTTGTATGAGCACTGCACTTCGAGTTGTTTTGGAGTAAAGTTGCTGGATGGTGTTGATTAGCTTTTGCCCGATTTCAAATTTCTCCATCAATGCCCTGTAGAATGCCATCTTGAAGTCTATGAAGACGTGGTAGACTTCCTTTTGGTCTCGGTGAAGCGTTTCACAAAAGGAACACAGCCTTGAGATCGAACTCGAGAAATGGTACTTATGCCTCTTGCAGCCTGTTCTTCAGCAATAATAGTATTTGCATGTGGCAGTAATCTTTTCCTGATAATTTTTCAGTATCGTTTAGCTTGTTGATCAAGCTATTAGTGTGGTAGTCACAATAGTATTGGAGATTTCGTTTCTTGGGAAGGGTGATGGTCAATTATTGTGTCTACGGCATAGATCACTCTCCTGTGTGCTAGCTTTTGTTGCAAATACCAGTTAGGATACTAATTCCTAGCTCTCTGCCATGTTTCAATAGCTCTCCAGTCATGTTGTAGATGCTTGCAGCTTTCCACATAATACCATGGTTTTCACAGCAGCAACAACTTTTTAAGGTACAGTCATTCTAACTTAATGATTCCTGTACATCCAGCACATTTGGCTCTCCTTTACTCTGTTTTTCTGTCAAAGTAATTATACTTAGCCTTCATTACGCACGGGTCCGAAGCTAGTCGACAATTGTAGGGTATGCTAATGGTGTTGGATTACTGCGCTTTAGCCCTGTTGTTTGGCAAGTTTTTTTGTTCCCATTAATTAAAGTTTTCTTACCCTAGTGATTTTCGTCGGTTTTTTGTTCTTAACCTGTTTTATCGAATATAATTTTTTCTGATTCTTCTTCTGTTCGACATTCACTGTCTCTGTGTACTCGCCTCCTTGCTCTTGAGGTGTTTTTTTAAGCTTCTAGTGTCACGTCGTCGAATGTCTAATCATGGATTCGATTTACGATTTCTGCATTCTTTATTTCTTCATATCTCTTGTACAATGCTTGTTTAGGGTTTAGCTTCTTTAGATTAACAAATAGAGATTGATGTTTTCTTTTCCTGTGCTGGGACCACGTAGGAAAACGTTCATGGTTGGACGTGCGGCAGGATCTTTAAGTGTGCCAACACTACATTTCAGACAACTGTTTTTCACTTTCTGTTCTTAAAACGCACTTTAAAGCTCATCAGGACAAAGCCGTGGTCACCCAAGCGTCAGCTCCTGGAAATATCTTTATTTCAGCCTTCTTGATGCTAGATCTGTTCTACTTGTTCACACAAATAAGTCCACCTAACTGTGATACTAACCAGTTGGGTAAAGCCATGTCTGTCGCCGGGATGCTTTATACTCGGCGACAACATTGCCAAAGACCTAGACATTATAGCTGTCGAGGGTGGAGGGTGTTTGATTTACTTTCCATTGAAAAACCAAGAAACTTTCATCATGATCCAATAACTTCAACTCGCTGAAGCTGTCAGGAAGTTTTTCTATTCAAGTTCTTCATAAGAGGGACTCGCCCTTGGAAACACACACCCACACACACACACACACACACACACACACAACACGAGACAAAAAAGACAGTTGAATTCTGTACAAAGCCAGGTTGGACATATTGTACATACCATTCACTAATAAACTCAAAGAAAAAAAAACATGTGATGTAGGATCAAAGACATAAGTATGTGGTTTAAAACACGTGTACTGATTCATCGGCACAAAAAAATACAGACTACATGATTTTGAAATTCTAACGATCTCTTCTTATTGTCAACTTTCGGGTTTTATTTTCATGTCATGTTGACCAAATATGGAGTATCAACTACGGGCTTTTGTAGTTCTGAGACAGTCTAAGTGTCATATTTGATTAAACGATTACTTTTGTACGACGAACAGTTTTTTTTTGTGAGCACTGATATGATAAAAAGAGACCGCCATGAAAATTTTTTATTTGAAATGATACCAAGCTGAAGATCTGGAACAGACGATGACGTTGAAATGGCTATAAACACAGATACGACTCGATGGGTCTCCACACATGTTGACTGTAGTAACAATGTAAAAATAGTTCTCAAAAACGCCCTAAAACTCTCTCACTCGAACCACTCTTTCCTCAGCCCAGTTTTAAACAACTCCGACATGTTTTCCTGTAAAACTAAGACTGCACAACACAACAGGCTGTTGGGCAGACCTGGCCGGCTAGTGAGGCATTCAACAGCCGACAAATTCCCAGGGTTTGAGTCCACAGCGGTGACGGCTCAGCTCCAACCACTTAAAGCTGGGCCGCATGCCTCATTTCAGGGCAGAATGAGCACAGCGGGAGGTGCCCATGGGAACACCCCTCTTATCAAACGGTCTGTCATCCTTCATACTGATCCGACACTTGTCTGGCTGATGGCGTCGAGGTATGCAGCACGCCATTCCCTACGATCACCTTCTTTGCACGGAAATGAGCGCAAAAGGTTTCTGGAGTTTGTGCTAGCCTCTTGTTTAAATTTTGCTGTCAAGTGAGATTTTTCTTTCATGTAAAAAGTACACGAATAAGCATACAAATTCAATTAAAATAAAAAAATCGGTATTCGGTCCGGGAATACTTCATTATGTTTTTCAAAGCAGTTTACCAATATTCAGACGGATAAGGAGCGTAAGACGACATACTTGTCGTGAAACAACTCAATAACATACCGGCGGAACAGTCAGTTTCATTCAGGTTTTAACGACCACACCCCCAATATGGCAGACTGGGGCAAGAGACCCAGAAGAGTGTGAGAATGACCGTAACACTATATTACTGCCAGGACAACAAGACGTTAAGAAGGGCAGCGAAAATGACCGCAGAATTCGAGCTCTCGCAACATCCGACTGCCTACTCGATGCACTCCCACTGAGCCAACCAACATCTAAACCTTGTAGATATCAGAAACGTAAACTTGCCTGAGTGCATGTTTCCCGCCGTATATTCCTCCCGCCGAACAGATGACTCGAAGCGTGAGAATTCCCGTCATTTCGTCCATCAGTTAGAAAGACACTCCTGTTTTAAGGGGCATAGAGGAGAGAGAGTGGGGGGGGGGGGGGGGGGGGAGGTAGTAGATGATTAGAAAAGATTTCTTTTGTAATCTCTCGCCGTTAACGAGAACATTGACCTTGTTTGCATGGAGGATTGAATGAATTTCTAAACGGTAAGAAGCTGACTTAAGAGAATAGACTTTTTGATTTCTGTCTCTATGCACACACATTAACAAGTGTATTAACTTAAGCAATTCACCGAAGTTTGGAAACTTACTCGCGACTGGCACTGAGCATCGGTACGTTCAGTAAACAGCGGATCGAAGCGATGGATTGATGGACAAAGGCATGACTTGCCCGAGATAGTGGAAATTACTTTGCTCATGACCGAGTGAGGACAGATGACCGCACACTTCTCTGAGCGACTATCTGAGAGTCTGTCAAGGCACATGGTTATATGACAATTATGAAGAGATCACCACTGTTACTGTCATGGAGTGTTCAACATGGCCGTGTTGACTCTACAATGATAAACGCACCACCAGTTCTCTCCACCTCTGACGGTTGTGGGCTAGTGCCTGGTGTTGCAGTACATCTCTTCCCGTTGAAACAGTCCGTGATCACTCCACATCCAAATCACTCTCCGGCAGGTGAGTGAGCGGATGTGCCCAAACTCACTACTTGGGAAAGTACATCCAGTCCGACCTCATTTGCTCCAAAATCATTTCCCTTGCTCCAAATTCTCAAAATCATTTATCAATCAAAGCATATTGCACCTGAATTTGAAGAGGAGGTGTGTGTGTGTGTGTGGTGGGGGGGGGGGGGGGGGGGTCTGGATCTGAGTCATAACTGCCCCCAACCTGATCCAAACCAATTCTCAGTGAATGATCTGGAGTGGCAAGGGCACTGAACCAGGAACCTTCAGATCTCCACTTCATGGCTTTCCTAACAAAGCTCCTCAGATTAACAGTAAGCACAGTGGGTTTTTGGGTGTGTTGTTGTTGTTTTTTGTTTTGTTTTGTTTAGTTTTTTGTTTTTTAAATCTTTATGAACGTCGACGGCAAGGCGTTTTCATTACCGTAGAATCCCGACATCGCATCGTTTCGCCACACGGTTACAGAAACAATGCGACTTATGCGATTTTCAGCTCGAAAGTGATTCGCTCTCGAACTGCTAAGTATCCTAATAGTCACCACGCCAACTTTGGTTAACATCGGACGAAAACTTGGAATTGAATGAAGAACAGACAGCAATGAAGAACAGACATCAGAGAGAGAGAGAGACAAGCAGACAGACAATTGAATTCAATTAAACTTATGTTGCTTGTAGCCCAGCCGACCACATAGCAACATATCAGGACTCTTGGTAGGTAGACAAAGAGTACACACGCTTTATGTATCAGATTAGAATATCCGCTGATTCCACTGCAGTTTACTTTTCAGAATCACCCAAATGCATTCCACATATTTGCAAAATCTCACAAGCTCATTTTTGATAAAATCAAACAGCGTGTCGCTTTCTTATGTGACTTCAGTAACACAGGCTTGATTTCTTTATTTCTCTGATGCAATGACCGGCGCCCACATCGCTGCCTGATTTCATTTGCCTTAAGAATGCAAATAGTCTAGCTACCATGTGACCCCCTAACTCACCTCATGGTTATCTTGGTTGTTTGTTTCTTTTTCTGGACACCACTTCTCTCTGCTGTGGCAGCCCTGGACCGGCGGGCCCTATGCGGTCGACGTAATGTAGCTGAAACTGAAACTTTCCGTCTTTCATTTTCTTCCATTTTTCCCTTTAAAGACGAGGATCAAATGTCAAATACTTTTACTGCTCGAGATGATGTGCGTTGTTTCGGCAACCGAGACTGAGAAAAACAGTCCACGTTGTAAGCGACATCCATGTGAAATTGAGCCAGCAAATGTGCACCGGAAAAACAGACACACAAGAGGAAAAAAAAACCGAGCTGAAGAACACAAATTTTAGTTTATATGGAAATGTAAGTTGAATCTCATTCACTGATAAACTAAATTGTAACTACTACTGTGTATTCACATAATGTTTTTGCATCTACGCGCGCGTGTGTCCGTGCATGTGTGTACGTGCATACATGCAAGTGTGAGTGCTTATGTGTGTATGCACAGCTGCACACTGCAGGGGAAAGGTGGTGAGTGGGATGGGGAATCTGTTTAAGGGATATGAAAGCAGCTGGTGGCAAACAACACATGCAAGTGTGAGTGCTTATGTGTGTATGCACAGCTGCACACTGCAGGGAAAGGTGTGATGGGATGGGGAATCTGTTTAAGGGATATGAAAGCAGCTGCTGGCAAACAAGAACCGCCTATTTTAAACACTTTCCATCTGTATATCGTAAAACCACGAATGGCAGTAAGTGACTGCAAGCAACACCCTTTCTTGGTCTTTTTTGCCCCTAATACAACGAGGAGGGGGGACGGGGGGAAGACCTAGCGATTGAAAAGCACACACAGAAACCCTTCCGTCTGGGGTAGGAGAAGGGGGGAAGTAAGGGAAGGAGAGGCACAGAGCCTCCGTTTCACTCCTCCCGCAGTACACCTGGGTCCTAGGTCTGCGATGAACATAATGAATCCAATAAACCGTTTCCCCCTCGCTTTGGCAGACAAGTACCCTATATGTCATGCACCTGTGAATGCCCAACTAAAGGGGGAAAATAAAATCTCCCCCTCCCGATTCTGTTTTGTTTCTTTGCATAGCGACTGTGTGTGTGTGTGTGTGTGTGTGTGTGTGTGTGTGTGTGTGTGTGTGTGTGTGTGGTGTGTGTGTGTGAGGGACAGAGAGAGAGAGAGAGAGAGAGCGAGAGAGAGAGAGTGTGTGTGTGTGTGTGTGTGTGTGTGTGTGTGTGTGTGTGTGTGGTGTGTGTGTGTGTGTGAGGGACAGAGAGAGAGAGAGAGAGAGCGAGAGAGAGAGAGAGAGAGAGAGAGAGAGAGAACGAGAGCGTGGCTGCACATGTCATACAAGCCCCCATAAACGCACACTAGCATATGCGCTCTCATTCACTCAGGCGCATGCGCGCACGTACGCGTACACTCACGCACGCACACACTCACACTCACACACACACACACACACACACACACACACCGCCAGCGTCATGCATAAGACTAAGAGACGGACAAAGTGAAATTGCGAGGAACAAAAAACAAATTCAGAGAGAGAGAGAGAGATTTTAAGTATCACTTATGTATATTTACGCATCCAAAACAAGTTTTACCAGATAAATGAAAGGGCCCACAAGAGTTTTCTCGTCTGCCAACACAGTAAATCGATGGTTCGTTTTCCGTTTCCTAGCAGCACAGGTATCATCCTTCGTAGTGCCATGAAGAAATACAGGTAACACATGCGCTCAAAATAAAAAGGAAAAAAAAAAGTGTTGCAAATGACTGTTTCAAAATAACATGTCACTGAGCATATGTTTAAGGCATCAACGCGATCACAGCGGTTAGACAGGGGGGTGGAGGGGGGATTATCTGCACTTATTTCTATATAGTGAAACCAGAAACTCCAACTAAAAACGGAGATTTAACTCTATGTAGGACCACAAGATGGAGACAAAAAAAAACTAGAGAGACTGAATTTAAGAAAGAAAGAAAACAGAATTTATAAATATTTTGCAAATGGCTCATAACAGAAACTCGAAAGACGATCGTTTGGAGAAGAGCGGTGACATTCTTTCGTCAGATAACTACCATAATGCCAAAAACAAGAAGACAGAAAATCGTTTGTCAAATTTCTTTGGGACATTGAGAGGTAAGTACATAGGAGAAAGAGTTTTTTCTTCTAGATGTTTAGTACTCTAACCCTGTCCAGAAATGTATCCAGGCAATGCGTGGTGAATGTATTCAAAGATGGAGAAAAACAAAACAAAAAACGAATCATTCTGTGACAGGAAGGGTGAGGAGAAGCAAAACTCAACCTTTGTCAAGCAATCCTTCTAGATCTAGAGCAGTGCCACACAGCTTTTCGTCGGCTGAAGTCGGTCCAAGTTTGGTGCCAGTTAGATACTGCTCAAGATTACCTTCTCAAAATTATTCTTAAAACTGTTGTTAAAACATCTTCTGTTATGTAATCGACAAGACTCTGGATTTCATGTTGAAAGACTACACTGTTCCTTCCTTTCAAAACACGTCACCTAGATGTTCATCATAATTATGCAAGTCAACAGATTTCATACTTAAGCGCTTCTAGGATCCAACAAATGTGAATTGAACATTCGACATATTAACCCAGGTGCGGGCCAACTGCGATATTGTAACGAAAGTCCTAAGTGTGTGGAGTAAAAGGCTGGAAGCCACTCGTGAATTCCACAATTACCACACACACACACACACACACACACACACACACACACACACACACACACA
>CM031605.1:37397264-37400019 GCA_018398815.1 Conus ventricosus
TCCTTAGTCTACGATTCCTTGTTCACGCAGTTACAATCAAGTTTTCATCTGTGAATTGTTAAGTCTTTGAACCTCTCTTAAAGTCTCAACATGCTGGTTGGTTGCATTTAGATTCAACATCTAGAACCATCATGCGTGATGGGGGCAACTGGGATGACCAACCCAAAACAGTCAGGGGGGGGGGGGGGGGGGGGGGGGGGCGGGGGGGGGGGGGGGGGGGGGGGGGGGGGGACCTATCTAACATTATACCACTACGTCCAAAATAGCACGTTAAGATGAGCAGCGAAAAGGCAGCTTTTTCATTTTTCCCATCAGGCGCCAGCAGGACTCGATTTCGCAAGGTATGTCTGACTGCGACCTCGGTGCCCAGTCAGTGAGCCAGTCAGGTACCATACTGCGTTCGCCAGTCATCTGACAGCATCTCTATAATTCCTGCATGGGAGCACACTATCTTTAAAAGGTCTGAATACCCTTTTCCCGTGGAAACAATACTGCGTTCGCCAGTCATCTGACAGCATCTCTATAATCCTGCATGGGAGCACACTATCTTTAAAAGGTCTGAATACCCTTTTCCCGTGGAAACAATACTGCGTTCGCCAGTCATCTGACAGCATCTCTATAATCCTGCAGGGGGAGCACACTATCTTTGAAAAGGTCTGAATACCCTTTTCCCGTGGAAACAATACTGCGTTCGCCAGTCATCTGACAGCATCTCTATAATTCTGCATGGGAGCACACTATCTTTAAAAGGTCTGAATACCCTTTTCCCGTGGAAACAATACTGCATTCGCAGTCATCTGACAGCATCTCTATAATCCTGCATGGGAGCACACTATCTTTAAAAGGTCTGAAATACCCTTTCCCGTGGAAACAAAAATTTAACTTATCACTGTAGATGACTGAATTTACGTCTTGAAAACAGTAATTATCAAAGAAAAATATATTTTACTAGCTTTGACGCTGTTAAGACAAACAAATTATGAAATGAGTCATAACGAAAAAAAGCATGCTATATGACTCTGGTTAAGTCATAGCAGTCAAAACAGTCAGTTACGACAGTCCTCCACCCCGTCTCCACCCTTCCCTACCCCGGCACACTTTGTCTACTCTGCACAGTGGTACCATGCGTCATAGTTACCTTACTCACTCATGGGTCGTACTTCCCTTTTAAAGTCATCACTGTAGTCTTCACAGCAGTCCAGTGTCGCACATTAAGCACATGAACAACAGATGTAATTCTAATGCTACAGTATCAGTGACAAGACTGACAGTAATCTTACTTTTTCTTTAATGACGATTTTCACAAAGAAACGATCGTTGTGCCTTTCTTGCTGCCAGCAGGCTCCAATATTCCCTCCCCCCCCCCCCCAGGTCCATCACCATAATTCCTCATCCACTCACATACGGGAGCACTCGAACCTCCTTTAAAAAAAAAAAAGAAAAAAAAGAAAGAAAGAAAAGAAAAAAAAGAAAGAAAAAAAAGAAAGAAGAAAGAAAAAAAAAAAAAAAAAAGAAAGAAAAAAAGAAAAAAAGAAAGAAAGAAGAAAAAAAATCGTGCTCGTGCGTCGCCATAACGCTTATTACAAGGTTTGCAAAAATGATTTACTGCCCTACCAGGCCATCATTAGCTCCGGCACCTCTGCCCCCTCAAGACAGGTGAGATGTAAAAAAGACGGCCCAAAGTAAGGTACAAAATTGTTTGGACATACTCAGCAAGCGTTGAAGCAGGACTTTTTTTAATGAAGGCAGCATATAAGGCACATGAACACGTGAAAAGGGTCAATGCAAACAAAACCATCTGGGTACTTAACATATCAAAATATGGTACACCTGCGAAAATAAAGGCGCAGAAGCGCCCAGGGAGTACACTGAATAGACCACAACGCGCGCACGCGCGCACAGAGAGGAGAGAGAGAGATGAGAGGAGAGAGAGAGAGAGAGAGAGATGACGGGGACAAAGGCAGGAAGGGAGGAAGAGGGGGAAGAGGAGAAGGAGAAAAAAAGAAAAGGGGATTCTGTACACATGTAAGGCTGTTTAGATTTTCATCTGGGCAAAACACCTGCAAAAAGAAAAAAAAAAAAAAAAAAAAAGGCATCTGCAAGCTTTTGCCCAGGTGCTCACTGTCTGTAAAGAAATCCAAGCTCAGCTCTGCACGCGTTTTAAACGGTCCTCACCAAAGCGTGGATCACTCCGTGTGCTATGCACACGTGGCACCCTCCACCTGTTTCTCCTGCCCGCCTTTCACCGACCGCCTCTCTCTCCACAGGTGTCCATGCCGAGGTCAGATAGTGTAGCCGCTTGACAAATACGTGCCCGGTAAATAGGTGCTAAAGCAACTTGAGCTCTCTCTCTCTCTCTCTCTCTTCTCTCTCTCTCTCTCTCTCTCTTCCGGTGCTAAGGCAGCATGAAATCTTTCTCCCCCCCCCCCCCCCAAATCTTTACAAGGACATAAATCTTCAACTGTGTTCAAGATACATATTTATACTGCACCTGCACTATCACAAGACTTGAACAGACTAAATGGTAACGTTGAGACTGTCAACAGAACTTTCACGCCAGACGTGGGAGGGATCACACATGTGGCGCAAGTGCGTACTCACAACACACTCTCTTTGGGTGGAGGAAAGGATAAAATCGAGCTGAAGGAAGAGGAACAATAGGGAGACTTTTGTTGTTTTTCTAGGTTGTTGGATGTGGTTGTTGTCGTTGTCGTTTTTTCAAAACATGATGAGGTTCCTACGTATTGGCACAATG
>CM031605.1:37401019-37418519 GCA_018398815.1 Conus ventricosus
CTTTGGGTGGAGGAAAGGATAAAATCGAGCTGAAGGAAGAAGGAACAATAGGAGACTTTTGTTGTTTTTCTAGGTTGTTGGATGTGGTTGTTGTCGTTGTCGTTTTTTCAAAACATGATGAGGTTCCTAACGTTATTTGGCACAATGTATCCATATATCGCAAATAATGCTCTTGGATTTTAAAAGGAAAAAAAAAGGAGGGGGCGGGGGAGGGGGGGGGCAAATCAGACCAGGTGTAAAACCTTGATTATTCCTTTCTGAACCCTTTCCCTGGCGATGTACACTATTGCACGTCCAATGAAAAGTATACCTTATGATCAAAGTTCACAATAAGCGTCTGGAGATGTTAATTATTACACCATTACTGATGACTATAGCAGTCTTATCGACAGCATCCATAATAATTCTGAGCAAAATCAGTTCCCAAAAAGTGTTTCTCACAGCAGCTAATGAATGAGAGAGAGAAGAGAGAGAGAGAGAGAGAGAGAGAGAGAGAGAGAGAGAGAGAGGAGAGAGAGAGAGAGAGTATAATCGTGAAAAGACATGAAAGGATTGTTGTGAAAAGACATGAAAGGATTGTTGTTTTATTCTTATTTCACACACACACACACGCATGCACGCAAACACACACAACACACACAACACACACATACACATACATCACACACACACACACACACACACACACACACACGCACGCTTGTTGATTTTGCTGACCTCCGTTTGGTGGGACAATAAAACTATCGGTGCACTCGCTGGAGGATGATCATCTTTCCCCTGCCCTTTGAATACAATCTGTGCACTCGCTGGAGGATGATCATCTTTCCCCCTGCCCTTTGAATACATCTGTGCACTCACTGGAGGATGATCATCTTTCCCCCTGCCTTTGAATACAATCTGTGCATCACTGAGGATGATCATCTTCCCCTGCCCTTTGAATACAATCTGTGCATCACTGGGATGATCATCTTTCCCCCTGCCTTTGAATACAATCTGTGCACTCACTGGAGGATGATCATCTTTCCCATGCCCTTTGAATACAATCTGTCACTCACTGAGGATGATCATCTTTCCCCTGCCCTTTATACAATCTGTGCACTCGTGGAGATTCATCTTTCCCCTGCCTTTGAATACAATCTGCACTCGCTGGAGGATATCTCTTTCCCCTGCCTTGAATACATCTGTGCACTCGTGGAGATGACTTCCCTGCCTTTGAATACAATCTGCACTCTGAGGATGTCACTTTCCCTGCCCTTTGATACAATCTAAGGGCTTTTCAATTGTTTCATTGACATTTGCATGTTTCTTTCACAATCTGATTTTAAGACACTGGACCTAGGTTTTACCCCCTCCCCTTCTCTCTCTCTCTCTCTCTCTCTTACTCTCTCTCTCTCTCTCTTCCTTCAAAGTCATCTATGCCTTAAATGTAATGATGAACATTTATCAGTTTAATGCATTTGTGAAGATAGTTTGTTAAATTTTGTAAGTTTAGTCGCTAGTATGCTTAGTGGCGTTCATGCTTAGTTAGTCCTTGTGGGCGGCGGATGAAAAAAAGCATGTGTTTGCTTATCTGTTACCTTGGAAATAAAGATTATCATCATCATCATCATCGCTGTGTGCATACATACATACATACATACTTACATACATACATACATACTCATACATACATACAAACAAACATATACACATACATACATACTGAGAGAGACTAAGAGACAAAGAGGAGTCTGGTACAAAAATAACAACAACAAATCTTAAAAAAAAAAAATTTAACTTTAAAAAGAGGGTCTAAGTGCGGAACCAAAGACACACAAGCACGCGCGCGCCTGTGTATGTCTGTGTGTGTGCGGGGGGGGGGGGGGGGGGGGGAGGGAGAGGAGAGAGAGAGAGAGGAGAGAGAGAGAGAGAGAGAGAGAGAGAGAGAGAGAGACAGACAGACAGACAGACAGAGAGAGAGACACAGAGAGAGAGAGAGAGAGAGAGAGAGAGAGAGAGAAGAGATAGAGAGACAGAGACAGACTGACAGAGGAGAAAAAAAAAGATTTCTTTGTAAGTAACTCAAGGAAATGAAACAAACCTGCAGCAGAACAAAAAAATAATGAACACTTAGAAAGCGTTTGATTATGGTGCGGAATTTGGCTGAAACAGAACAAGATCAAGTGACGTTTGAACAAACTTATGTCTTTTAAAAAAATGAAACAAAAACACAAAAAAGTGGAAAAACAAAGCACACACTGATTAGAACTATTTGTTGAAATTCAATGCACTGTAGTCTATCCATCCAGCAGCTGTTATCCACGTTATTTATTGATACAAAGTCGTTCAAACCTGAAGACTGTTTCTTAGTGAACTGAGCACAGCATTTGGTAAAAAAATGATAAAAAGGAGAGTTGAAAAAAAAAAAAAAAAACTAAAAAAACTGATCGAATTTGAAACACATTTCAAAAACTTTACGTATGGAGAACATGTCATTTGTAGTTGTCGACTTTGTCACCAAGACTTACTTTTACTGCATGGCGAGTGTGTGTGTGTGTGTGTGTGTGTGTGTGTGTGTGTGTGTGTGTGTGTGTGTGTGTGTGTGTATGTGTGTGTGTGTGTGTGTGTGTGTGTTGTGTATGTGTGTGTGTGTGGTGTGTGTGTGTGTGTGTGTGTGTGTGTGTGTGTGTGTGTGTGTGTGTGTGTGTGTGTGTGTGTGTGTGTGTGTGTGTTCTTACATGGCTATTCTGAGACGTTAATAACGTCTGAATGTCTTCTATCGAATATACAAAAATTCACCGTTGTCCATCCAATGATTAAATCGATCTTGATAATGAACCGAAAGAAGTTATATGGCAATTTATTTTTCCTAAACGTTGCTAAATACTCAAAAACTCTAAGAAATGCCACCCGAACTTCAGGCTATAAATAAGGCATGTTATCATCATCAGTTGGAACTTCAAAAAGCCCAGTCGACCGCGCGGGTCCGCGCGGGGACTGTTACCACTAAAAACATATAAAAAGTCACGTGGTCTTGCCATAGGGACAAAAAAAAACAATAGCAACACAAATCAACACACACTGAAACATACGTATTCACAAAATATCAGCTTATATTTTAACAAATGACATCCTTAAGGACAGTAAGCTTTAGGCTGTGCTGAGTGTGAAAACCAATTCGCTTCATTTTTCACATCGACATCACTGCCCCTCCACTCCCTCCCTTTAACCTCTCCCCCTCAAACAAACAAACCCGCTGTCTGATGCGAAGATTCCTGTCTCGTCTGAGCATGGCGATGTGTAAACCACATTTGAAACCGGCTGTGTGAAAATGGTGATTGATCTTGGGAACGAAACTAAATGAAAGAGAAGGACGATCTCGAGCGTGTTGCTACTGTCACATACCTTTTGCGACTAATCCTGCCAACCCATCTCTCCTCCCTCTTCGTTTCCTCCTGAAGTCAATTTAAGATCCCACGTATGCGCGCACCACATACACACACGCACACGCACACAGATACACACATGCAGAGAGAGAGAGAGAGAGAGAAGAGAAGAGAGAGAGAGAAGAGAGAGAGAGAGAAAGAGAAGAGAGAGAGAGAGAGAGACACACACATACACACACACACACACGGGCGCGCGCGCGCCAATTAAAAACAAACAAACAAAAAAGCCCGTTCACACTTATCTCCATTCTATCCCTCCTCAATTTTCCGAAACTACCGGCACAAGACCTGCTGCAGAGAGACCTATCAATGTGCTGCCCCAAATCTTGAGTTTTATCCAGTTAAGAGTGGTTGTGAGGGAGGGCCGGGCACAGGAGCTGAAATGATTCAAGCTCACCACTAAATAATCGAGTTTAACCTTGGTCGAGTGCCGTTTACATGTTCCCGTTTCGGTCTGTTAGGTTTGTTAGTGTTGACATGTACACCCATCTCTTCCTGCGGTGCTCAAGCGCACTGGAATGCCGTGGTGTCGATAGCAAGCGGTCTACTGTCTACACGGTCTTGGCGGGATCTTACAACACAGGCTTGGCATAGCCTCCGAGTGAACGCCCGCCCGCTCCCCCCTCCCCCCCCCCTCCCTCCCTCTCTCTCTCTCTGTGTTGTGTGTGTGTGTGTGTGTGTGTGTGTGTGTGTGTGTGTGTGTGTGTGTGTGTATGCCTGTCTGTCTGTGTGTCCACCCTCTCTTCCCCACTGCTCCCTTCCTCCTGAATTACATTTCTTTCAAAAGTTAGCGCAGGTTACGAAGGAGGGAGTATCTTGCCTAGGGGAGAGGATCATTATTCCTGCTCTTACGCCCAATTACCGCCAATCAGAACGCTCAATGCCATCTTTCGGCACTCGCCCTGCGCCCCAGCCCTGAGACGTCGTGTACGGTCTTTTGTGAACGCCGCTAAGACGAGCCACGAGGATTGTGTGGGTGTTAGATCGTGGAGCGATAACAACGATCTCTGCCTGCCGCCCAGACGGTCTGAAAGGAACAGTCGCAACCTTGTTGTCTGTGCTCTTCAATATCGATCCGTAACCTAATCCCCACGAGCGCTAGGAGCAACGAGCAGACACTGGGTTACTTCATCTGTTGCCTGCGTTGCAGGATCGAGAGAGAGAGAGAGAGAGAGAGAGAGATTTTCCATGAGCTAGATAAACAAGTACATGCTTTTTTCTGACTCTTGCTCTGGAAAGGACTAAACGTGATAGTAAAAACCCAGAAACGTTTTTGTTGAATGCGTATGTGAGCGCATGCGTGAGTGCGTGCGAGCGTTCGTGAGTGTGGTGTGTGTGTGTGTGTGTGTGTGTGTGTGTGTGTGTGTGCGTGCGTGCGTGCGTGCGTGCGTGCGTGCGTGCGTGGCTGCGTGTGTGTGTGTGTGTGTGTGTGTGCGCGCGCGCGTTCGTGCGTGCGCAAGTGCGTGCCTGCGTGTGTGTAGTGTGTGCGTGTAAGTGAAAGAGAGCGAAAAGACACGGGGAGGGAGAGGAGGACAGGAAGGGAGGGAGAGGAGGACAGAAAGGGAGGGAGAGGAGGACAGAAAGACTGACCAAGACATGAGAGACACAGATAAAGTTCCTTCCAGCTCATGAAGTGCAGAGTCGCTGGTATTGTGATCCTGAGGTTAGAGCATATCACTCGAGACAGATCGATGTTACATGGAATTAAACGCTTCGAAGTTAGACTTAGAATGTCAATTATCCGTAATAGCCTTAATATTAGCCACGTACATATAAAGTGGGAGGCTATCTTAATGTTGACTCGTTTGAAACTTGCAACTCGTTTGAAATTGGTTCGTTCCATAGAACGGTATATGACATCATTATTTCTGTTCAGATTCGTGTTCGACGTGTGTTATGTGTGCTTATAGCGAATGTCTGTGAGCGTTTGGCGCGTCAGAGTGTATGCATGACTGCGTATCCGACTCTGTGGATGTGTGACAAGATCAAGCAGATTCTCCAACACCTACCTCAGAAGAAGAGGACACGGAGAACCCAGTGAACCGGGAGGAACTTTCCAACCGTGGCTCTTATCCACAATCGTCACAGGTGGAGACAACTGATACTGTGTCATGACAAGTCTCGCCATGGCCCTGGTGAGCTCTAGGACCAGTGATTAGTTAAATAAATTCTCTCCTGAGCGTCTTTCCGTTCCAAACATTAGGCAACATCACTGCAGGCCTGCTGACAAATACATATACCTACAACTGAACGTCACAGCTGGGAACGGCTCACTGGTTTCAGTCAGGAAAGTTATTAGTAGTACCCCCCCCCCCCCCCCCCCATACAGTACATTTTACTATAATGTTCACAACCATCAAAGACTGTGTGGTAAAGCAGATGGGGATATAACAATTCCAGAAGAAGAGAGGTAGGGGACTTAATCTAACACAGTTTGATAGCACCGAATCAACAACACGCACAGCAGCGAAAAAGGCTGCTTTGATATTCGTCTCTAAGGAACTTGAACTCTCGAATGCATTCTCCAGGCGGTACCGTACGTAGAGGCAGCCTGGCATCTCCAGCAAAATGATCTATGTTTGTGACATCCATTCTTTGAATTCTAAACACAGATGCATGTACGCACGAACGCGAACACACACACATACACAGACACACATGCACGTACGTACACACACCCATACACACACAATCCCACAGCTCCCTCCAATATTCTTCGTGTGTGTCATGAGGACATGAAAATTATACCAAACACAATTCCCCACATTTCGTGCGAGTGTAGTTTCTTTTCAAGAAGACAATCAAAAATATAATACTGACAAGAAGAGCGCAGTCTATCCTACCTAGCGTACATTTTACATACGAGTATGACAAAATTATATTAAGATTGTGTGTGTGTGTGTGTGTGTGTGTGTGTGTGTGTGACCCATGCTTTTACCCCTATCTGACGGAAACCCCAAAGCCCTGAGAGGAACGAACAGACGGTTATGCACTCTTGGGATTGTGTCCCTATCATATATCAATGAAAAGGTGATGATACACCAGCCACATAAATCCATCAACTCATCTTCCCCTGTCTTCAAAGAAGCAAGAAGGGAGGAAGAATGATAGGGAGGGGATGTGGACGTAAGAAAGGCGGAGGGTAAGGGTACAGGATGGGGTTATATAGTGCCTTGGCTCTTTTACAAGCTGGGAGACTGTATTTTTGTTCTGCTGTCGCCATGGAATGCGCTCGTGTTGAACTGAAAGCTCTGAAGTGTTTTTTTTTGTTTGTTTGTTGTTGTTTTTTTGTTGTTTTTTTTGGGGGGGGAGGGTCGCAAAGGGGAACCTCTGCGGCGTGAGGAACTCGCAGCATGAGACACGCTTAACATTAGGCTCCCAATACATGAAGCGTCGATCTTGTCGGGAGTTCTGGATCGGACAGTCCACCGCGAGTCCGATCGAGTGACTGCAAGAAAATGCATCACACATTTACATAATAATAACATAGGTACTGTGCAAGTGAATCCCGAATGAAAAGTAAGCTGAAAGGTAACATTATTCTAAAGGACGTTTCACTAGTCAGCGGCCATTCTCAAAAGAGGGTAAGAACTTAACCGATATCAAGTGAAAACGTTATGTACTCTGTGTGTGTGTGTGTGTGTGGTGCGTGCGTGCGTGCGTGTGTGTGCGCGCGGCGCGCATGTGTGTGTGTCTGTGTCTGTGTGTGTGCGTGTGTACGCGCACGCACCTGTGTGTGTGTTGTGTGTGTGTGTGTGTGTGTGTGTGTGTGTGTGTGTGTGTGTGTGTGTGTGTGTGTGAGAGAGAGAGAGAGAGAGAGAGAGAGAGAGAGAGAGAGAGAGAGAGAGAGAGAGACGGATACGATGTTTTATTATATAGGCCCTACTTGCAAGATCTTTACAGCACAAGTGAAGCTTAATTTTGTTGAAAAATATATTCCCAAATATTTATATACGTTAACTACAGGCATCACCACTCCATTGTAAGTCCACTTTTTCTCTAATTCCTAAATACCCACCCTTTCTAAACACGATAATGTTGCTTTTTGACATGTTGACTTTTACCTGGAGTGAAGTTGCAGATCGGAACAGACTATTTAGTTGAGTCTGCAAGCCTATAACAGTTTCAGACATCAAAACAACATCGTCAGCCAAAAGAAGTATAAACAATTCTAGAATATCACAGGTAAATTGTGCACCATGTTTTTCCAGTTTTAACAACTTCTAAAGTCAACTCGTTAATAAAAAGAGAAAATAAAACAGGACTACACACATCCCCTTGTTTTACACCTGATGTACATTGAATATAATCAGTCATGTTACCCCCACACCGTACTTTAGCTTTTACACAGGAATACATGCTTATTATACACTTAAGCAGCTTACCATGAACGCCAGCTTTTAACAGAATAGGCCAAGAAGAGTTCTATTCACTGAATCGAATGCCTTTTCAAAGTCTATAAAAGCTACATATAACTTACGATTTAAAGAAAACTGTTTTTGCACAAAGGCCATCAAAGTAAACATATGTTTATGTTTGAGGGGAGGAGACGGGAGAGAGGAGGAGAGGAGGAGGTGTGAGGAGAGGTTGAGGAGGAGGAGAGGAAGAGAGAGAGAGAGAGAGAGAGAGGAGAAAGAGAGAATATAAAAGACAAAACAAGCAGCGGCTGGAAAAAAAAAACGTATTCCGATATTTCGAGTGTCAGCTCTTTTACAAGGACGACAGACCGTGCAGTGTACGCCAAAAGTGGAGTCACAGATAGATACATAGCTAGGCAGGCAGACAGACAGACAGACCGATCGACGCGTGTTGCGTGTGTGTGTGCGTTTCCGAGTAGGTGGATACAAAGGACGCTGCCTCTGCAAGCTTGCTGATACTGGATTATTACAGTTTATACTGAATACCATTTTCAATGGTCATAGATTATGCTCATTAGTTTTATGTTCTTGTGTTACTTTCATCAAATGTTTCCTAGATTTGCTAATCTGCAAACTGGGTTTGAAAGTACATGGCAAGTCCAGACAGAAAAAAAGAACCAATTTGACCCTACATCTCTTACACCCGCTGTTGCAGCGAACCAACACCAAATTCACCACACAGCCATGCAAGGCCTACACACCACACACACACACAACAACACACACACACACCCACACACACCGATGCGCGCATGCTCTCTCTCTCTCTCTCTCTCTCTCTCTCTCTCTCTCTCTCTCTCTCTCTCTCTTACGCGCGCGCGCGCGCACACACACACGATAAACGTGGTTGGTAATACACTTTGTTTTAGATCACTTATTTTGTTTCAGCACAATAGATTTGTTTTGTTGTTGTTGTTTTTTTTGATTTGGCATTTTTAAACTTCAATACAATTCCGTTCTCGCAGTCCTAAAATGGCCACTGTGGTCGGGTGGCCTACCCATATCAGGACGACGCACAGATACGATCGTAGCACACATGGGGAAAGAACAGTCTCTCCACCAACCCCCCCCCCTCACCCCCACCCCCGCCTCTCTCTCCCGCTCTCTCTTTCTCTGTCTCTCTTTCCCTCTCCTTACACACACACAACACCACAAACACAACACACCAACACACCACCACCACACGCACGCACGCACGCATGCACGTAAGCGCGCGCACGCGCTCAGTGTGCGCATGCTGACAGACAGAAAGAACAGAGGCTTAGTAGGGGTCAGGGGAATGACGGGGGGAGGTGTGGTGATGGCAGGTATTGGATTTAACAGAGATAGGTGTATCTTGTCAGTCGTGTAACCAACACCTGACAACCTCAGTCTTATTCCGGGTGGAACTTTATCGGGCAGTCAGGGTCAGCCCCCTATGCAAGAAAGCACGCCATCCATCCCACACACCCCACCCCTCCTCCAAACACACACACTCGGGGAGGGAGTGAAGGATGGGAAGGGAAGAGAGAGTGAGAGCAAGCGAGCGAGAGGAGGAGGGAGGTGGGAGAGAGAGAGGGGGACAGACTTTAGAGACAGATAGGCAGACAGACAGAACAGATAGACAGAGGGTGAGAGAAAGAGACAGAGACAGAAAGAGGAGAGGGGGGGGTGGGGGGTGGGAGCGACGCATATTCATTGGGGTTTACTTTCCACACGCACCAAAGATGATATATAACACGTTAAAAATCCAACTGCCAGAACGTCAACACATTTAAAAAGCATGTGCAGGTTTTCTCTCCCCCTCCCTTATTTTCCTCCTCCTCCTCCAATCTTGGTCTTCAGCAGAGTCGAACTCCGAAGTCTTCCCGCGAGCTCGGCGCTATCAAGGCACACTGCCATGCACACGCACACGGCACGTGTGTGCTTGCATGGGCATGTGTACGAACACATGTGCGTGTGCGTTTGTGTGTGGAGGGGAGTAAGGGGGACTGGGAGGGGACGGGGGAGGGGGGGGGGGGGGGTTAGGAAAGGAGAGGACTGTAAGTACGCGTACACGCGTGCGTGCGTGTGTTGTGTGTGACTAAATCTACACCGACGTTCCGTCAATTTGATAAATGTCATGCTCACCTGTTCTGTTGCGCGAGGAAGACGAGAAAGGAGAGAGAAGGGGCCTAGGGGAAGGAAGACGATGAGGCGCTGACAGTGAAAGTGCGTGTTTCCTTCGCCAGGTAAGCTGTCAGTGACGGGGAATGCAGAAGACGGCTGACGTAGCACCGTGTGTTGTACGTGTTATGAGCGGGCAGAGTTCAACAATGCTGACTGACAGTATCACCATTTTCCATGATTCCAGTGTATGGCTTTCGCTATTCGTATGAGCGAGTAGAGACTGAAAAATGTGTGTGTGTGTGTGTGTGTGTGTGTGTGTGTGTGTGTGTGTGTGTGTTGGATGTGTGTGTGTGTGTGTGTGTGTGTGTGTGTGTGTGTGTGTGTGTTTTGTGTGTGTGTGTGTGTGTGTGTGTGTGTGTGTGTGTTCGATTTGTGTGTGTGTGTGTGTGTGTTGATTTTGTGTGTGTTGTTGTGTGTGTGTGTGTGTGTGTGTGTGTTTTGTGTGTGTGTGTGTGTGTGTGTGTGTGTGTGTGTGAGGAGAGAGAGAGAGAGAGAGAGAGAGAGAGAGAGAGAGACAGAAGACAGACAGACAGACAGACAGACAGACAGACAGAGTCTATGTGTCAGTGTGTCTATGTATGTGTGTGCTTGCGTTCGGAGACGCAAAAAGGCGAGTGAGCGAGTGATACTGTGATCGTGCGTGCGTACGTGTGAACGTGCGCGCGCGCGCGCGTGTGTGTGTGTGTGTGTATGTTGTGTGTGTGTGTGTGTGTGTGTGTGTGTGTGTGTGTGTGTTGTGTGTGTGTGTGTGTGTACTCGTGCGCGTGTCTTTGACTTCTGTCAGTCATAAAATGTGCACAGAAACATCACTGTAACATTCAAACTGAATATGATAGCTACAAACGATCAATTCTTGGAAACACATGCTCCTCATGTGGAAGCGAGATGTGGCGCTTTCGAAGAAAATGTCAGTTCGCTTTGATCAATACACAATAGCACTTATTTTGCTTTGTCACATATCAGTTTCAGTTTGACAGGAAACTGATCACAACATGTAGACGATCTGATCTATGCGACACATGTCTATGACAAGTCTTGGGCAACTAGCGCTGGGATAGTGATCTAAATTCCATGGCGCTTCCTGCTCCCCATCACCTTGAATGCCAATCAAAGACAGCAAAGCATGTGCAGCGAAGCCGAGCAGCTCCCTGTTCCTTACCAAAAATGCGATTCCATCTTACCAGAAAGCGTAAAAAAGAAAGGCTACAAAACTGTCGTCATGACCAGCAAAAGCATACGGATAACTGCATCATTAGTTTTCATTAAAAAAAAAAACTCTGTTGTTGCAAAAACGTTCGCTCTAGCCTCTGTAGTTGATTTTCAATAACAGTTTTAAACAGAGCTCAAACCACAAATGGTCCCCTTCAGGAACCTGTCACACCACAGGAAAGTGTCCTGTCCAGAAAAAGGGAACAAACAGCGAAGATCACTATCTACACAATGCACAACCATTAAAGGCATAATAGTTACACCTATAAATCTTTCAAGCAGATAGGACTAGGCCAGGCCGAGACAGACAGCCATTTTGCTTAATTTGTCACCAAAAGTTTTTTTTTATATGAATGACTGATATATAAATTGATCGATTCATTCATAATATTATATTATATATATATATATATATATATATGATCTCCCATATCTTTTGATCTCCCTTGCATCCTTGAATGGATCCTCAAGCATAGGCTCAAAGATTGTCCCCTATATTTTATACTGTTTGAATAATGCTTTTAGTTTTTCAGCAACTTTTTTCTTCTCCGCACTTTCGTTTGGTTCCATTTACTACCCTTCGCTGGCTGCTTTGAGGGTGCTGTTGGATTCTTTTTTGAACCCTTGATGGTAAAGAGAACACCACAGAATTATGGACTGTGGTGTGTCTCTATTTGACACCAAGAGCACATACACAACCAGCCGTGTCTCCCTTATGAGTCCGATTCAGCGGACGAAAGGCCTCGGAGCAGGCAATACAAATAAATGTGCCTTCGAGAGGGATTACGATGGTTCCCTCGGGCAGCTAGTAAAAGGTTTCTCATATTTATAATATATTCCCTTTTTTTTTTCTTCCTTCCTTCCTAAAAGTTTAAATCTTTGCCAAGTCAAGACTATAAACGACTGAAGAATTGTTAGCCTGCACTTGTTTTCCCCCACTACTTAATTGTTCAGCATTATATATCAAACAAAACTAAAGGATTTCAGTACCACAAAATAGTTCTAAATGCTATGTTTGAAAAAAGCACTGCAAAATGGACATGCCACTAGTAACTTCACTACTAGTAAATTAGAGCACAAAAACAAGCAAAGCAAAGCGTGTCATATTTTTTAAAGGCATACAAAGTCGTTCTAACAACAGTAGGTGTATGAACTATACAGGCAGAAAACACAATGGACAACAGTTCTAAAGAAATACTGAGAAAACATACGTCACTTGACAAACTGGGTAAAACACGTTCAAAAGTCACTGATTACATAAAGAGACCATGGGACAAGCGACTGTTGGAATTACCACATTGTCGAAAGGGGAAGATGAGCGAGAGGTATGTACCTTCGCAAAGCCAAGCTAATTACGTAAGGTTTGATTTTCTTTGTTTATCATCACTAGGGAAAGAGCGCAGGGATGGGCGGGGGGAGAGAGAGAGACCGTGATCACCTGGGCAAAAAACCGGGTCAGCTCGTTATCGTCTACCGTTTGAAGCTGTCGATTTTGTGACCTCCCAGTGAGAAAGTTCACAGACGCTATGCCGTCGCTCTTTTTGGATGCCTGCAATCAGTCATTCCATCACTACGTCTATCGCCCACCCAGCGCCAAGTTTAATGGTGTCCGACGGCAAAAAGAGTACGTTTGCTTTCAGCTCCGTTTGCTTTCACAGCTGCTGAATGCGCCACTCCATAACTTCTTTACGCTCCGAAGCTTGCCACCTATTTGTCACAGAATACGTTGCAGACTTTCTCTTTTTCGCTCCCCCCCCCCCCCCCCCCCCCCCCCCCCCGTATCTTCTGAGTTGTGTATAACAGCACACGGAGATAAAATCAAGCTGTGAAGACGCTCCCACTTCGCACAATGATTAATGAATTCAATCTATGTGTGCCGCAGGAGTACCTACATTTGTTGAACAGCAAACTATGAGGATATTTTTTTTCTAAACCGTTTTCCTTTTATTGTGTGTTCACACACACGCACACGCGCGCGCATACTCCCATTCCCCTTCGCCCTCCCCCCTTCCTCTCTCTGGAAATAACTATGGACAAATCACAGCTAAGACAACACCAGCTTGGCCGATTTTTCGAGAGCTTAGGGAAAACAGCAGAGTACTTCTGTTCCATTTCAGATGTCAACGGAAAAGTATGGGAAATATGCTAAAGAAAATCCTTGACCATTACGTAAAAGCTACAAAAGAGGCTAACAGAAGAGCTAGCATTGCCTCTGACCAGACCATCGCAGATGATACTAAATTTCATCTCATTGCAAATGGAAAACTTGTGCAGACAAGATTGTGAATACACTGGCATAATGTGTAAAAACAGAACTTCACTCTTCAGCAGTTCTAATTTCGCTCCGACGAAGTTTCTAGTGGACACCAAGAAAAAAAAAAACATCCCCTCAAAGTCATAATGGCAATGATCATATATGACCTTTTGATGCTAATAAGTCAGCACAAGAAAGGTTGTGTGCACTATTGCCTCTTTTCATTTGTTGACTTGGCTGATTGGCTTTTCCAATTTCGACGTTTAGGCTGCTACACTCCATCCCCCTGAGATTTTTTTTATTTGTCTTTTTTAATTTTCTGTTTGTCTTGCATATAGATGACCTTGGTGTGGCCTCTCGTCTTGTGACTCGATGAATAATTAGATTGAAACCGGACAATTGTGGATTAGTTCTGTTTTAATTACAAAATTCGTTTCACTGGGAGCTTTTCAGCTAAGTATTTACAATACATGTAGGCAATCCCTTGCATAACGCAAAGCAAGTAGAAGAAGAAACAGTTATGTCGGGTTCGTGATTCGAGGTCCTACTTGTATCAAACACCGACAAAGCTTCTTTCTGACTGAGGTCAACTTCCGCCTTTACGAATACCTACTATGGAGCGCCGAGCATGTGATTACTTCAAGCTTAACCAAAACAAAGCAAAATAATAATGAAATAAAAAAATCTAATTAAAAAAAAAACACGGCCCGGCAGCTCGTTCTCAGTTTGCCCCGAAAGAACCGCAGTGGAGGTAAACCCATTACCAATGCTCTTTTCAACCAAGGCTGTCGGACTGACATGGCAGCGAGAGGGGTGACTTGGAAGGAGTTTTTTACTGACGGCGGGGGTCACCCGTATCTCCTCGCGCACCTGGGCCTGACAACTTCGTTAACTCTCTGCACGTGGGTCTTCGGAGATTCAAGTTGCCGGCTGCAAATTGCCCTCGCCTGGCTGTTTACCGGGCCGTCTTTGAGCCCATGCTTATCGTCCGTTCGATGTCGACATCTGATGAACATGTCACCTACATTCCCCCCCTCCCCCCCCTCTCTCCTCTCTCTCTCTCTCTCTCTCTCTCTCTCCTCTCTCTCTCTCTCAAGATAGTATCTTCTAAACCAGCAATGGGTCCATTCATGAACGCCTGGTACGGCAACTGTATGCATTAAGTGAAACATTTTATTTTTCTCGCTCTTACTTGGTCAGAGAGAGAGAGAGAGAGAGAGAGAGAGAGAGAGAGAGAGAGAGAGGTGGGATGGAAGGTGTGTGGGTGTGTGTGTGTGTGTGTGTGTGGGGGGGGGGGGGGGGGGGCATGAGTGCGTGCGTGCGTTTGCGCTACCGCTATCTGTCTCACTCCCCTATAAGCCCCCCCCCCCCCACCTCGCTTCCTTGCCTTTCCTTTAAGCCCCATCCTACACATCCCACCGTCACTCCCATCCACCTCCACCGTTTCTTTTCTCAAGACTTGGTGCACTATCTACACGACCACATGTAACCCACAATTAGTCATGCCATGACTTGGTTGCACTATACCGACCATGTAACCCACAATTAGTCATGCCATACTTGCACTACTACACCCACACTTACCCAATAGTCATGCAGATTGGCACTATCTACACGACCAATGTAACCCACAATAGTCATGCATGACTTGGTGCACTATCTACACGACCACAGTAACCCACAATAGTATGCCAGACTTGGTGCACTATCTACACGACCACATTAACCACAAATAGTCATGCATGACTGGGCACTACTACAAAGACCACATGTAACCCACAATAGCATGCCTGACTTGGTGCACTATCTACACGCCACATGTAACCCCAATAGTCATGCCATACTTGGTGCACTATCTACACCAAATGTAACCACAATATCTGCCAGACTTGGTCACTATCTCACAGCCCATGTACCCACAATATCATGCCATGACTTGTGCAACTCTACACACCCATGTAACCACAATTAGTCATGCATTGTATCTTAGTTCTCAGGTGATTGCGATGCACCCTAAGTTTCCACCCACCACCCTTGCACCCTAAAAGAAAGGACAACACAAAGAACACTTCCTGACAGCCTTATGACATCTTGAACACAACATAAACAAACCATGCTTAAGCGACTGTGCAAAACCGAAAACTCATCAGCGCTATAACTATGACAAACTAACAGAAAAAAAACAACATTTGGGAGAGTTGCAGAACCCCGTCAATCCATACAGTTTGTAGCACTTTCTTCAAATCGTATACCACTTGAAAAATCTCCAAAACTATCACAGATTATCCACATCTATCAACAAATTTAATAAACCGTGTTTTGTAGTTTTTGCGTGTGATCTTTCTGACAGGAAAAGAAACCAACTAACCCCCCAACCCCCACCCCCACCCCACCCCCCCAAAAAAAAACCCACATGTGACACACATTTCTCCCTTGCCCCAAAGGGTTTTAAAAACCAGTTGATACTGAGGACCTGAAAAAAAACCTCAACCATTAATAGGGAAATACTATAAAGTAAAGCAAACAAGTCTAAAGGAATGGTACTAATAACTCATTTTGGCTTGAAAGCCCCTGGTCTGAAGTCATGTTAAATCTTTTGAAATCTTGTTTCCGTTAAGTCCTGTGAAATCTTGCCTCTTTCATTTAAGTTCCTGCACAAGGAAAGTGCAGAGTATGATGCACAAAAGCAGCGAGGACCATTCGTATTGTTAGGAACTCTCCAGATCCAGAATTATATACTGGACTCAATGTGTGGTGTGTGTGTGTGTGTGTGTGTGTGTGTGTGTGTGGTGTGTGTGTGTGTGTAAAATATTGCCATTTCTTTACTTTCAATACATATTCAAAGATGGGTTGTAATACAGCTATACGGGGGTAGGGTTCACTATCAGGTCACTACGAGGGTTCACTAGTCCCAGGGTTACACTAGTCCGAGGGTTCACTAGTCGAGGGTTCACTAGTCCGAGGGTAGGGTTCTAACCCTAACCCTAACCCTCGGACTAGTGAACCCTCGGAACCTAACCCTAACCTCGACTTAACCCTCGGACTATTGAACCCTCGGACTAGTGGGACGTTCCCCTATACGTATGACCACAAGTTCCTGGCTTATTTCTCCAGTGTTTCTGAATTCAGCACCCCCAAACTCGGTATTTAATAACAATTCAAGATCTCAAGAAAGACTTTCAGAGACTCTGCCAATGAGATACGTGCTTCGAGATTAATTGTATTTATATGAAAACCAACCACGACCGTGTTTCTGTCGTTATTTTTGTTAAAATAATGCCATGTTCTGAAGTGATATAGCCTCAAGGAGCTACTGAACTAATCTGCTCGCGGGATTTGTAGCTTTACCATTTTAGGTGTAACATATTCTCAAGGATGTATTACAATGAAGCAATATCAATATGAACGCATGTATTAATCAATAGCAAATATATACAGCAGAAATCCACCTTTCTTACTGAACAAAGTCAGACCCTTCAGAAACTTAGCACTTCATTTCGAAATTTTCGGCTATCACGCATACACTAAACTTCATTTAGATATTTTTGCGATTTATCTTTCAAAACCACGTCATATTTCAGTACGAGAAAGCAACTGTGATGGCTTCTGGGTTAAACTGTGATTAAAATTTGTGAGTTCAATAAAGTTAATCTACCCGTAATTCCAGATCGCCAAACGGGGCATTTTGGCCTGAATTAACCAGACTCTCTCTCTCTCTCTCTCTCTCTCTCTCTCTCTCTTCTCTCTCTCTCTCTCTCTCTCTCTCTCACCACACACACACACACACACACACACACACACACACACACACACACACACACACACACACACAAAAGCAGACACACACATGGGTATGAGTGGACACATTTCGCTAACATGAAAAGGAAGGGATCGTGGAGATCTGCGTTAAGTTCCTCGTTTGTTACACATAATTAGAAAGAAAAAAACTCATTAAGCATCCTTTTCAGCCTCATCTTAAAGCGTACAATTCTCTTCTTTTATAACGTACTTCAGTATCTATATACAGTTGCATTTAACTCCATACA
>CM031605.1:37423519-37428519 GCA_018398815.1 Conus ventricosus
AGAGAGAGAGAGAGAGAGAGAGAGAGAGGAGGTGGAAGAGTGGGTGACTTTGCGTCTAAATTTTTAAAAAGTATGTATGATCAAACATTTTCATTGGTTAACAACACCTTTTCCTGTCTGAAATACAGTTTTAAAAAAATAGTCAACGTGCAGACAAAAATAAACGTACTAGCATAGGTCTTGTGCCTATTAAACCGTTATTATCTTGTTTGTTTTAGCCTTTTTATTTCGACAAAAAGGCAAGTTATTGGGAATACCTGGAGTCCTTTAACGATACGTACAGATTAGTAATTACCTTATGGATCTGATTTAGGAACTGTGTAAACAGTCGTTTATTGGTGTTACTTTTGCAGGACAGGACCTTTATACCCTGACCGATGACAACCCCTGAAAAGGCCCAGTGCTCGACTAAGCTATGATAACGTAAAACTTTAAAAACAAACCAACTAACAAACAAAAGCCAAACAACTTTGTTTTCTACGCGGTGACAGCCCTGAAAGGGCCTTGGGGTGGGTTGGCCTAAACTGAATGGTGGTAGCTGGTAACTACTGTCACTAACACTGGTTTCCCACTTTGTTTCTTTTTTTTTTTTTTCTTTCTTTCTTTCTTTCGTTCCTTTTTCCCTGATGCTGTCTTATCTTCCTTGCCCTCTCTATGTTATTATATTTTCACACCATGCATCCCGACATCACATACATAGCTGCAACTGGTTTGTCCAATCGCAGCCACTGTATCAGCAGTAAACATGGACCAATCTCACAAGGCTATCCATCTGAAGAGACACTGCACTGCTGCTGCATCACTTCGGTGATGTTCAAGTACCTGTTTTGATGGGGGGGCCTTGCGTTCGCGACAGAACGCCGTGTTTACGTTTGCGTCACCATTACCAATGCGGCATTAAAATGACGTCTGCGTATTTATGGCAAATGGGATCGTTTTTGAACAAGAGCACATACTGTACGTTGTCAGTATGCCATTCAGCTCTCTTACATCTGAACTGATGAAACATGAACTCACTTAATATCCATCGGTAGCCTGAGCAGTTATGACTTTGCTAACAAAACACGAACACATTGACAAGCACAACGTTTATAAAAATACTCATATCACAAGGAATGTTGGGCAATGTTTTCCGTCTCTCCCTGTATATCAATACGTGTAAAGATGTGATTTCCTTTGAGATCAGCTTCCTTGGACAGGTTGACTCTCTCTTAACACTCTAGATTATCTCTCCTGATCTTACATCAATGTCTTTGGCTTACAAACCTTTCTGACACTGCCGCTCCTGACTTATAGTCCCCTTGACTCATGGTTATGCTTTGAACTTGAGTATTATGTGTTCTCTGCTTTTCTTAATTCAGTTGTACATCTGACACAGCATGATTCCTATCTACACTGCAACTACGACCAAGTTTTAATTAAATCATTGATGAAAACAAAATACATTGCTTCCTTCCACTTGGTTTAAATGAATTTATTTCCACTTTACAATCACATAGTTTTACAATAAATGTGAAAATTTGAACAACAACAAGCTAATGTTTATAATGTGTTTAAATGTTTATAATCACACACGTGACAAAGGAAATGGCGGGAGACTATCAAAGCTTCTATACTAAACAAAAGACGCAAAAATATTCATACCCACACGTATCCACATTTATGAATATATACATGTATACACATGCACACATTACACATACACATAAATGCAAACATGTACAAAATCGAGGAAAAAATAAGAAAAGATAGTAGTAAGGAAAAGAGTAAACACTAAAGACAATAAAATGCATGCGAATCAACAACTCACACGTTATTAACCTTTATTATGAAGCGTTGAGAGAGAGACAGAGACACACACAAGAGAGAGAGAGAGAGAGAGAGAGAGAGGAGAGAGAGAGGAGAGAGAGAGAGAGAGAGAGAGAGAGAGAGAGAGAATGTGTTCTGCTCTAAGATTTCATTATTGTAGACATTTGTATCATTACTGAAGGCGAAGTTTTACTAACATGTTCTTCAAAAATGTTTAGATTGTTTAATAAAGCAATGAACAGTTTTGAATATAGCTTCATTATCTTCACGTCGGAGGGATTGTTTACCACTTGTGAAGTGTTGTTTTTTTTTTCAACAATTTGTACAGTTTTCACTCTCAGCATTCTCAGCCTCAGATAAAAAAAAATCGGGCAAATGTTACGGTCTTGAAAATCATCTCTAAAACATAGCAGAAGTCAGTGCCAGTACTCTTTAACAGGTGAATGTAGAACATCAAACAGATACATCTATATAAATGAAAACTCGCCATGTAAGCACATCTGGGCTGGTATGCATGACGGCGCTTATTCGGGATTAGCGGGAAATACCCACTATTCGAAAAGAAAGGGTCAGAAATTGGGATGCATGAAACCAAATAGGCTTGCACAGAACTTTTGCACGATCTGTTCAGTTTCCATTCTCAGTCACTGATATGAAATCACGCATATGTTATTAGTTTTAAAAAGCATCTTTAAAACTTAAGTCTAGATTTTAAAAAAAACCCACAATTATATATATATATATATATATATATTATATATATATATATAATATATATATAGAAATATATATATATATATTATATATATATATATATATTCTGTTATTTAACGTAGTAGGTAAAAAAAAACAACAACTCATCTCTACTCGGTAAACATTCGTAATAGCTGCTGAATTCAGACAGGACTGGATTAAAACAAATAAACCCAAATCAGCAAACTCGCCCGAAGTTGAGACCAGCTCGGTAAATAGTTGTCTCAAAATCAATTGGATCTTTCTCACTCATGAAAACAGCTGCGTGCCGCAAACGCAACAGATGCCGTAAACATAACAAACAATCCCATATACACGGGCAACACGTGCTAAATAAGCCCCTCATTGACAACAATATTAACAATTGTACACTCTCCAAGCTATCATGGGTGAGCATCCCCCTCTGGAGGACTTCTTAAAGTAAATCCAACGGCAGTCCCCATGAATGTCAACACTGAATTACTGATTTTAAATGAAGCAAATCTTACCCAGTGTGGCTCTGGCGGTCGGCTGTTGTTGTTGGGATTGTAAATGAGGCACGCACTCTTTAATTCTTTTTCTCTGATTTTGTAAGACATTAGGGTCTCTTACCAGTCAGCTGGACGGAGTTATATTCTTCTTTTTTTCCACCTCCCGCCACATTAATATCAACCCGACGCTAACATCTCTCTCCTCCCATTAACGTACTACGCATCCGCTATCACATACTGAAGCAATCTGTAACTGCACAATGAATGCAATAGGTAGCTCTTTTCCTTCTAAATATGGTGCATGTCATCTACAGGTTTAGGTCAAGTAAGGTCAAGTAGCTAAAATTTGTACCAAATTTCATACATTCATTTTTGATAGTTAAAGGAAAAAACATGACCTGAGAGCACACGCACGACCACTTTTGCTGGAGTTCTGTGAGCTACACATTTATCTTAACTATATATTCCTTTGGTGTATATTACTTTTAAGCTGGCGTCCAAAAACAGCTAATTTAGGAATAACGTTTTCACATGAATTCACATTTATACAGGGAAAAAAAATGCACATGGCGGGACAAAGGCAAACCTTTAATGTTCTATTCACATCATCGTTACCAAACGATACAAGCTCTTTTGCAGTCTCAAGGTATTTACAAAGTCACATATGTTTAACTTCACTTTAAGAAGAAAAAAAAGTGCTGAAATCATTCGAGAAGATTGTTTATGCTTTACATGACCAGAACAATTGTGAAACTGTGTTGTCTGCAATTTTGCAGAACAAAATTAATATCTGTCTGAGTCAACCATGGTTATCCTTTGTAAAATTGTTTTCGTTGCTATTATCCTATTGTTTTCGTTGCTATTATCCTATAAGATATCCTGATTTGGAACCACTTCATCTTAATTTCTTTTATTTTTGTGTTTCTTTGGAGATAATTATACAATATTTTTGTTTATTTGATATGAAACTTCGTTGCTGCATACTACAGCTGGTTTTGCATGCAAGCAAAATGTTGCATAAGAGATCTGTTCCTTTCATAACACCAGGTACAATATCAGAGATATTGCCTTGTCTCACCGGTAAACATACTTTGATTTGGTCATTGTAGCTTTCAACCCGCGACAACCAAAGCGCCGGTCAAGGGAAAGGACGGGGAAAAGAGAACATTTTGAAGCTTTACTCTTCTCTTGCAAGTTCAATATTGAGTATTTTCGTTAGCGCTCGGAGTGTTTGCTAAAAATCGTCAACGTGAACTCGTTAGCAGGTGACACCAAATATAACAGTTATGGGTTGCAGTGTAAAAAAGCTGGCGTATAAACACGCTTAAACATTTCCCACTCTCTTCACAGGTGGTTTCAAGTGTGCGTGTCAGGTGCACCTGATATGATTCCACCTCTACTCACTCTTGTATGCGTGTGTGTGTGTGTGTGTGTGACAGAGAGAGAGTGAGGGGGAGGGTAGAGGATGAGCGGGTAGCGATAAAGTGGCGCTGGAGAAGGGAACGGGAGGGGCGGGAGTGGAATGCGAATGGTTGTGTCTGTGTGTGTGTGCGCGCGCGCGCGCGTGCCCGTGTATGCGTTGTGTGCTTGCGCGTGCGTTATATGTGTCTGTGCGTGTGTGTGTGTGCGCGCGCGCAGTGTAAGAGAAAGAGAGACAGGCACCGAGCGAAAGCAAATAAAGACACATTCAAGGTTATGAAGTGCTCCACACACAAACCTCCATGTCAACAACGCTGCACAACACGTGCAAGTGTCACGTGATCTGCGCCAGGAACGGGAAACTATTCTTGTGTGGGATGGAGGACGTCATTCGGAAAATGGGTGAAATGTTTTATCAAAGAAGACGGGGATAAGTTTGAGTATTATGCTTAGTCATCATAATCACACAATCCTTAAGAAGGCGAAAGAAGGATACGAAGGAATGAGAAGAATGAAAAGTATAACATCTATCTATCTATCTATCTATCT
>CM031605.1:37431019-37441019 GCA_018398815.1 Conus ventricosus
CACCCCCCCCTCTCTCTCTCTCTCTCTCTCTCTCTCTCTCCCCTCCCCTCTATAAACTGAATAGCGAAGCAGATAATTCTCTCTCTCTCTCTCTCTCTCTCTCTCTCTCTCTCTCTCTCTCTCTCTCTCTCTTTTCTATTTCTATATCTCCTCGGTTTTCAATCTGAATATGTGGATGGTGGAGGAAACAAAAGTAGTCACATAAACTCTCTCTCTCTCTCTCTCCTCTCTCTCTCTCTCTCTCTCTCTCTCTCTCTTCTGGGTTGCTCTCTTTGAGTCTGAACTTGTGTTTTCCTTTCTCTCCTAAAAAATGAACTGCAGATAAATATAAGAACAGTTAATCAAGCCCCTGTCTTTCTTCCTCCATCCTTGTCTCTCTTTCCTTGAAATGAAGCAATGTAATACTGAGGATAACAGCAAATAATCTCTCTCTCTCTCTCTCTCTCTCTCTCTCTCCTCTCTCTCTCTCTCTCTCCTCTCTCTTCTCTCTCTCTTGGGCAGAGTACAAGAAGAGCAGAAGACACACTTGATGTGCTCTGTGTTTTTCGAAGCTTATGGTTAAGTTACACGTGGAATTGTCACTTGATGTAAGTCAGTATCTCTGTTAAGTACTATGCCGTCCGGTGCATTAAGATTTTCGCCTGTCTGTGGAGCTTGTGCGTTTATTTGCGGTTGATACTGTTTAAGCGAGCGAAATTTAAGTCGCCATGAGACTGTCCATGTGGAACTTAAGAACACGGTGCGACGGTATTACCTTTGGACTGTTATTTCTCTCGTTTTTCTACGGACATTTTCGGTGCTTACATGGAATCGAACCTGAGACCAGGTCCAAAAACAATGTGTGGGAGTCTAGACACGGCAGCAGTGGTCCTACTCGTCCAGGCAGTGTCAGTGGGCGAGGATCTTCCTCTGGGACGTCAAGTCTATCGCAGGATCCCTCCCTGAAGAACATGATGTCTTCTTTGAAAGACACGATGACGAGTTCTCACCTGTAATTTTCATCAGATCTATCAAGACATCCGTCAAGACATGAATGACTTAAAAGACATGTATACCACTTGAAACGGAGACATTTTAGATTCAGACAAGAAGTATCCGATCACAAGCAGGATAACGGTAGACAAAGAAAGTTTCCTATCAGGCTGTTTGAGGTCTATATCTGGACAGGACAGTGGACGCCTGGAAGATTGATCTACGAGGGACAATACAATTGTCAACAGTATTTCTCGCAGAACTAACAAAACGTGTCAGGATTGTGAAAACCAGGTTCATAAAATGATCACTGACAAACAGAAACTAACGTACGTACGTGCGCGCGCGCGCGCGCGTGTGTGTGTGTGTGTGTGTGTGTGTGTGTGAAAAGTGTTTCCATTTTCCCTTTGAGGCTGGCATTTACCCAGACAACCGGAAAAGGTCAATAATTTTACCTTTAGTTAAGAAATGCGATACTTTAATGATGCAAATAATTACGGAGGTATTTCGTTATGTAATATATGTTTTAAACCTTATAACTTGGTTATTAGTGAGATTATATGAATGGGTAAGTCACAACAATAGAAGAGATGAACATCAGGCAAAATCTATGAAAGGTTATTCTACAGTCAATCATATATTTGTTCTGCTTGCTGCTGTTCAGAAACATTTTGTGAACAACTGCGTTTGTTGACTCTGAAAAGGCATTTGCTTTAATTTCTCGAGGTCGTTATGGCCTATTTTGTTGAAAAAAGGGGGGAAAATGGTAAGTTTACCGCTATATAGACGGTATGTACAATAATATCAAAGCAAAAATACGATCAGAGGCTAAGTTACTGATTTAATCATGCACACGAGTAGTATTAAACAAGAGGACGTTTGCAGCCCTTTATTATTCTCTTCTGTTCATTGAAACAATTGAAATGGAGACACGCCGTCACTTCCTTTACAACTGTTTATGCCATTTTCCGCCGGTGACACTTTATTAAAGACAACAGTGGTTGGTTTCCAGAGACAACTGGAAATGATTGGTTTCCAGAGACAACTTGTATTCTACCGCAAGCAGACTGGAACTGAAAGCTATCATGGATGAAACAAACCTAATTGCGTTTTGTAAAGGAGAATATCTGACAAGTACCGAAAGACGAACTAATGGGAGTGAAAGAGTTGTTACTGTCAATGCTTACGTATATCTTGGTATTTATTTGACGACCAAACTTAGTTTTAATTTCGCGTGTCAAAATCCTGCGAAGAAAGCGGAAAAAAAAAGAAGCAGTAATCCTTGTTTTTCATATTTTTTACAAGTTGCACTGCAGTTCGATCAATATCTTTACGAAGTTATTTGATTCTCTTGTGCAACCAATTTTATAGTATGGAGCTGAAATTTGGGGTCTGGAGAAATGTTTTAGCTGAACAAGTTTATTTGCGTGTAATGAAGCGCTTTCTCAGTGTAGACACTAGAACACTAAATAGAATGTTTTAATGTGAACTTGGAAGATACCAATTTTATTTGAATCCATACGTGAAATGCATAAAATACTGGTTAAAATTAATAAAATGGATGAATGTAGAATACCCTTCCATTTTTACAGGACGCTATCAACTTTAGATAACAATGGTAAGAGGATGTAGACTTCAAATATTCAACAGTATTTGAATTCATTTGGATTTGGATTTGTTTGGGATAACCAGGGTGTTGAAAAAATATCTGGATTTGTGAGGTATTTTACACAGAGGATTATTGATTGCAAATGGCAGCATTGGCATGACTATTCCCATAACAGATAGATTTTATCATACGCTATTCAAACCAAACATACGTTAGATCCATACATCAGGATGAAAATCAATACCTATATTAAATGCGCACTGACACAACTTACATTTGATGTGTCTGCCATTGCTTACCATCGTTTCATGTACAATGATATTAATGATAATGAGCTAGCATGTCGTCTGTGTAATTCAACAAAAGAAAATGAAGTTCGCTTTTTGTTTTGTTGACCTGCAGTGAGTTATCTAAGAATGAAATTAATTCAATCCAGATATTATACTGAACCATCCAAAGTTTAGGTTAATTCTCATGATATAAGCAATACATGAGAAACCCCTGCTGAATAACAAGAAGAGAGAGAGAGAGAGAGGAGAGAGAGAGAGAGAGAGAGAGAGAGAGAGAGAGAGAGAGAGCGAGAGAGAGAGAGGTGGATAGACAGACAGACAGACAGCCAGCTGGATTAGATAAATAGATAAGACAGATAAAGCTGACGAGATAATCCGGATCGAAATGTCCTAATTTGTTAGGTTACATACTTTGTAAACTGATTTTGCAATTGTCATATGCATCAAAGTGTTGTTGTATGTTGTATTTCTCTATGCCCTTCAGTGTGGGGCCTCGGTCTTAATCTTAACAAACATTTGTATTCGTATTCTCTCTCTCTCTCTCTTCTCCTCTCTCTCTCTCTCTCTCCTCTCGTCTAGGTACAAAGGTACATCTCATCTCCATACCGTTAACTCATACTAATGACCTCCCTTTTTAGGGTTTTATCCTTTAGCCGGTCTGTATCTCTATCTCCTCGTCAGCTATTTGCTGTGTTGAGAGGGCCCTACATCGATATGATTTATGAATAATGAACGTTTGGTTCCGGGATGGAAAGGGATATATAAAGACCAAGACGTGTGGCGGTTGCTCGTGTCCTTAAGAGCCTCCCGGCTGATAAGACGATTAATCTCACCGTTCTACGAGGCGGTGGGGGTGGATTGGTCAGGAATTGACACGACTCCCCCCCCCCCCCCCCCCTTTTCTCCCCCACCCCCATCCCCGCACAAAGAGAGAGAGAGAGAGAGAGAGAGAGAGAGAGAGAGAGAGACTTGCCGCACGGACATAACACAAAAATTCAGTAGAAAAGATATGCAGCGTTGTATTACACCGGCAATGTTTGAATAGCACAGACACACCGGCGAAGGAACACCTGCACATGAGCACCGCTTCCTCCCCCCTCGTCCCCTTTCAACTTCACCTCACCCCTTTCCCTTCTTTCCACGCCCTCACAGCCCCTCACCTTGCCATCAACCCTTCCATTTCAAACCCCCCTCCCCCCACCCTGCCCCTACCCTATGCTCTCCCTTTCTTTCCGTCCAATGTGAGGTGAACATCCTCACATTCCTTGCGGTCTGCGCGCACTCACAAACTCTGTCCACTCGTCACAGGTGCTGGGGGTGGAGGTGGGGGGGGGGTGGGGGGGGGGGTGACGAAAGGAAAAAATAAAAAAACATAAAAAAGAAAGGAGGAGGAGAGACGAAGGTTGGCAGTAAGGCACCGTAAGAAGTCCGACTCCTGTCTGAACACATTTAACATAAGTGACAAGTAAAGAAACATCAATGAAAGTGTTGAAAGAGAACAGAATCAAGCGAATTCAAACAAATCAAAAGATTTGTACAACATTTTCAAGTCAAAGGAAGACGATCACTGTGGGCTGTTCAAACTGCGGTAAATTTCCATTAAATTCTTTTCATGTTATTTTATAGCCCAGCCAATCTGGAGGGGACATCAGCGCTGAACCAACAGCATGTAAGAACGTGGACAGAGGAAAAATAGAGACAACAACAAAAAAATGACCTGCTCTTTAAAAAAAATCTTACGAAAAAAAAAAGAGAAGAAAGAATAAAGTCGACAGAAAAAATGCGTCATGACGCATCTTCAAAACACAGGGAAACCGCTGAATTCTGGGGTAGGTGTGTGTGTGTGTGTGGGAGGGGGGGGGGGGGGGGTGCTAGTATGTTGCGAAGATGACTGAAGAGTAGAAGAAAAAAAACCCTACTGTGCTAATCTTACTACTAACAGGATCACCAAAATAAAACGGGAAGGTAGGAGATTAACGTAATAATGTCAACAACAACAACAACAAATAAAAAACAACAATAAAAAAAACAAACAAAACAAAAAAAATATATATATATACATTACATAAATAACGCCCAGAGCGTAGTCATTATAGGGTGACCCAACACGGGACAAACCACACGACACTCACAGGCTTCACGATAACTGAGACGTTTGATAACTAAGCAGCTGAAAAAAAAAGTCTGTTCCTGAATTCTTTTTATCTTCAACAGTACTGTCCAGCCGATCATTTACTGTTAAAAAGAATGTTCCTATGTCTGATATGAATAGTCACTGACACCCGCAGCAGACTGGCCCAGCTCTAGACACCCAAGGGCAACAACTGCATGCTTGATCTGCCTCCGGCACTTCACAAATCGCTTTTGGTCTGCCTCCATTCCCAAACCAGGCACTTCCGTCCTGATGCGTGCCGTGTCTCGGACCAGACGTTACGCAACTGATTATATGCTGCAGGTCTGAGCGCCCCGTCAGGGGTCGGGTCTGAGCTCACCCAGCGTCGACAGGCCACTGGACCATACAAGGTCAGAGTTTGGTTTTACGAATAGGGTCAAGTGGTAACAACGCTGTTTTATATATGGAAACGACCCTGTTTCTGTCAAAGGAATGCTTTTCGTTATAAGATAATGAAGACTTTGTCCTTGTATTTGGGTTTATAAATTAGCTCAGTGCTAGATGTCAACAAGGAGAGTAAAATTAAATACGTGACTTTGACACCCAGGTTAATGAACCAAACAGTAACGCAGTAATCTGCTCTGCATTTATATCTTATCTTTTTACTGTCCCTATCTTCTGTTGCCTCTCTCAGTGGCTTGCATCTCTCCGCTCCTCTTTCCTCCAGCTACTAAGGATCCCTCTTCCTCTCCCGTCGCCCGTCCGCGCCGCTCCACCCGCATCCCGGCTATCCCACAGGTCATGAGCATGGCAGCTAATTAAAGCTCGAAATTTGAGACTTTCTTTTTTCTCTATCTTGCTGATCGTGAACCGAGGACGATGATATGCTACGGTTCTTCCATTCCCGTCTCACACTAGCATGACTAAGTCGATGTCTTTACTCTACTCTTTACTTTCATACTTATCCACCTCACCAGCCCGATGACACACCTGCAGTGTTGGATCAAAATTTGAACAACCTCTCGAGTACCCTCTACATTTTTTGAAAAAAAAACTCGAATGTGTCGGTCCCCATCTTACAGCAAACTGAGTCCCGTAGCAACCTCCATCTCTGGATTAGGCCTTCTGGCAGAATAACAACTGAATGCTTTATCTTAATTACCGTTACCATTATCTTCCATTTATTCACTGATTAAAATGAATCATCTCTCTCATCTCTTCTCATTTCTTATACATGCATTCTCTTAAAAAAAATCTGTACATTTTTAAGTCATCAAACATAATGAGTCGATTCATCTTGTTGTTGTTGTGTTGTTGTGTGTGTTGTTGTTGTCTGTTGTGTGTCATGTTAATGCTCCCTCCTCTCTCTTCTGTCCTGTATGTACAAGACGTGTGTTCTGATGATCAAGTCCTACTCTCTTTTGCTTTCTGCTGTCCCTGTTGTTGTGTCTGTGTGTCTGTCGTCTGTCTGTCTGTCTCTCTCTCCTCTCTCCTCTCTCTCTCTCTCTCTCCACTAATATACAACTGAAGTCGATTCTCTCTCTCTCTCTCTCTCTCTCCTCTCTCTTCTCTTCTTTTCTCTCTGTTGTCTGTCTATCTGTCTGTCTCTGTCATGCTCTCTCTCTCTCTCCAATATGAATAAAAGTCGATGTTCTCTTGCTTCTGGTCTATACATCTCTCATCTCTCTCTCTCTCTCTCTCTCTCTCTCCCACTAAATACAAATCTGAAGTCGACCTCTCCTCTCTCTCTCTATCTCTCTCTCCTCTTCTCTCTCTCTCTCTCTCCTCTCCACTATATACAAACTAAGTCGACTCTTCTTCTCTCCTGTCTCTCTCCTCATCTTCTCTCCATCAATATACAAACTGAAAGTCGATCTCTCTCTCATCTCTCTCTCTCTCTCTCTCTCTCTCTCTCTCTCTCTACTCTCTCTCTCCACTAATATACAACTGAAAGTCGACTCTCTCTCTCCTCTCTCTCCTCATCTCTCTCTCTCTCTCTCTCTCTCTTCTCTCTCTCTCCCTTTCAAACTGAGTCGAGTTTTTCCTCGTCAAGTACGTTTCTTAACTCTCGTCCTCTTGGCAGTAATAGGCACGAACATAAATGCCTTCGACATCTTCGCGCTCTTCTCTTCACCGCCATTGTTCCACTCCCAGACTTGTGGCCCCAGGGGAACTCCTCCCTGACTAATGAGTCCACGACGCGACTCGGTGGGTCTTTTTTCGTGCTTTGCTTCTCGTTAATGACTCAACATGTAACGCAGGTACTTGTTCTTTTTCAAACATTTTTTTACTGTCGCATTTCTGTGGCGGCACTACGTGGAGTATGCAGCCGACGCGAATCATTCGAGCCTTCTGTAGCAGACAGCCGGCGTGTTCGTCGCAGCCTTGACGGCTTCCCGAGAGCTGAGAGCAGCAGGCATACAGTACTCGATTGACTTTTTATCATGCTGATCGATGAGACCGCGAGCGTGAGTCATCTACGGATTTCCATCCGGTTATACTACATGACAGGGCTGTACTTACGCTTACTATCATAATATATCCACCGTCAACCAGGCCCGGGAGACAGACACCTGCAGTGTTGGTCAAGAAATTTGAACAACACTCTCGGAGACGCATACATTTTGTGGAAAAAAAAAACCTCGACTGTGTGGTCCCAGTCTACGCAACTGAGTCCGTAGCAAACTCAGCTCTGGATAGGAGCCGGTCGGGGCAGAAGAACAGTTATCTTAATTACCGTTACCATTATTACCATTATTACTGACGTTATTGTCATCATCATCATCAGTCTTTTCATTATCATTATTAAAACATGCATTATCTTAAGAAAAAATCTGTACATTTTAAGTCAATCAAAGCAATAAATGCGATTACAAAATCTGTGTGTGTGTGTGTGTGTGTGTGTGTGTGTGTGTGTGTGTGTGTGTATGTGTGTGTGCGTGTGTGTGTGTGTGTGTGTGTGTTGTGTGTGTGGGAGTGTTGTGTGTGTGTGTGTGTGTTTAATTGTGTGTGGTGTGTGTGTGTGTGTGTGTGTGTGTGTGTGCGCGCGCGCGCGCGCGCTCACCCGTCTGTCTGTCTGTGTACGCACTGTGTGTGTGTCTGGGGGGGGGGGGGGGGGGGGGGGGAGTAGAGAGAGAGACAGAGAGAGAGAGAGAGAGAGTCTGAGAGAGAGAGAGAATATGAGCGCGTGTGTATGCTTCTGTGGTGTGTGTGTGTGTGTGTGTGGTGTGGTGTTTGCATATGTGCGTGCGCGTGTAACCGTGTGTGTGTGTGTGTGTGTGTGTGGTGTGAGTGTGTGTGTGTGTGTGTGTGTGTGTTGTGCTTGCGTGCGTGAAGAGAGAGAGAATGCGCGCACATGCGCACGCTTCCTTGTGTGCATGTGTCCGTATGTGCGTGCGTGCGTGCGTGCGTGCGTGCGTCCGCGCCGCGCGCGCGTGTGTGTGTGTGTGTGTGTGTGTGTGTGTGTTGCATGTAATAATTTTAAATGTATACTGAACAAAAGAAAAGACATGACGTCTATATTGAATTATTTAAAACAATTTGAAATTAAAGGCATAGTGATCGTTCACTACGCTATGGCTGTGGATAGAGAAAAATTCTTATAACAACGTTTATCTCAGGCACTTTCATACTGGTTTTCATAACAGATCACCCCAATAAGGGGAATGGGGTGATGCCTTGAACGTGCACTTTGTCAGCTGCAATTAAACGCAGCTGTGGAAATCTTGGCACTCCTTATCCCAATTCCCACTTCCATTCAGCGTCTATTCTCACGTCTTTAATTAATCACAGTGGAAGCCACACCTGCAAAGCGTTATCTCCTGTACAGACTAATTCGCTACATCTTCGTAAGTACATACAATTTTCACCGAAGTTAGATTTTTTTAAAAAGAAAGAGATAAATGAGACACAAAAGAACAACATTAAGAAAAACGAACAAAAAAGCACACAAAAATACTACACGACCTCATTCAAGAGCGTTAATTTCCTTCTTACCATTGCCGCTTCATCAAACTCTAGTGCATTATTCTCAAAACTCGTATGCATTATTCATTCGTTGCACATGTGTGACCTATTATCAAAATTGTAGACAGTTATCGAAGGTTTCAGCATTTTGGTGTCCCCACCACCACCCCGCCCTCTCTCCTCCCCCCCCCCCTCTCTCTCTCTCTCTCTCTCTCTCTTTCCACCCTTTTCCAAAATAGCACATCAAAAATCTCTCCATCTCTTCCCCTTTCCTTCCCACTCTAACTTGGAGCATCGCACTAAGAAGAACATACACAGGCACCCTGCGCACAATCACACATGTGCACGCTCACGCGGCACACATCTATAACCGTCAGCGAGTGCATACGGGTACAGCCAGAGTGCAATTTAGGAAATCCCACGCGCCAGTTACTCTGTGTGTGTGTGTGTGTGTGTGTGTGTGTGTGTGTGTGTTGTGTGTGTGTGAGTGAGTGTAGAGAGAGAGAGAGAGAGAGAGAGAGAGAGAGAGAGAGAGAGACGGATACGGATATTTTAGACAAATAGGAGAGGAAGAGGGTGCAAGCTCTGAAATCTTTTCATATTTCTTCCCGTTCAAAACAGGATTTTGAATGTCTTTACCGTTAAGAACACAAACAACTAGTAACATGTACAACTTTGTAAAGGTAAAGGGTCAGCTCTAGATTTTGTTTTATAATAGAAGTAAACGTAATCTGAATATAGTAGGGAAATCTAGATTCCAAAGTCAATTACACGCGTCTCGTTATTGTTGTTTGTAAGGACAGCGACAATGCTTGTCTTGTTTGTCTTCTGTGTCTGACTCATATGGGTATGTTGTTTGTATCGACATCTATGTACAGCAATATCTGAAATACCCAGTCTGAATCGTGTTGTAATAATCTTGATATGTCTGTCTAAATTTAACGTTAAATGCATTTTATCTATTGCTATTGTGCAAAACGTCTTATATACACTAAATCTATCACTATTCTTGACATGAAAATCCCATTCTTGCCATGTGCAAAGTACAAG
>CM031605.1:37448519-37465153 GCA_018398815.1 Conus ventricosus
ATACTTTTCTTCACAATGCTTCACCTACGCGTAGGATACCATACATCCCCAGCTTACATCCCATAGGCCAAATTCCCTCCTTCCTCCTCTTATCCCTCCCCTATCCCCACTGCCGGGCAAGTTCTAAACGTTGTCAGGAATGCTCGTCCCGCGTCGAGGGTGCTTACCTGAATACCATCAATCATACTCAGTTACGCAGCCTGTAAGCGTGTGGAAAGCTTCGCCACCTGCGATCCCCCAGGAGTCATGCCAACATCGATCATAATTAATTATGGTACGAAGATTAACCACCCCCCTGTCAACGGCAACTGCCCCTAATCCTCCTCCACGACCGCCCCAAGGCAAACACCAGGCCCAATAATCCGTTGACGATTATCTCAAGTCACGCAACTCCATAAGTCTGTAAGCAGAAGTTGTCGGCGCTTGTGAAGCAAACCCAAGGATTAAGGTAACTCGACGGAAAGAGTTATGCCGGCGGTTAAATGGTTTGCACAGGCAAGCAGTCTGTCAGTTTTATTAAATGTGTGGGAAATTGGAAATGGCGTTGTGAGGACAATAACGTCAACCACTTCCTTGGGAAAGAAGACCTTGGTGTATGTTAGATGTGTACGAAGCTTCGTCTTGACAACCAGTGTTTCAGCAAGCCACGTAAGTCAGGGGATTAGTGGGTCTGCCCACCTAAGGACCCAGTGGCTGACCTCTGCATGCGTACAGGTAGAAAATTACAAATAAACCGAGGCATTTCTGTTGTGTTTGTGGTAAACAAATCCAACTACGAAGATTTCTGCACTGGTGGCAATTCAACACACAACTTCCTCTGTCAAATATCAAACAAACTGGACACTATCAACTCTCTATTCACTAAAAGAAGACTTTTTAAAGTAGTCCTGAACATAGCGAGCGCATAACAGCCAGCCATCTTTATGGAGTTTGTTCAAACCTTTTCGTCAGCTATGTGTCCGAAAATTTCCATGAAGTAAGTTCACACATAGTTTACAAAAAGAAGCTACTTGTTATTTATGCCAAACACTTCACGCTGTTCTTTCCTTTTTTTTTCTTTTTTTTTTGTGTTTTTTACTTCATGGAATGCTGTAGCTGACAGGTAAACCCGAACTCTTCCAACGTGTCGCCAGCATGCATTGTCTAGCTAGGAAAATGCTGTCTCTCTGCCGCATTCAATGTAGATCAATACAACTGCAGTTCCAAAATGCAATGGGTAGATGCTAAATATAATTATGTTCACTATTAAGTCCGCCCCGTTCCGAACGGATTATCAGAACAGATAGGATGATAATAACGACAAAAACTTTGTTTTCAACAATACCTCTTGCTCTTTATTCAATTCTGGACAGCAATTAATTCGACAGCAACCCTTTGTGATGACACAAAAATACATACAAACACAATTCACACTTTAATGTGATTTTGTCACACACACACCACACACACACACCCACACACACACACACACACACACACACACACAGAAGGGAGGGAGACAAGACAGAACAGTGAGGGACAGACGGGAGAGGGAGGTCAGAGGAGAAGAGGGGGGGGAGGGGGGCGGGAGGGCAGGGGTAGCGAGGCAAAGAAAGAAGGAGATGAGGAAGAAGTCAAGTCGGTCATGAATAGCCCAGCTGACCACGAAGGTTGCATTATGGCTATAAATGTAAACAAGTAAAGAACGAAACTATGTATACACACTAAAGTACGTTGACTTAAATTCGAAAACAATGCGGTTGCAGATGTGGCTAAAGATCAAACATGCATAAAAGCTCTTAAAGGCAGGCAGCCTCTACTTTGAGAATTAAGTTCTTACTTTGTTCCAGGTGCACTCACTGACTCGTGTGTGTGTGTTTTGGGTGTGTGTTTTGTGTGTGTGTGTGTTGTGGTGTGTGTGTGTGTAAACTTCCGTCGATGGCACACAAAGCATCTTGATTTAATGTAGACAGTGCTCCATCTCAAACATTTGTATCTATACAGTACGCAGTAGAAGACGACTAAGTCTGGAGATTTAAGCACGGCTGGCGAAAACTAAAGGCCAATGGCAATACTACAATGTTAAGACGGATAAACTTAAGCAGCCCTCGAGGCGACAGCTTTTCAGTTTCCCTTTTCAAATTAGGGCTTCAAACAGCACATTTTTTTTTAATCAAAATCAAAAATACATTCAGAACACACATGCACGCAGGCGACCACACACACACACACAACACACACACACACACACACACTGCCATAAGGTTCAGTAAGGACACATAAAGCGCAGGCAGTGTTCATCACAGTGCATACAGCGAGTGTAGAACAGCCAGCGTAGAAATAAAACTCAAGGACTGAAAATGCCAGACATTATGTGAAAACAATACCCGGGAAATGGATAAGAAAGTTATAAAGAATGACGACAACTGAAAGCACAGGAAACGAGGCAGAAACAAAGTGACAGCACAGGGTCTAGCGAAAAAATTCCAGAGGGGGTGGAGGGGTGGGAGGGGACACTGTTTCTGTCGGCAGGATTCTCCCGCCATCTCAGCTGTCTGGAATCTCACATACCATTATGGTAAATGCCAAACGCACGAGCTGTCCGGCTGTAAAACCCCTAAAAAGAGACTAAAAATATATTTCAATATATCCACGAATTAAATCGCTTTTTCTTTTGGTCGGTGGAAGTTAGTCGATGTTCTGCGTAAAAACTACAGAAATACAGAGTTTCCAAACAGGGTGACTAAGGGCTGAAAATGAAACACAATTTCGAAAGAGAGGGGGTTAGTTACCGACAAGGACACAGACAAACATAGCACGGGACAAGACGCAATGCATTTCGACCTCTTGGGTATTCTTCAGGCGAAAACAAATAAAATTTAGGACAGTGAACAAAGAACGTGAAAACACTTAGCTCCTCATGGTCGCCACGCGTTCAAAATGGCCGCCGGACGGAAACGGGGCCACCCAGAAACGGATCATGGGAGAGGAAATTGTGTGTGTGTGTGGGTGGCGAGGCCTCAACTTTGCCCATACCTTCCACCCATCCATCCAACTTACGTACACCACTCCACAGTCAGTCAACTTCCTAGACATCACCATCTCTTTCGAAGATGGCCTACTCAAAACTTCCATTTTCTACAAACCCACTGATACACATGCACACCCAGACTACACATCCTCACACCACCCATACACTAAAAACAGCATTCCATACTCACAATTTCTCCGTCTTCGCAGACGTTGCTCCAGCGAAGAAGACTTCACTATACGAGCAGCCAAATTGTCAGAATTTTTCACAAACAGTGGATACTCCAGTTCTATCATCAACGAAGCTCTCAGCCTCACCACAGCCATATCCAGAACATCTGCTTTGGAAACCCAGCATCCAAAAGAGACAGACAGACCCACGCCTGCCTCTCTTCACCCACACACCTCCCCATCTGCAGGATTCTCAAATCCAGTTGGCACATTGTACAAAAACACAAACCCGCCTTCCATACCAGACCAATGATCACGTTCAAACGTGATAAAAACCTAAAAGATCTTCTCGTGCGGTCCAATTAAACAGAATCTCCACACCTACACACCAGGCACTCACCCTGCTCTAAACCTAATTGCAAAATCTGCCCATCACCAAACAAGACACCATCCTACGGGGCCCAAAGACCTTCACTATTAAACGCACATTCTCCTGTCACAGCCGCAACACTCTGTATACGCTATTCACTGCCAGCTGTGTGGCAAGATCTATATAGGTGAAACATCCCGCACACTTGAGATACGCATCTCTGAACACCTGGCTGACATCCGCCACCACCGACCCAAACTCGTTGCCCTACATTTCAACCACTCCCAACATAACATCAACCATGTGAAAGTCTTGGTACTCTGGCAATCACGGAGTGACAACTTTGAACGCACTACACGAGAGACCCATCTCATTGCCAAACTTGGTACGCTACAGCCCCAAGACATCAACATCTAACAGTAACACAAATATGTATACCCACCACTTCAACACCAGTCGGCTATATCTTCCACCAACACACACACACATGCATATACCATACATACACACCACCACCATACCCCCACTACCCACTTCATATAGAAGTTGCAGCCACACTCCATTTATTTTATTTTATTCTATTTCATTTCATTTCATTTTATTTTATTTATTTCGTTGTCTTTATTATTCATTTATTTATATATTTTATTTTATTTATTTATTTGTTTTTCTTTATTCATTTTTCATTTATGTTTTTTTTCATTTATTTGTTATTATTATATTGCTATTTTCTTATCATTTCTATTTGTTTTATTTCATTAGCATTACCCATACCCCCGCAAACAACTACCCACACATAATCACTATCATCACCATTACCATCGATTTAAGTCATCTATTTCTTTATTGATTGATTTTCATATTTCAATTTCTTCCCCACTAAGCACTATTATCAATCCACTTCTATTCACTACCATCACTAATATATCATACTATTCTACAAAACAAGCAACAAACCCCATTGTTTCTCACACACACACACACACACCCCACACACACAACACACACACACAAACACACAATTTTCTCTCCCATGATCCCCTTGTGGGTGGCCCCTTTTCCGTCCGGCGGCCATTTTGAACGCGTGGCGACCATGAGGAGTTAAGTGATTTCACGTTCTTCATTCACTGTCCTAAATGTTATTTGTTTTCGCCTGAAGAAGACCCAAGAGGTCGAAATCCATTGTGTCTTGTCCTGTGCTATGTCTGTCTGTGTCCTTGGCGGTAACTAATCCCCTCTCTTTCGAAATGTTACAGAAAAATAGTTTTCCCAGGCCACTACCCTTCCGCCCCCTTCTCCCACACTTCCCCCCCCCCCCCACCACACAACACATACACGCCCATTCTCCCCTCTCTGCAACCCTAATAAAAACAAGTTCCCCCGTTTCCTCCCTCACATGGTTGTCTTTTTTTTTTTTTAATCATACTCCGTTTCATGTACTTCAGCAAGGACCAACATAAGTCCACCTTTGCTAACACATTTTCCATCTCTCTCTCTCTCTCTCTCCTCTCTCTCTCTCTCTCTCTCTCTCTCTCTCTCACACACACACACACACACACACACACACACACACACAGCGTGCGCGCACACACACATACACACACATGTGCGCATGCGCAGACAAGCATATAAGCACCATCAGCACTTCTAGTTTGACAATGGAGCAGTTGAAAGGTCCAATAACATTAATCACATCCTCTAGTACATAACCATGAAAATGGTCTGAACTTCTAAAATGATTGTAAAGATAAATGATCTGTTTATTCTCTAGTAATAACTGAAGGGTAAGCAGTCATGATTAACAACTTACTGATCACTGTTTTTATCTTTCGAAACAACTGTAAAATTTGAAATAAAAAGGGGCAAATTTAAAGGGCTCATATTTTTTTCTGGCACACACACACACACACACACACACACACACAACACGTCCGCGCGCGTGCGCTTAATTCTTTCTAACCCCAACCTCATCCCACTCTCTCCTCTCACTCTCCGTCTGTCTGAGAGTTTAGATAAGATTTCACTTCTACGCTGAGCGATTTCTTTTGGCATGTGTGGCAAGCTGACAGCTTTGTGTGTGTGTGTGTGTGTGTGTGTGTGTGTGTGTGTGTGTGTGTGTGTGCGTGCGTGCGTGCGTGCGTGCGTGCGTGCGTGCGTGCGTGCGTGCGTGCGTGCTTGCTTGCTTGCTTGCTTGCTTGCGTGCGTGCGTGCGGTACGTGTGTGTGTGCGCGCGTATGCATGCGTGTGCATCGTTGCTTGTGTGTGCGTGCGTGCATGCTTGAGAGAGAGAGAGAGAGAGAGAGAGAGAGAGAGAGGGGAGAGAGAGAGAGAGAGAGAGAGAGAGAGTGTGTGTGTGTGTGTATGTGTCTGTGTGTGTGAAACTTCATTACACGTTCTTCACAGAGTTCAAATCTAACAATTTTGTCAACTGTCTTTTGAATCTGCTACATCATGTACATGCCATCAGTTAAGGGCTGTGACAATGAAGAGAGTACATTATGTATCTGGGATAAACTGTCACAAATGAAACGGGAAGACCCTTCTAGCCCCACCACTCCGCCGATGGCAACTTACAGGCGGCCAGTACGAGGCAAAGCCGTTGAGCATGGGTCTTGAGCATGGGGAACCGCTACAAAAACTGATCGCACACCCACTAGGAGATCAAAGATAGGAGCTAGAAAGAGGGGACGTTGGCTGTGAGTGCGAGCGATAGGGAGGAAGGATTTGGAGGGGACAGCGGTGGTTGGAGGGAGGGCGGGGGGCACAGCGTACGGACTGAGGTGGGTGGTGGTGGACTCGGGCAGGTGTGAATTGACAGGAGAGCTCGAAGGCGGCACAGGTGTGCAGGCAAACGCCAAAGGTGAGAAGCTCTTGTAGCGGCGGGCTGTCATCTCAAGTCCAGATAAGCCCACCGGGACTCGAGAGCTCTTCCCTCTACCTGCCCCCACACCTTTTTCCTCCCCCTCTTCCCCTCCCTAAACCACCTCTCTCTCTCTCTCTCTGCTTCTGTCTGCATGTGGGCCCTCATTCACCACCACACCTCTCCCTTACGCCCATCATGACCATGCGCTCCCTCAACTCACACACCGTGACCCCTTCCCTTCCATGTCGTCCCTTCCTCTCGCCCTCCAAACCCCCACCGCGTTCCTTTCACATCTTTACTCAAGCTTGATCTTCGTCCCTTTGTCAACCACCTCTCATGGTCTGAAAACTGTGAGCAATTTCATGTGATTCGCAAGCCGCAACGAGGTCAATAAATTATTGAAACTGAGCTTGGAGAAGGAATGTAGAAGGGGGCAACTTACAGATGAAACTAAAAGGCTGCCTTCCACTGTCAAAAAGCACAATAGGAAGCCGCGGTGCAAAATGAATAAAAGAAATGAATAAAGAAATGAACAGAGAGATAAACAAAGAAATAAAAACGAATCCCGAGTCCTTGACTTGGTTTTGTGTACGGGACACTTGAAGGTGATTCAAGGTCACTGAATAGTAACTCATTTCTCTGTTGTTCATTCACTCATACATAATAATTTATTGGATATCTGTTTCGCATACGTTCTGAACACCTACGCACCAGTCCTTCACAAAATTACATCATGATCTACATTAAAATCAATCGGCTTTTACATTACATGTACAGAGGCATACATGTAATACACAAACAGCCCTGACCTTAATCATACATACTCTCTATTCATAATCAAGCATGCATTTGCATTCACTATTCATTACGGAGCAGATGTGAGTTACTTTCTGTCTCACGTGTACAGACAATATGCGAGTGTGAAAGACAGAGGTAGTTTGCTCCATAAAACTGGGAAAGATAAAGACCTTCATGGCTTTAAATTGGGCGATTGCTCAAGATGAGTATCAGGGGAAGACTGGAGCTGACGAAGAGTGCAGATGTGAACAATTCGGAAATGACCGCAAAGCAAAGGGCAGAAAGTTCATTGTCGAAGCTGTTTGAGATCGGCCGCCACTACAGAGAACGTAAAGTGTTCGAATGTGAAAGATCTGAGGAACGGCTGAGCAGCGCTGTTTTGAAGTCTTCGAAGTCTACTGAAAAGGTACTTGGGAATGCTGACAAGAAAAGAATTACAATAGCCCGTTTCAAAAAAGAGAAAGGATATTGATACACTTTTTTGTTTTTATTAATGGAGAGATATAATCGGACAGAACTTATTTTCCGAAGCTCAAAATGGACAGAAATACTGATGCTGGAAGAACGTCCCAAAGAAAAAAATTAGCGAAGAGTGCAACTGACACCAAGATTGCGAACAAAATAGGCGGAGGCATGTGTATTATTGAATGTTACAGAGTCTGGCCTACAGAAGGATGGTTATTAAGTAATTTCTTATGACAAACCTTTTCTTTCTATTCACAAACTTCGATCTTGATATTGTCTTTAAATCAGCAGCAGCATTCCAGTTCCATTTTCCAATCGATATCGGCCACTTCGAAAGCAGACATTCCTAGAACTAGAGTTGTGTGTGTGTGTGTGTGTGTGTGTGGTCTGTGTCTGTGTGTGTGTGTGTGTGTGTGTGTGTGGTGAGAGAGAGAGAGAGAGAGAGAGAGAGAGAGAGAGAGAGAGAGAGAGAGAGAGAATATAAGTCTACGTGGAAAGAAGCAAATACGACGTGAACAAGTCATGTAAAGGGCCCAGCTAACCACGGATCACAGCCAACCACAAGGGCTATACACACGTTCAATTAGAACTGTATGTAAATGAAACCGCCTTGGCAAAAATCACAATCAGTCTAGACACGTAAAGATACAAAATAATATAATCCAACACAAAGCGCATTTAAGTTGTATCGACTGAAACTATTGATCTTTTATATGTAAAAGAGAAGGGCAATTCATCATCCGATATCCATCATCACATAGACATTTATTACCTACCGTGTTTCAGTTAGATCAACTGAAAAAATACTTATTTTAAAAAGCAATTTAAAACCAGTTCCCCATCAACCACGATTTAGTCGAATCAAGTGAAAAATACTGAGCTCCTGAGTCTAAAAAGTAAAACATTTCATTATCAAACCAAATTGTCACCAACCATGTTTCGGTTACACTGACTGAAATATATTGACAAAAAAAGTGTGCATGACGAACTGCTCCATCCCCTTTGTAAAGGATCAACTGAAAATGATGATTTTGTTTTGCAGTGCCATGCTTTTAGTGATTTCCGTTTGCAACAAATACCTATGTATATACATACATACATACATACATACATACAAATGATTGTTTATATGTTGTAATCGTAAAGACTCGTCAAACTTCTCGCCTGTATAATAACTTGCTTGAAACATCATGATGGCCCTTTTCATAGGGGCCTAAATAAATAAACAATCTGAACCTCACCCTCACTCTCAATCTATCTCTCTCTCTCTCTGGGTGTGTGTGTGTGTGTGTGTGTGTGTGTGTGTGTGTGTGTGTGTGTGTGTGTGCGTGCGTGCGTGCGTGCGTGCGCGTGTGTGTGTCACAGTGTGTGAACGCGCGCGCGTATGCGTGTTCCGTCTTTCTGCCTGTCTCTCTCCATCCCTTCCGATTCACTTTGTCCCCACGCATGAACACACACACACAATACACACACGCGCGCGCGTGCGCACACACACACACACCATTTTTGTTTTTCCTCCCTCCTGCCCCTCCATCGTCTCCCCCTTGCACGCATACACACAGAGACCGACTCTTTCCCTCCGCCCTCCCCTAACATCTTACCCTGTCCTCGCATTCTAACGTCCTCGCAACCCCATTCATTCTCTTTCCCATGTAGACAGACATTCTTCGCGTGACAAGTTTGCTTGCAACGTAACGATCTTTTTCTGGTGAAACTGGGTAGGCCCAAACAAAATAAAACAAGACTCTCACGACAAGGCTGCAAGCGCACGGGACCTTCGAAGCCCCAAGACAACCGTTTTTGCTCAAGAAAATGTAGGTTAATTTTTTCTTTAAGAAAACCGTGACGATACTGATGATGCTTTTTCGTAAGAATTACTTCGTTCTGGGTTTTAAGTCTGCAGCGACGGTGAAACATGATTACCACAAAACCAGTTTTAATTGTCACCAGAAAATTGTAACGATAGCGAAAACGGCCAACACCAAATAACTCGTGCGCAAGAGCACGTCACGGGCATAACTGCGCTGACTGCTGGCCTTAAAAGACTGTTACACACTTACAATGGCGTGGCGTTGTGTATCAGAAGCCGGAAATGACGGTAACAACTCTTTTGACTGTTCATGACTTACTGGTGTCATGTGACTCTTCGCCTGATTTATCAAGAGCGTGTAGTGATAGTTTCCAAGCAAAAAATCATCGTTTAAACGTCACAATTACCGTTCCCTTACGGTGATATTCAGTGCCGATTTTCACGGTTAACACATTTATCACTGTAATCTTGATGACAATTCTGTTTTTAACAATGAACACAGATTCTGACCTTTTGATTCCAGTAAACACACATACTGGCGGAGGACTGAAGGGGGAGAGCAGGGGGGTGGGTGGGTGGAGTAGAAAGGGTGATGGAAGCGGTGGAGGTGGGAGATAACGCTCACTGTCGGGAGACAAAGAACTGCCTGCACTTGTTTGACATGCTGCTGGCTGTCTTTTAAGCGGAACGACCCAGACAAAACACGGAGCTGAACAAGGTTAGGAAAGACGAGACCCAAGAGATGTTCGTGTGTATTGTATATATTATATATATATATATATATATTTATATATATATATATATATATATATATATATATATATGCAGCTGTTGGGAAGAAATGCGTGGGGCGGTTTTACGTTGCAAGCTCCGTGCTCCATGTGCCTGGCTCTCCGGGTTGCATGGGAAGCTGGAACGTCACTCCCCCTCTCTGCCTATCTGCAGTACGGAGATAGATACAGCTTTAGAAGAGCGAAAGGATGGGGGAGAAAAGGCAGCAGAGGAAGGCAGTGTGTGTGAGGAGGGGGGGGGGGGGGAGGGGGGAGACTGGAAGATAGAGTGAGGACAGAGACGACAGAGAGAACACAGAATGAGAGACATAGACAGAATAGACAGACAGACAAATAGTTAAAAGAAGACACCAAGTAAGAGGGGGGGGGGGGGGGGGGGAGAGATGAGGTTCGAATAAAAACATTAACAGAGGAGATGGAGAGGCAGAGGGAGTGCACATAAGTAGGCATGCACAAGGAGTAAGCCATGCAGTTTCCAACCCCTTCCCCTCCCCGCTCCCTCGAAGCTAACGAATGAGAGTAAACAGAATGGATGCTTTTTTTTTTTTTAAATGGCAGACCCTGGATAAAATATACACGCTTTCGCGCATACTTTCTCCCCCTTTCTATTTCATTCAGTCATGTCATTCACATACATGCGCATGCACGCACTCACGCACGCATGCGCACACACACTCACGCGCACACACACACACACTCACACATACGCACACATTCTGTACACAAGTCGGTGCGCTACTCTTCCCCCTTTCCATTTGTTCAGGGAAAACGGAGGGGAAGAAGAAGGGGTGGGAAAAAGGAAAAGTAATAGCCGCGACATGCTGCGCGTAACAAAAAGGACATAACTTTACAATAGAACCAAACCGGGAGACAAGGCAGCTCGTAAATCCAGAGCAAGAGGCCTGGCAAAAAGAGAATGTGCATTTGGCATGCATGCCAGGTTAGCTGCCACCCCAGCACTCAACACCATCCAGCCTCCTATTCTGCGCCCCCCCCCCCCCACCAACCTCCTTTCCCTCACACACACACACACACACACCACACACACACACACACACACACACTTTTCTCTCGCCATTAAACATTTGTAGCAGCCATCAAGAAAACTTTCAAATAGTTCCTACATTTTTATTTTGAATACATTATACGCCGATTACGGTTTTCAACTTAATCAATACTGTACAGTAAAAATTAAGGGGAAAAAAAGAAATGAAAAATCGTACATAAACAATATGCCAGTGTGCGAGCGTATGTGCGTGTGTGCGTGCGCTTGTAGGTGTGTACGCGCAAGTGTATGTGCGTGCCTGCGTGTGCACGCGCGCGCGCGCGTGTGTGTATGTGTGTGTTCGTATGTGTGTGAACACATGTGCACGCACGTATGTCCGTATTCACGCGCTTGCACGAGTATCTGTCTGCACAAGTGTACATACGAGCCCGCACAAAATTAAAGATTGAATAAAAGTGCACACATTAACCACGCATTTGCTGTCTCATGGCCCATGGTCTTTCTTTTCTTTTCTATTTGTTGTTAACGTATTGATTAAAAAAAAATGAAAGACGCTCAGAAGGCTTATTTTACCGTAACATTGACTTTTTAACAAATGTTCTGCATCCATTCTTGACTCTGACACAGCCACTCATGCCCGTCAGTGGTGATCAGATTTCTCACAACACACAACTATTCCCCGATGACTGGAGAATTCCAGCTGCTTGTTCTGGAAGCAGGATAATCAGGACGGGAGAAGGCACATTACGTCTGGGGGGCAACTTTTTGTTCCCCGCGCGCGCGGTGTGTGTGTGTGTGTGTGTGTGTGTGTGTGTGTCTGTGTGTCTGTGTGTGTGTGTCTGTGTCTGTGTGTCGTGTGTCTGTCTGTGTGTGTTGTTTTGTGTTGTGTTGTGTTGTGATGTGCTGTGTTGTGCGTGCGTGCGAGAGTGCGTGCGTGTGTGTATGTGTATATGCGTATTCATTGATCTGCGTGCGTGAGCATGCGTATGTGCACTCGCCATGAATCAACGTGTATGTGTGACAGTGACAAAACGTCATGGTGGCATACCCTTGTGTGTTTGATTGGAGAAATAAACTGTCCAAAACATCCCCCCCCCCCCCCCCCCCCCCCCCTTTGTTTGGGTGTATTTTTGTTGCTAGTATCTTAAAGAGATAATTGCCACCATATCAGAGAGATATACTGGATCGTGTCGATGAAACTGATTTTTATTTGAAAAAAACAGCCGAAATCCGCCATGCCGAAATGGGACATCCGCCGATATACCGCAAACAACATGTCCCTACAGCCCTTGCAGAATCGTAACGAACACTTGAACACATGAAATGATAAAACTAAATTTTCGTCGACGTTTTTGTCCTTAAACCACATTCACTTGCTCTCTAGTGAAGTCCGAGTCGAATCCAAAAGAATACTGGGTCGGATGTGGTTCGTCATGTCCTGGAGACATGCCTTTTATCATCTCACTACTGCTTTCCCTGTTTTACCGGGTCCGATCCAACGTTTCGTATTCTTCAAACCGAGGTGTGTCATTGACACAGTAAATCCACTGTCAGCATATTTTCAAAACAGAACAAATTTACCGTGCACTGGGTTCATGTCCGATCGACATCACCGACCTTTTGGGGATAAAAATATACCGCACTGCTCGTTCCAGCCATTTGCAATTTGTATCCGTTCGCTGGGTCACGTGTTTTTCAACGGACACAAAACCAGGAGCAGACGCTGTCAGAAAGACGAAGAATCAGTAAACGTTTATTCATGTCCACCAATGTTTACCTCGACACAAACTGACTCTTAAAATCACACATGAGCAAAATATAATGAGAAACATTTCTGATTGGCCTTGTGGTGACCGCTAACTGCCTTTAAGATATGTGCAAAACACTACCGAACACGAAAGTGCCAACCGTTACGTAGGTGGCTTCGTTTCCCCATCACTTCATTTAAATTTTCCCGTCAATTCTACTGTCCCCACCGAGGAAATGCCAGAAATCACATCTGACACTTACGTTTTACGTGTAAGAAAGTAAACCGATCACAAGCGATACAAATTAGATCTGGTTATACTTATGCTCGGGGCGGACCGTGATAGAGGGGGCGTCTCAATGGTCAGCTACTTTAATATTGTAAACTCACTGTCAGTTGTGAATATTTTCCTAAAGTTCTAGCGTTGTGTTGTACAAAATTTATCATTTCATAACAGATGTATCATATAATGCATAAAGTTGAATGAAAAGTAAGAGTTTGATGTAAGTTAACTGCTATTACTGTTAGAATGACTGATCAAGTGTAAAAACACAGTTTTAATTTGAAATCAGATTCAAGGGATTCTGTGTTGTTATCATTATCATTATCTTTTTTTATATATCTCATTCAACTGAAACTCCGGAGTAATATTTCAGTCCATCCATAAGCCACTCCCCCCCACCACAGAAACACACACACACACACACACACACACACACACACACACACACACACACACATCCTAATTTAATGTCCCGTCACACAAATTGGTGATTGAAGACATTTTGAAATGACCTTTTTTTTGTTGAGATGTCATCATGAGAGAGAGAGAGAGAGAGAGAGAGAGAGAGAGAGAGAGAGAGAGAGAGAGAGAGAGAGAGAGAGATCACTAGTGAAATAAAGAAATGGAGAGAATCCGCAAAGGGGGATGAAAAGAGAATTTAATGTTATAAGGAGAAAGCAGAAAAGAAACAAAAGTGTAATAAAAGAAATGGAAAGAATCCGCAAAGGGGGATGGGAAGAGAATTAAATGTTAAAAGGAGAAAGCAGAAATGAAACAAAAATATAGCCTAACTGAATGATCTGTAACGCTTAAAGATAAAACGAAAAAAAAACGATTTATTATGCTGAATGATATATTTGACTACATATATGTACATTACACGATACAGTTCCTGTGAAGCTGTCTTCTCCAATTTGCTTTGTAAACTTGTAAACTTTTTGTCAGTGTCAGCCAGACTGTAGCATTGTGCAAAGCTTTCTTGATTGTTTATGAACTGATCTGTTTAAAATTCAATATCAAGTTGTTCCAATGAACACTTATGGTTTTCCTCAAACATGTGGACTGCAGTGGCTCATTATACCAAAACACCTGTATAAGGGATTCTCCCTTCTATTTTTCATAAATTTGATTGACTTAAAAATGAATGACTAAGTTGGCCTGACCATCCTGTTTGCTTTTGAACTGGTCTTATTCATGTTTTTATTGCATTTATGCTTACTGTTGTAAATAAATAAGATCCACTATTCTTTTTATGTCCATACAGAAAAGTGTTACAACTGACCCTTGTCCATTGTTTCAAGAATTAAATGAACAAAAGATACACTGACTGTTTGTGCATGCTTACGTTTTCTTTGAAATGAGCAGGCTGACTTGTTTTATGTTCCTTAGCAGCTGTAGTGGATGTTTACATAATACACCAAAATGTACAAACATGAGCTGGTGTCAGACGTGATGACGGACATGAAAACTCTACCTCATTCTCCACTTACAAACTGACAGAACTGCTGAATTTAAACATCATCTTAGTAATATCATCCAGCATTCCAGAAAGCCCCAGTTTCACAAACCCTTGGTCTGGCATTACTGTACTGTTGCAGACATTTTTCATGTCCAGCAACACAACTGACTTATCACTGGGTGATCTGATATTTTTCATGTCATCAGAAAAAGTATAATACAAGTTATCTTTTTCATTCTATTTTCATGCATGCGAAAGTGTGTAACTTTTCAAGAATTACAGAAATTTTCACCTGTTTCCAGTTTTGAAATTCTATGACCCGAGTCCCATTTTTTGCACGACCTTTTGTCACTGTCACTGTGCGCTCCAAGTAAGTGAAGGGGGTGGGGGATTGAAAGTGAAAGGAGGAGGGAGGTGTTGAGAAGGAAAGAGGGAGGTGAGGTGGGAAGACAGGGAGGGGGGAGGGGAGGGAATGAGAAAAGGAGGCCGATGAGGCCGACAAAAAGGCAGACAGAGAGAGAAACAAAAAGGCAGGCAGACAGAGACAGACAGAGACTGACTGGTGGAATCCAAGAGTCTTAACTAACGCCCTGCCCCGTTATTTCACCAGTCTTTTCCCTTTTAACAACAACTATTCTTACCATATCGATCAATCCATGCACGCTTCTCCCAGCGACAAGCGACCAATCAATCAATCGACAAGGTTGCTCGGCTAGCTAGAACAAGATATTAGGTGTGTGTGTTTGTGTGTGTGTGTGTGTGTGTGGCAAATCTTAAGCCAGTTCAGGTCGTTCTTGTGACGCTGACACCGATCGGGCTCTCAACACTCTGCCAGCTATAGTGTCGTCCTGAGACAGTCACCCCGTCTGACATCAGCGGTGAGCAATCGGTTTGATATTTTACAGCACGCAGACAAAACAATAAACTTTGAGACAAAGAAAAAATGGGGGGGGGGGGGGGGGGGAAGAGGGAGGGAGGATGGAAGAGAGCTGAGGGGTAAGACAGGGGAGAGAATGTGGGAGGGTTGAGGGGGGAGAGAGAGAGGGAGAGAGAGAGAGAGAAGGGAGGAGAGAGAGAGAGACTTTTAATGCGTTTGTGGTGAAAATCTGTGCATGTGAACGCAACTGGGAGGGTCATGTATACACGCGCGAGGCGGTACGCGCGCGCGCTCGCTCGCGTTCGTGCGTGCGCGTGTGTGTATGCGTGTGTGAGTGTGTGTGAGTGTGTATGAGCGTGCGCGAACGAGTGTGTGTGTGCGTGAGTGCGTGGGTGCGTGCGTGCGTGGGTGCGTGTGTTTATGGGTGTGTGTATATGCCTGTCTGTGTATATGTCTGTGTGTGTGACAGAGAGAGAGAGAGAGAGAGAGAGAGAGAGAGAGGAGAGAGAGAGAGAGAGAGAGAGACTGTTGTGTTTATGACTTAAGTATGTGTGTGAGTGTGTGTGTGTGTGTGTGTGTGTGTGTGTGTGTGGTGGTGTGTGTTTATGATTGTGTATATGTGATAAAGAGAGAGAGAGAGAGAGAGAGAGAAGAGAGAGTGTGTGTGTGTGTGCGTGTGCGTGCGTGCGTGCGTGCGTGTGGTGCGTGCGTGCGTGCGTGCGTGTGTGTGTGTGTGTGTGTGTGTGTGGTGTGTGTGTGTGTGTGTGTGTGTGTGGTGTGTTAGAGACAGACAGAGACGGAGACAGTGACACAGAGAGAGGGAGAGAGGAGAGACAGAGAGAGAGAGAGAGTGAATGCGTGTGTGCGTCTGTTCTGTCTGTGTGCATGAGTGCAGGTGTGCTGTGTGCGTGTGTGTGTGTGTGTGTGTGTGTGTGTGTGTGTGGTGTGGGGGTGGCGCGTTTGTGTGGGGTGGCGCGTTGGGGTT
>CM031605.1:37466153-37476153 GCA_018398815.1 Conus ventricosus
GTGTTGGTGCGTGTGCTGTGGTGTGTGGTGTGTGTGGTGTGTGGTGTGTGTGGGTTGTTAGAGAGACAGAAAAGAGAGAGGAGAGAGAGTGACGTGTGGGTCGTGTGTGGGCAGAGCAGAGAGGGTGTGAGGGGGGGGGGGTGGTGTGTGGTGCGTGTGTGTGTGTGTGTGTGTGTCGCTGCAGTAGTGTGTCAGTGTGCGTAGGTGTGTGTGTGTGTGTGTGTGTGTGTGTGGTGTGTGTGTGTGTGTGTGTGTGTGTGTGTGTGGTATGGTGTGTGTGTGGTGTGGTGGTGTGTGTGTGTGTGTGTGTGTGTGTGTGTGAGGTAGAGAGAGAGAGAGAGAGAGAGAGAGTGAGAGAGAAGAGAGAGAAGTCATTTACAAGTCATTCCCTGCTTGTAACGAGCAGAAAATTAGATACCGCGTGACTTTAATGCCATCAGCTTTTTTTTTTTTAAGTCAGCTTGACCCAGCCGGTTGTCACCCTCCCAAATAAGCAAACAAACTTGTAAATCAGGCAAACAAGCAACACAAAGAAACAAACTTCCCCGATGAGTATTACTTCAAGGCCAAGGGTTTCGCCAAGCCCATAAAATTTTGCACGACTCGACAAGGGATAGTTGTGGGATTAGAGCTGGGGGAGGGTGTGTGTAAGGGGGGCGCGGGGGGGGGGGGGGGGGGAAGGGCGGGTGGTGCATGGGGAGAAAGGGGTTGAGGTGGTGGTGGTCCTAAGTACCTTTGACGGTTTTCAGTACAAATGAGATTGCAATCTTTAAAGTATGACGGTGTTCGCTAACGCGAGTACTCGCATGCCCCCCCCCCCCCCTCCCCACTCCCTCTCTTCTACACACACACACACACACACACACACACACACACACACACACACACTTAATGATATATATAAAACAAAAGAAATGCCTGAAGGTAGTAGAAAAGGTTCAATTAACGAATCAATGAAAAAACAATGAAGAGTACCTACGTTACAAAATGCACGAGTCGTGACTAAAACAACATACAGTAAAAACTCCGCAATCCAAACTAGAAAAAAGCAAGATGGCAAGAAAGTTATTGAGAAGAAAAGAGAATCTGAAAATGATGAGAAGTACATTATTTTATTCTCAATTTTGTGTGTTTTGTCGAATAATGTCAAGTTACACTTTTCTCTTCATGGTGCTCAGTGTCTGGTATTTTAACTTTCCTTGTTTAGATTTCTTGTGGGGGCATGGTTTAACCCAGTAAAACAAAAAGTGACATATAGCACATGTTGTTCTTCCATTTCTGCTTAATGGATTTGATCCTCGTTGTCGTTGGCTGTTTGGCAATGTTGTTTATTGACATCAAAAACCGGTTTTATTTTAATTGTCGTTCCCTTGATATCTTGGAGCACTCTTTGTCACAAAATCGTTTTCTTGTTTAACAATGACTTAATTTTCAACGTTTGCTCCTGAATGACCTCCAAAAATTCTCTTCAAAGCAGACTTCATGGAAGACTTTTTTTTTATCTGATGCTGCAGTAAACAGTAACAGTCTTTCTGACAAATCTGTATACTCCACCTAGTATTTCTTGCATACTCACAGATATAGTCTTTCATACTCACAGATATAGTCGGCAATTGACACGTTTCTACCTTTCTTAAATGCCCAAAATCCGAAAAAGATCATCAAGTATTGTCACCACAATGTTCATGTGCCTGTATTCCATTGTGCGGCGTTAATCTCTATAGCTTTTGATCTTGCCTGCCCGGTTAACGATAATGTAACAATCATGGCTTGTTTGTCTGGTTTTACGTCTGAGACCAACTCCAACATTTCAAGTTCGTTCTTGCACATCTCAAAGACGGTGTCCGGTTCAAGATTCGGAGGTATTTGGTAGTTCTGCGCCATCGTTTGTTTTCACACACTCACCTCACGCTCTGCTACAATGAAACTTACATTGATTTTTAGATCTTCCGTTGCCCCCCTCGGCTGACACTAACCATCACGGTTCGTTTGTTCATACACTTCCGCGTCATCCTCGTTGCCCATTAACTAGTATATTCATACCCCGCATATTATTAGTTCATTTCCTCTTGGCACTTCTCATGAAGTTTACAGGTACCGTTTGGATACTGGTATCACGTGTGACGACTGGGATGAAAAAGCAGCAGCCAGAGATAGTAGCTTCGAGCACAGGATAATCAGTGCAGGAGTTAGAAGAAGCAGAGTTAAAATTAGAAGAAAATAAAATAAAGGGTGTTTTGTTTGTTTTATTGTTCTTCAAACATCACACAATACGTCGTGACTCAACAAAGCTTTGTCAGACGTCTTGTTCTTACTTCGGGCACGTCGGTTATGCTGTTATTTGGCGACTGACAATCACTCACCTTCCTTTCTTGTTTTTGTTTTTTTCGATGCTCACTGGCTTTCCTGGTGATGGGATTCCAACAGGTTTAATTCGCTGCTAGGTGTTTTTTGGTTGGCTGGTTGGTTTGCTAATAAATTGGTTTTACTTTGGTTTGATTTAGTTTGGTCGTGTGTGTGTGTGTGTGTGTGTGTGTGTGTGTGTGTGTGTGTGTGTGTTGGGTGGGTGGGGGGGGGGGGGGGGCGAAGGGCAGGCATAGCAATGAAGTTTATAGAATTCTGCAAATCGGGCAGCCCGACACGTACGTTGAAAGATTAAGCAATCTAATCTCTGATTCAACCTCTTTCTGCTTACAATCTACTTCATCTGCTAGAGGTCAGAACGGAATTCTTTCATTGTATACCACCATATTCCATACATGCAGCATAACATAGTAACATCCTCTAACTACCAAAACAAAATGACAGAATTCCTTCTCTGACTGGTAAACAAAATGATAGGAAATCCAGAATTCGCGTTTACTAGTATTCATCGGTATTTTACCGGTTCAGATGACAAAATTCCGACAAAAATATCACCACGATACTGTGTACCGAGTCATTTTAGTTTCGCGCGATGTTGGCGTCACGAAAACGAATCGTTGCGCTAGAAACACTTGACTTACTGATGACTACTACCAAACTTTCAGTTTGTTTGACCCATATGCCATGGCAGAGTTTGGCGTACCGATTTAAACAAGTACCAGTGCAAACCACTTAATTCTCCCTCTCGTACATCCGTTCTGAATAATGCATGCTGCTATTAGAACAGACTAGTAAAAACAGAAGTATGCAGTATGATGAACTGTTTGCTGTCGGATTTAATCCGACCTACCAAAGCATGGATCTAAATTACTCGTGCAGCGTAATCTGCACCAAGAATGAGATAAGTATGCGGAAGCAATGACTACCACTGAGCACGTACTATGATGATAAAGTATAAATAAATCCTAACCAAATTTCAGCTCTATCCGAACTAAGTTTGAATCTATGCCCTCTCAACGTCAGTGCATCATGAACACTGACGATTAAGCTTCGCCGTTGCCAGCTAACTGGTATTCAATTACTCACCATCGACCAAAAATACAGATAAAGCTACACGCTATCCAAAGCAGACTGAATGTAAAAAGTCTGCTGCCGTCACGACACAGCTTTTCTTCACACATTTGACACGCTTGTATTTAAAGCACGACTGGACACGACCTGTACACTTCAAATGGAGGATCGTCAATAACAGTGCTTTCTTTTTAGTGATCTTCGGAAATTCGAAAGAGTCTGAAATCAACCCGAAAAGTTCTTTTTTGCCCGAATAGTTAAACATGACAAGCTGGAAGTGAAAGTCGGGGATTTTTTTCCCTCCTATGTAAATTGTTATAAGCAACGTCAAATGTCTCGGGGACAGATTTATAAGACAAACAAACAAAAACAAAAACAAAAATCATCCAAAGTAGAACAGTGGAAAACTGGCGAACCATCCTCTGAGCAAAGGGAGAGGCGACAAAATCACAATCGGCTGGTCTCTAACGTTTTATTAAACGAGGGCCTTAACTTTCACTTTCCCTGTCCATGCAGAAATAATTACGTAACACACGATGTTGGCATCACTTCATGTTGTTTCATTGTGTAATCATGATAAACACCTATGTTATTGTGAGTAGGAATAGGTTTACTCACCATCTGACTTGACCAGGCAGGAATTGTGGTAAAGCATTGTATGAACAACTCGTACCCTACACCAGGCTATTCCTCTTTGTAGAGGTAAATGAGAGTCAGAGACATTAACTTCCACGGGCTTGCAACAATCATTGTTATGAATAAGCAGAGCATGCATTCTGTCCTCCGAGAATTGAAGTTTCGTATTTCTCAAAACTACACAGTCGGCCAATGATCTACCCGACACAAATGACCACTACAGTCCACACTCAAAAACTACCACATTTGACCCGATCAGAATCAACGGTTTCCCAAGTATTTGATATGCTCTTACTTCACAAAGGACAGCGACAGTCAAGTGAAGACGACCAATTGAAAAATCCGGAATAGTACAAAGGCAAAAACGTTCTTTTGTTTGTGCCCGACTTTCATAACCACGTTAACTTAACGCCATCGATTAGTTCGTAATTGAAGACACATTTAGAAACAAGGGGGCGTTCTGTATAGAGAAGGAAACCCGAGTCAATGGGTTTTTAACATTCTTTTTATTTTACTGTAATTTGCTCCGTTTTGAAAAGTAGGAGCTGATGTAAGCAGGATTCTCAGCTTTTTTTCCTCATTTCAAACAAGTTTTTACCCCCCCCCCCCCCCCGTGTTTTCCTTTCAACCACATTGTCAGTATTGCACCAGGAAATACGTCTTCGCTTGGTGCTGATTTTATCCACCTTAACCGAACACCATCACCCCCCTGCCATCCCTAATTCTGTACCACATTGCCCATAAAAGTACCCCCCCCCCCCCCCCCCCCCCCCCTTTCACTCTCTTCCTGTCTATCTTTTCCCTACGAAAGCATACAAATGACCTCTTTCCTCTTCTGTCTTTCCTTCACATCCGACTTTCAGTTCTTACTTCCTCCATCCATCTTTCCCTCTTGCATCCCATGCATACCCCCCCCCCCCCCCCCCCCCCCCCCCCCCCCCCGCCTGACCTTCCCGGGGTAAAAGTTATAGTACCCTACACAAACTAGGGCGGTAATGGAGGGAGGGCATAGGATTAGCAGGTTGGATAGGTTGCGACAATCTGTGAAAACAGACTTGCATATGGGGAAGATGCTAAATAACAGTAGATAATCAGGACTGGGACACAATTAACACCAGTGTATCAAGGAATCCGCAAGAGAGAAAGACAGAGACAGACAGAGACACACACAGACAGATAGACTTATAGCAGACAGAGAGAGAGAGAGAGAGAGAGGAGAGGGAGAGAGAGAGAGAGAGAGAGAGAGACGATTCATAACCTACAAACACACACACACACACACACACACACCAAAACACACACATCACAACAACGTCACTAAAAGCGACTGTATAAAACTTTCACGTGCGTACTGGTATCAAGTCTGTGCACAATCGTCAATCACTTAAAGCACTTACAATTAACTGACAGCAAGAGTTCAACCGACGAATAAAAAAGGAGCTGTGGAAATGGACAGGACCGGACAGAGGGTGGGGGAAGAGGTAAGAAGAAGTGAGGAGGGAAGGGGAAGGGAAGAGGGAAAGAGGGGGTAGGGGCAAGCGGCAAGCATGCAATCCTGTCACTCACACTTTTCAGTTGCTGTCAGTCACCCATTGTCGCACGACTCACAGTTACACAATACGACTAAATCTGGCGGCTGGCAAAAAGACAAATGTGAACCAAAATGTAGGTTTGATGAGAATCCGAACATTTGTTAATGCAGAACAGAGAACAGCCCAACGCGAAAAAAGAGAGAAGATCAAATTAACCAATCTCCTCTCTCTCTCTCTCTCTCTCTCTCTCTCTCTCTCTCTCTCTCTCTCTCTCTCTCTCATACACACACACTCACACAAACAAGCGCACTCTCTCTCTCTCTCTCTCTCTCTCTCTCTCTCACACACACACACACACACACACACACACACACACAGAGACACACACACGCTCGACAGAGAGAGAGAGAGGGAGAGAGAGAGGGAGAGAGTGGGAGAGAGAGAATAATTTCAAATACACTAACGTACATTCATATCACTCCACACACACACATACACACACACGCGCACGCACGCACGCACACACACACACAGGCACACACACACACACACACACACACACACATACACACACACATACAAGCAAGGTAGACACCCTCTCTCTCTCTCTCACACACACACACACACACACACACACACACACACACACACACACACACACACACACGACACGTCATTTGAATGCAACAGCACTGACAATACCACCCAATGCACGCACGCACACACGCACTCGAGCGAGAAACAAAGGACAGACGGCTTTCTTACCTTGCCATCTATCTGCGACAGTTTGATTCCTCCTCCTCCTCCCTTTCCGCCATTACTGCTAAGACCAGCACCAGCAGCAGCCGCAGCGGCAGCGAGCCCGTGATCGGCGGTGGCCGTCACAGCGGTATCGTTTCCCCATCAATGTCACCGTCAACAACATCAGCGACAACATCACCAATGACACACTTCTGGGCGAGGTGGTCATGCTGCTGGCACCGATGGTAGTAGGGGGAAAGCGGGCCTTGCTGGCCATGTGTGCAGTCTGCGCCCGTGTGCATCCCCCCTCCCCACCTCCTCTCCGCACCCCGGCACTCCCTGCCCCCGTCAGCCACCCAGCGTGCGGACGCACTCCCCAACACACCAACACACGCTGACACGTCAGGCGTCAATAGACGGCTGGGACAGAGACACAGTCATAGCTTTAAAAAATAAAGAGAGAGAGAGAGAGAGAGAGAGAGAGAGAGAGAGAGAGAGAGAACGAACAAAGAACAAGCCCGTTGACTAAAAGCTGTTTACGAACTCCTCGGGCAGGAAAAGAAGTGAAAGATAATCCTCTCTAAATTGTCGGCGTTGTTGGCTGAAGGATTAAATGCTACACACGCGTTCTGCTGTCGGTCACAGACTTCCCGATAACCGGTAGAACCACCACCACCAACGGCGACCACTGTCATTGGTTGAACGTTAAAACCGGTGACTCTCCGGCTGCACACACACACAACGACATGCGCGCATCACAAAACAACGCCTACCTTTTACCACGTGCAACGCCTCAGACACGTTTTCTTCGTAATTTCAACCTCACCAAAAGCACACACACCCGAAAACATTTTCCGCATGAAAATGAAAACCAAACTGTGCACACACATCACAATCCAATTCACTAAGACTGCGAGGGGCATTCCAATTCCCTTCTCTCCGATTCGGCAAAATCCGACAGTGTTAAACAAAAAACAAACAAACAAGAACCTTGATTCGGTCAATCATCAACGGCCCGCACAGTTCGAGACAGTTAAAAGACTGGTAGTCCTCTTTACAGGCCAGCCAGCCTGCCGTTGGGAGAGAGAGACTGAAGGTGTTGCTTTCGCTCTCGCGGCTCTCCGGGGTGTAGCGGTGTGAATGGAAAACCATGACAGCTCAGAAGCGACTCGTTGTGCGACTGAGCCGTAGCGCGCAGTTCGCTGCCGAGCCACCGCGACCCACACGAGAAAGAAACGAAAGCGCAACAAGGGACCACTCCTCTTGTCCTCGTGAGATCGGTCTCCAGCTGGCTACCCCCTCTTCCCCTCTCCTGTGGCTCATCCCTCCCCCCACCCCTTCCCCGCCTTTAAAATGGGAATAAAACGGGCGTCTCTCTACCATATCGACATAAGAACGATGATTGTGAGGGACTTTAAAAAAGAATGTTAGATGATTTTTTTTCAATCGACTCGGGGTTGCGTTTTTAATGTTCGAGATCCACTCGCGAAAGTTCAACAACGTAAGATTAGTCATCTTGTCTTTTTTTCTGGCAGTGATTCAGAGCATGAAGCGAAAGAAAAGATTCGTGCGCGCGCAAGCAAGCGTGCGTGTGTGTGTGTGTGTGGTGTGTGTGTGTGTTCGTGCGCGCGCGCGCGGGTGTGCATGTGTGAGTGTGCGTGTGTATGTGTGTGGGAGGGGGGAGGGGTGTTACAGCAGACGTGAGCAGGAATGACGGCATAAATGGCGGAATGATTAGGTCATAGGTCCATTTCACATAGGTCACAGAGAGAGAGAGAGAGAGAGAGAGAGAGAGAGAGAGAGAGAGAGAGAGAGAGAGAGAGAGAGAGAGAGAATATTACTTAATAAGGCCGAAGGGATCTGAAGAGGTGTACACAAACAAGATCGTCATCACGCAAGCAAAGAAGAAGACGGGAAAGACAAACAGTACTGAATGAAACGTATTAGCAACGTGACAGACATTATACGAAGTAAGGCTCGTAAGTTTCTCATCAGTAAATACAAGTAATTTGTTTTCTTAAACGATTTATGAATAAGATCTCTCTCTCTCTCTCTCTCTCTCTCTCTCTCTCTCTCTCTCTCTCTCTCTCTCTCTCTCTCTCTCTTGTTCGCACGCTCGGTATCCGCTTTGTGCCATGACGGATGTTGTACGGCGTTGGCCTAGACGACACGAGTTAACTGTCGGTTTCGACGTCGCTCGTGGGCGTCTTCCCTGAAAACGATGATCTGGCGGCTGCACAATTAAAGGGGACCCCACGGCTAATCATCTTCCCCTTGAAAAGAAAATGACAACCCTCCGCTCAGGCGGGGTGGTCCCGTCTCGTGCTCTTTCCTTTCGTTGTTCTTCTCCAGCAATGGATTTTTTTGTCCGTTGGTTCGTTTCTTTGTTTTGCCGATACCTTGCGCCCAGACACAGAGCTGTGGACCTGTTTACTGTTTTCGGGTAGTATCCGTTTGTTTCTCTGCAAAATAACTCAAAGCCGGGCGGATCTTCATCTTGTGACGCAGAATTTTCTGCCGGGTCAGTTTCTACACAAAACTATATTCTGATAGAGATCATCGTGGAAATGCCAGGGGTTCCTTTCATAACGGACAACTTTCCCACCTTCTGGAAGTTCCGAGCTGGTAACTCATCTTTTCTGTCATTCTTTTTGTTCTCCGTCTACTACTTTTCTGGCTTAGTGGGCCATACTCTTTTATCATGTGTTGTTTGTTTTTCAGGATGCAAGCTTTTCTTGATCTGATCTGATCTGTTCAAGGTCCCCCCCCCCCCCCCCCCCCCCCCCCCCCCCAAGTACAAGTCTGACGGCCTTGGGACGTAGTCTGAGCAGTAGAATATTCCAGATTGAAGTGCAAGCTTTAAAATTGTTTTATGAATAAACTGACGCACGACACCACGTACAACACTAGAAAAATAAGTTTACCACTTGAGCGATGCCCTAGGGCCTAAAAACGAATCGAGTAAGAGTAAGGTTTCAACCCACGAGTTACTTCCCTTGAATGCAAAAAACGCACGCAAACTTGGGAAGATGGCAGCGTCGGAGAAACCGGTTGGAGGAGTGCAGTCTTCAATGCTTTTATCTGTAGTTGTGTAATGGCTATGGGAGCATAACATTAAAGAGTAAAAGTAGTTTTTAGCTCGATAGACAATACCTGAACACGTAAACAAAGACATTTCAGTTGAGAGAGCCCGAAAAAAAAAGCTTGATTAACTCCCTTGGCAAATTTATTATTTTTATATTTAAACGGTTAATTTTGGTTATCGTATTCTTTTATAGCTCTTGATTTTCATCGACAAGATGTAAAATAATATGTTAAATATAAATATTTCTAATTTTAAAATTCGTGTTCATTATCTAATCTTATATCCAGTACAGGTTGTAGCCCAAACTGCACAGCTTCTAATCGGGTGTTGTCTTTTTGTTTTATTACTATACTTTCTCTTCTTTAATTGCTATACTTTCTCTTTTGCATTTGTTTTAAAACTATACATTATCGTGTGTGTGTGTGATCATTTGATTTTGTATCATTGTTATCAATTTTTTTTTAGGAGAGGGAGTGGGATGCTCTGCGAAGAATATACTTACAGAAATTTTAGATGATGGGGAAAGGTTTGTCAGGGTTGTTGTTTTTTGTGGCAACAAATGAAAGCTCTA
>CM031605.1:37481153-37493653 GCA_018398815.1 Conus ventricosus
GCTTTAAAAAAATAAGGAAAAAAAGCAGGACATGAACTCAAAACATTTTTTTCACTGCAGCATTACATCAATGCCTTTTATCTTATCTTTGCTATCTAAAAGTATTCGTTCCCAGCGTCTTTTTTCCATGGAGCATACTCAACCATTTATAGCAACAACAAAAACACCACACCATAACAACAAGAACAACAAAAACCATATTAAAATAATGATGAATCTTTGTATACTATACTACTACTGCTACTACTAATATCGCTGCTACTGGCTGCGGCTGCGGCTGCTACTGCTGCTGCTCATAATTGTAATAAGCGCCTTTGTAATAGCCAGTAGCAAATTAAATGAACACTGCGCATTGTGCGCAGCAACACAGATAAAGAAAATACCGATTCAAATTGAGTAACATTTCATACACTACACTACACTACACTACACTACACTACACTACACTACACTACACTACACTACACTACACTACACTACACTAACATACACTACACTACACTGCAATGCAATGCAATGCAATATAACTAGTTTATTTGTATCCTTTTTTGCTTTTCTTCTTCTTTTTTTTTATTTGTTACTGACTTTTTTTTTTTTTTTTTGGCATCTTCCAATTCCCCATCCTGCCGATCGCTGACCACATTGGAAGGCCGTTAAGATTTTTCTCCCCGGTACGGTAAAAATACTACATATTTAGCATCAGTTAGCTACCATGGGTAGACGAACAAAATGGGGCAGGATTTATAGACAAGTCTGGCCATAAGGAAAGTTATTCCTGATCATGATTATTCCCATTAGCCAAGCATTCGCCAACAGACCACTGGCATGCCCTCATGAACACTTCAACACATGAAAATAAATAAATAGATTTTTTTTTTTAATACATAAAGTTACAGCGTCGTTGCCGATGTGTCGGTCGCGGTATCCGTACGAGCTGTCTCTCGAGGAATGATAGACAGCGAACTGTCATGGCAAGACCTTTCAAAACAAGAAGAAGCACGGGTACAACTCTCTGGGCGTGCTGGATACAAGATCATTTCAAACTGCCATGGCAAGACCTTTCAAAACAAGAAGAAGCACGGGTACAACTCTCTGGGCGTGCTGGATACAAGATCATTTTGATCGCTGCGATAGATTCTAAGAGAAGCACGGGTACAACTCTCTGGGCGTGCTGGATACAAGATCATTTTGATCGCTGCGATAGATTCTAAGAAGAAGCACGGGTACAACTCTCTGGCGTGCTGGATACAAGATCATTTTGATCGCTGCGATAGATTCTAGAAGAAGCACGGGTACAACTCTCTGGGCGTGCTGGATACAAGATCATTTTGATCGCTGCGATAGATTCTAAGAAGAAGCACGGGTACAACTCTCTGGGCGTGCTGGATACAAGATCATTTTGATCGCTGCGATAGATTCTTTAATTACCACCAGACTGAGCCAAAGTACCCCATCATCCCCAGTCCCGTCCCTGCTTCAAGTAATGTTAAAAAAAAACATACGTTTGAGACTGCTATTCGCTGTCCCGACATTCGGAAAATAGCTTTAAAGGAAAGCTGCCATATCAGAAATATTCGGTAAAGGTAAGAAACAACGGCTCCCCTGATGACTGGCCATTCAGAGAATCAAATTAAACGGTTACAACTAAAAATGATGCAATGTGAATGACTGAGTCAGTGAGTGAACGACCAGCCTCTGCTTCAGCAAATAGTGTAGTGTAGTGTAGTGTAGTGTAGTGTAGTGTGTTGTGTTGTGTTGGGAAAGTAACCTCTCTGAGGATGACCGTGTCTGAAACAAAGCGTGCTGAAAGGCAGCACCCATTTTGTTTTCCGCCGCTGGTAACCTTCCCTGAACAAAATCAGGCCCCCATTTACAGCTTAACGGACTGAGAGGGTTTTTCATGCGGAAAAAAAGAAAATCTGACTCCACGAGTGGTTGGAAGTCACGAGCCTCAGCTCCAGAGGTAAACACTGCATTTGACGCGGAGACCTTCTAGGTGGAAAACTTAATACTTTAATACAGCGCCACCCCAACCCTACCCCATTTTTCCCCCTACAAGCGCACGTTAGGTTTTTCTATTCGAGTGAACGCTTGACGCTCCTACTGATTTTTTTTTCCTTTTCTTGCTTTTTTTTTTTTTTTTTTTTTTTTGGGCCAGGAGACAACTCGCTTGTTACCGTGGGTTCTTTTACGCGCACAAATATTGGTAAATAGTCTATTTTAAAAAGACTAGTTCTCAGCCCACAGCGTAGGCTTCCAAGAGTGGTGCAGGATTCTCCTAGCTGGTTGGTTCGGTAGTTGAATAACTGTACTTTTCTGATCCCACTCGCACCTTCTGGTGTATCTTTTGCTTGTCTGCCTTTCGGCCGACTCTGGGATAAGGACTCAGTTACGGTGAGGAAAGGCGAACTGACCGCAGGGCAAGTCCTGTTCACAGCAGGAATGACTGTAACCAGAGGTCCTCTTCAGAGACCACGTAAAACCTCATGGCGAAAGCCTGGTCGTGTCTGGAGTTGTGCTATCTTCGCCTGTCAGTAGAACCAGCAACTAGTGAGACTGCGCTGCGGGATGCACACGGCAGTTGCTCAACGGTGGGATTGCATGCCGATGGGCTCTGCAATCGTGAAATGTGGGCTGGTACACCCATGGCAACGCCCCCATGGAGGGTCTGTCGTGTCGCGTCCGGTTGCCATTACAGAACGGCATCTGCCAGGGAGCAATTATCTCCCTTGACGTTTTTACCGCATTCCCTGTGCGTGCCTTAAATGAACACAGCGCGAGCTTCCAAGGGTAGTGCTAGATTGCTCCCAGCTGGTTGGTCCGCCTGTTGTATCTTTTTTTCTTGTCTGCCTTTTGGCCGACTCATGGGAAAGGCTCAGTGCCAGTAAGGACAGACCCACTGACCGCAGAAAAATTCCTGTTAACAAAAGCAAAGATGTAACTCGGATTTTTTTTCAGAGGGTGCGTAAGACCTCACTGTAAAGGTTTGGACGTGTCAGGAGTTGTGCTGTCTTCACCTGTCAGCGGAACAGCAACTAGTGAGACTGCGGGATGCACAAGGCAGTTGCTTGACGGTGGCATCATTTGTCGGTGGGCTCTCCAGTCACAAAATATGGGCTGGTACACCCGTAGGACGCCCACCTGGAGGTTCTGTCGTGTCGCGTCCAGTTGCCATTACACAGTGGCATCTGCCAGAGAGCTATTATCACCTTTGCCGTCTTAATGGAATTCCTGTGTGTGCCTGCACTCTATGTGTACAAAGCGCAGGCTTCCAAGGATGGTGCAGGATCGCTCCCAGCTGGTTGGTTCGGCAGTTGCTGACGGTACTTCTCTGGGTTCCACTCGCACCTTCTGCTGTATCTTTTTCTTTCTTCTTTTTTGTTTCCTTCTGGGTGTTAATCGTCAGTGAATCGGACTCTGGTAACAGCAGCCTGCCCATAGTTCTCACCGACATGGGAGATGATCACAGTCCCACTGCCTGTCAACGTAGCCAGCTAAAGGCGAAGCAGAAAATGCGGAGGGAAGAGAGTGGCGGAGTGTGATTACATAATGCATTAATTGGGCATTAATTCATTAATTAATTGATTACTTGATTGATTGATTGATCAAACGTAAAAATCAGTGAACACAAAAGAAAATGTTAAAATCTACCGTTGAGGGTTATATATATAAAAAAAACAAACAAACAAACAAACAATGCCCACACCTGCAAGAAAGCACACAGCACCCTTGGATTTCTCAGGAGAAACCTGCGCTTCTGCCCCTGCAATGCAAGAAGAATGCCTATCTATCTCTTATCAGACCAGCCCTTGAGAATGGTTCCATCATTTGGAGTCCTTACCTCAAACAAGACATCGACAAACTCGAAAGAGTGCAGCGCCTGTCCGCTCGGTTCATAACCGACGATTACAATTCCAGAACACCCGGCTCCATGACCAAGATGCTTCACACTCTGCAACTGCCAACACTCGAACAGCGCAGACGTGATCTACGCCTCATCTTCCTCAACAAGGTGGTTGAGGGTTGGTACCGGCCATACCATCTGCTGAATATGTATTTCTACATAAACCAGGAAGACTTATAAGGCCACGAACATCTGGCAATTACTATACCACCAGTGCGATCTCCGACTGTATTAGAAACAACACAAGAACATTCCAAGTCTGCAGATGCCAGACAGAGCAGTTCAAACAGTCATTTTTTGTTAGTACAGTAAGAGACTGGAACTACCTTGAAGAAAATATTGTTAGGGCACCATCCATAGAAACTTTCAAAAGACTGATCGCACCACAACAGCAAACTATCTTGGCTGCGCACACCCCCAACCAGTCGCAAAAATGCCTTGAGATGCAGTCTTTAAATGGCAGAACCAATGAATATAGTGCAGGAGAGGAATACCGTTCAAGGGGGGAAAAAACAACAAAAAAAAGTAATGCTTAGAAAACAAATGCAGAATAAATAACAATTCTTTCCTTCCTCCGTCGTCATAACATGCACTCAGCAAATAATATGTGTCAGAAAGAGGGAGAGAATCGGAGGTGGGTGGGGGTGAGGAGTGGGGGTACAGAAGGGGATAGTGCTGGGCAGGGAATACAGAAGAAAGCGTTAAACCCTTTACAGACAGGATAAGGTTTTAACCGTTGAATTCTGTCTTGAGAACATTCTCTCGCCTGTCAAAAGGCGATTACAGTCGTGTCAGTCCGGACTTGATCCTCTAAAGCTGGGTGAAATTTATGAATTAAAGATGAAGATGACTTCAGCTGAGTACTCCTAAAAAAAAAAAAGGGGGGGGGGGAGGGAGCAGGAAAGAGGTGGCGTATTCAAAGAGGAAGGCAAGGGGAAGGGGGTGAGGGGGGGGGGGGGGGGGCTCTAGATGTCTATGGCCGGGATTTCTAACCTCTCAAAAGAATGAAATATACTCGTCAGCTAGCATAATAAATCAATGTTCATAACTACATAGACCAATCTTGAACCACTGTGAGCCTCTGGGTATCTTATATCAGTCAGGAAAAAATGGAAGAAGAAAAAAAATCTTCAATTTAAATCCAGCTGGTTTGCATGAGATGCCTACCCCCCCCCCCCCCCCCCCCCCCCACCAAATCTTCTCCCGCCCCGATCGCCCCCCCCCCCCCTCCCTCCATTACCCCCACCACCACCACCCCACTTCGTCCTTTCACACTTCCCTGCCCGTTCCGCCCAGCCCGCCTAATGTGCGCACGAAGCCCAAAGCGTGCAATGTTACGGACCCCCTGCCGACTATTAATAACGTTTTAACGGTGCGGCGAACTTGCTTCATCTCCGGGGTTGTGTTCTAAAACGGTTTGCTGATAATCGTTCTTCGCACCTTCCAGTCGGCAGGGCGCTAAACGGCTTTGGACCTCGGCCAGAGAGCTTCCTTCGCCAGGGCGCTCGCATACGCCGTGTCTGTTCCGTGTTCATCAGATCAGAAGAAACTCAGCTAAGCGGGGCGGATCAGGAGGGGAAAAAAAGGGGGGGAGGAGGATACGACTGGAACGCAAGGGTTTCCGGAATGTCTGCCAACTTTCCCCCTTCTTTCCACTCTCTCTCATGACTCCGATTCAAAAAATAACAGCGTAAAAAGCATTCCGTGGAAAACATTTCAAAGGAAAAGAGAGAGAGAAAAATATTGCGTGTCAGTCACTGTCTCCTCCACACTCCATCTCCCTCCACCGTCGACCCTCTGCCCATCAATTTTTTTTTTTTTTTTTTTTTTTTTTAGCCCAGAAGAGAAGACAAGCGGTGCATCACTGCAGTCCAAATCATGGCTGTCGCAAACATGGCACTGCGAATCAGGGGCACACTGGAGGAGAAGACGGTGCGGAGATTGCCAACTTCATCCCACCACCTGCCAAAGAAAAGAAAAAAAAAAGGATGTATAAATGTGGTGTATACAGATATTGTTATCCGACAGAGAGGCCTTCAATACACCTTATTTACGACGGTGATCCCCCCCCCCCCCCCCACCGCCTCCTCCGTTTTAACCAAATCTGCATGTTGTCACCCCTCCTCTTCAACTCCCCCCCCTCCCCCCGCCCCGTAGCTTTTACCAAACCTGCATACACACATACACACACACACACACATACACGCACGCACGTACGCATCAACGCATGCACGCACGCACGCACGCACGAACACACACACACACAACACACACACACACACACACACACACACACACACACACACCGCGCGCGCGCGCGCGCGCGCGCGCGCACGCACGCACACGCACACACACACACACACGCACGCACGCACGCACGCACGCACACATACATGCACACATACATACACACACACACACACCACACACACACACACACACACACACACACACACACACACACACTAAAAAAGTTGTGCCTTCCTTCCCCTTTCCTTCTCCCGCCCCTCAACCTTCCGCTTGTACAAGAATTTGTCCAATAACCCTCAACCCTGCCTTCCTTCTCCTTACTATACCCCACTCCACTTTTTACAAACTGCGCGTACGTTCCTGCACCCGACCCCTAGTAGGAATACCTGCACCCCCCCTCCCCCCCCCTTTTCCCCCTTCCCGATGTCAGATTGACAGGCCTAGCCACGCTTAAATCATGTTTCTAAGAATGTGTTCATCTTCTCTCTCTCTCTCCCTCTCTCTCTCTCTCTCTCTCTCTCTCTCTCTCTCTCTCTGTATTTGTGAAGATATGTCTGTTAAAAGTTTTGTAAACTTTAGTCGGTAGTCATGCTTAGTTAGTACCTTCGCTGGGCAAGGGCCGGATGAAAAAAAAAGCACATGTTTGCTTATCTGTTACCCTTGGAAATCAGTCTGTCTCTCTCAGGGTGAGCCATTTCGGCTCTCTGTCTGTCTGTCTGTCTGCCTGTCTGTCTCTCTTTCTCTCTCACTCTATCTTTCTCTGTCTCTATCTCTCCGAGTGTGTGTATAAGAGAGAGAGAGAGAGAGAGAGAGAGAGAGAGAGAGAGAGAGAGAGAGAGAGAGAGAGAGAGAGAGAGAGAGATGCATTAAAGCTACCATATTCCTGGTAATGCAGGCAAATGGCACATGTGTGAATCTTACTCCAGTCCAGCTTCGTGTTGGCTTTGTCATTACAATCCAACGGAACCAGTGTATGGGTTTTCATCACACTGTATCAATTCAAGACATAAAGCCTTAGACAGCCTTTGGCCTACTCTACTGGTCTCTTCAGCGTTGGTTTTCTGTGGGTGCACATTGTTTCTTGGATGACTATCATCCAATTTTCCAGTTGGTTTGGAAGCAACGTTCGTCCCAATGTTTGTCAAGCTGATTTTCAAATTGTCAAATTCTGGCTGTAACATATTGGCAATGCATTCCTAACGTTGACAATCTATCGGTTAATAAGAGAGAGAGAGAGAGAGAGAGAGAGAGAGAGAGAGAGCGAGCGAGAGAGAGAGAGAAACAGACAGACAGACAGATAGACAGAGACACACCAGAATTAGTTTTGCCAGAAGATTCAATAAGATTTATTGTGTGACCTCTGGTCATTGATCTATTTAATATGAAATGATTGTTGGCGATTTTTACATCATAATAAGTATGAAATGCTCAGTTATATCATCTCCTGCTCTTCTTTCTTCAAGGCCAGACAATTAGATAGTTTAAGCACTTCTTCATTATCCAAATTGTCCAAACCAATCATTTTTAAATAAAACTTTCTCTGCACATTTTCTACAAGGGGTATATGCTTCTTAAGATTATGGAACAGTACCACATTTACATACACTAGAACTGGTTGTACTAGAAGTATTTTGAAAGTCCCAGTATTATCCCGTCTTGGTCTTCTACATTCAAACCCAGGTAACTTCAGTAGTTTGGACCCTTGTTTATCATCATAGTTATTGAAGTCAATAATTTGTTGAGCAAATATTCTCCGCTAATTGTCTCCAGGCTTATGTGCTTTTTTTTTTAGATTGGAGGATCATACCACATTTATAATTCCAGAACTGGTTGTATTAGGGATTTGAATAGTGACACCGTGGTGCCTTTGGATTGGAACCGTATGTACGCCATAATTCCTGACATTTTTTGCTTCCACTGCTAGCGCAAAATGCAGTGACAAATTTCAAGCTGTATTAGTTTCCGTCTTGAATCAAAACCGTCTTTTTTCCACACGCTGATACAGCCACAAATCCATAGCACGATTTCACGTGATTCGTCACAGACGTGCCCATTTTGGGTATAGACAACAACAAAAATGTGTGTGTGTGTGTGTGTGTGTGTGTGTGTGTGTGTGTGTGTGTGTGTGTTTTAGGGGGGGGGGGGGGGGGGGGGGGGGGGGGGGAGAAGAGAGCTCTGAAGCGGAACTTGTTACTTAAATCCGAGAACAGGTTTTCCGCTACCATGACCCAGACAGCAGTGAACTACCTGAAAACATCCTGAAAACACCCTGTCAGTCCTCCTTCCCCGCAGAGGGTGCAGTCAGCAGGACATGCAATGGCTTCAGGGTGCAGTCAGCAGGGCATGCAATGGTTCAGGGTGCAGTCAACAGGGCATGCAATGGCTTCAGGGTGCAGTCAGCAGGGCATGCAATGGCTTCAGGGTGCAGTCAGCAGGGCATGCAATGGCTTCAGGGTGCAGTCAGCAGGGCATGCATTGGCTTCAGGGTGCAGTCAGCAGGGCATGCAATGGCTTCAGGGTGCAGTCAGCAGGGCATGCATTGGCTTCAGGGTGCAGTCAGCAGGGCATACAATGGCTTCAGGGTGCAGTCAGCAGGGCATGCAATGGCTTCAGGGTGCAGTCAGCAGGGCATGCAATGGCTTCAGGGTGCAGTCAGCAGGGCATGCAATGACTTCAGGCATCTGCCAACAGTCCACGGAGCCCACGCGCGAATCCCCTTCTCCAGTCAAGTCTGAAGAAACTCAGCTAAGCAAAGGTAGTAGGGGAAATAGTGGAAATACAGGTGTTCCGAAATACTCTCGTCGCCTCTCACTCCTCTCCCCAACATTTCCTCTCCACCCCTGGGTCATCCGTCCCCAGACTACACACACCCCCCCCCCCACCCCCCCCCCCCCCCCCCACCACCTTCTTTTACTCATCGTCCTCATCCCATTAAAAAAAAGTAAACAAAAAAATTGGAAAAGTATTTTCTGAAAAAGTACAGGCAATGTAAATAAATAACAAGAAAAGGCCTCACGGCGTTGTAGAAAACACGTCATTCCCAAACCTCCCACTGGATATTGTCTGTGGGATCGGGTTTTGTTTGTTTTCCTCGGCACCGACCCTTTCTCCATCCTTCTTCCCTTCCCCTGAAATAATTAGAGGCAAGTGCTGCCCCCTCCCCCGCTTCCTTCCCCATTTTGACCTCCCCCACCCACCCTCCATTTTCCCATCCGCTTATAATCTCTCTCTGTCTCTGTCTCTCTCTGTCTGTCTCTGTCTGTCTGTCTGTCTGTCTGTCTCTCTCTCTCTCTCTCTCTCTCTTCTCTCTCTCTCCTCCTCTCTCTCTCTCTCTCTCTCCTCTCTCTCTCTCTCTCGGATACTTGCATCCTGTAGTAGTGTACGCAATAGAACAGGAATGGAATTCCTTTCCCGCACCTCAATGCTCTGTCCTACCCGACAACCTCCCCCCCCCCCTCCCCCCGACGAAGAATTACATACTCACCTGCTAAACGTGAAGTTCAGAATATCATTGCTAATGATGCAGAGTGTCACTATTTCTTTTATTGCTGTTGCTGCTGCTTTCATATTTACTGGCTTAGAGATTAGTGTGTTTTGGCTGATAATGATCCCCTTTTTGCGCCAGTGTCATTAAAATTGTTTCCTCTTTATCGGTGGTGGCATTTCCTTTGTTTTTTGTTGTTTTTGTTCTTGTAGTAGTAGTTGCTGTTTGATGTTGCTGCCGTTGCTGCTGTTGTTGTTCACACTTCTAAACAGATCCCGTTCAAAGTTTTGCAATCAACAATGTGCCTGATTTGAGTCAGTGTAACTTGTAGTGGATACAATTTACATCAGTACAGTCAGTGTTTAACGACCTGTGTTTTACATCAGGTGTACGACCACTGTAACTGGAGTAGCAACGTTTAACTAGTGTACGTGGGTCAACATTCCACTCTGTAACTCCTGCAAGCTGGATTCTCAGCCCCCTTCTCCCCCCCCCCCCCCCCCCCCACCCCCCCCACCTGTCTCTCCTGTGAATGCCAGAAGTGTTTGGCATTTGCTGTTGTTAGGCTTGCCCTATGACTGACTGCCGATACCAGCCTCAGCGGCCAGTGCGATCGGCCGGGCTATGAATATCATTGGATATGACTTCTTCTGCGTACGCAGGCTGATACTCCTGCGGACACTCCCTGTATATACAGGCAAGGATTAATCCCATCTACCTAACAAAGGGAGTGGAGTTTTGTGTGTATGACCGTTTTTTATCCTGCCATTAAGGCAGCCATACTACAACTTCGGGGAAGGTGCATGCTATGTGTAAAGTGTCATCCATACCAACGGCCAAAATGGCCTTCTCTTCCGAAAGTTGTTGATGGGATTTTACGTGTGTGCAAGATGCTATGCGTGCGTTCACACACGGAACCTCGGTTTATAGTCTCATTCGAAGGACTGTATGGGAATGGAGTCAGAATCAATGTTAACTCCGAGGGACAAATCCCCTTGTACCGAAACGGCCCGGCGGAGATTCGAACCCGCAACCCCAAGATCACGAGTCCGGCGCTCTACCACTAAGCTATTCCTGCCCCCATTGGATATGACGACCCAATGGATTCAGCTGAAGGCAGGTTGTAAAGGTCCGCATGAGTATGAATGAGCTGAGCGTGACAGCGAACAGGGCTCAATAGTGGACATGTTCCACTTCTGGGTCACTCCTCATAAAGTCATGATTTAAAGAGCTACAAAGTTCACTAACTGAACAGTGAAGAAGCTGCGTGGTGCATTCCATGCCATGTAACACTCACACTAAAACGTATTCTTTTAGAGTGTTGGGACTTGCATGATGTGCGACATAAACATTTTACAGCAGACTCCATGCGAGCTTTGTTCATAGACGTTCCGCTTGATGTGATCTTTTAATGTCTGAGGGAGATTAACAATTTTCATCTGATCTGAGATTTACAGTAGAAAATATTTTAACAAAATTTCGGGTATGTTTTTAGAAGATGTATTTTAGAGGGTTGTGTGAATGAATTGTGACTTGTGAGTTGACTTCAACGACCCTTTGCGGTCGGCTGGGCTATAAATAACATTACCTTACCCAATTAACTCTGTACTAATTTGAAACACGTGACCAACTAACCAGTTGGGCGAGTATAGCAGGGGCTACCGGCGATCGTATTAAGTCGTAGAATATACGACTTTAAAGCTTTCTTCTTCTTTTATGTTGGCATCCTCCGAATGACTAAGAAATCGAGCATCAGAATTATGGCAAAATATCAACATGATGTCATGTATTTCCATGATGAACAGTTTTGCCTTTTCTCTAGAGTTAGTTCACAGAATTTCCTGTCCGCTTTTGTAAACGAATGACATCTTTTGGAGGTTGTTCCGTGTTGGCAAGTGACTATGCATGTTGGGCCTGAACTGTCCGTAATGGTTCAGCCTAGAGACAGGCTGGCTGAATAGTGGACACACCTGGTGTACTGGATATCTCACCTGTTTATTTGATTGATTGTTTGTTGGTAGTTCTCAATGCGTTCATTATTGTCAACAGTTTTGTTGACCGATTAAGGCCAGTTTCTAGACAGTTTGAGCGAAAGACAAATCCTATATTTGATGGAAGTCTGCCTATGATAAAGACTAGACCATTGAGTTACTAACTCGTCGATTGATTACTGATTCAATGGCTTATTTATCCACTTTATCTGTTTATTCGTTTACACACACACACACACACACACACACACACACACACACACACACACACACACACACACACACACACACACACGCCACACACACACACACGCACACACACGACACACACACACGCGACGAGAGACACAGAGCACGAGGAGAGAGAGACGGAGAGAGAGAGAGAGAGAGAGAGAGAGAGAGAGAGAGAGAGAGAGAGAGAGAGAGAGAGAGAGAAGAGAGCATAGGAAGGTTTTTTTTTATGTTCTCCTATTACCTATCGTATCACAAAACAGTTTGAAAACCTTTCCTCACTTTATGTGTCGCAGAGAACTGTGTTATGATCAAAGCTCATTAGATTTACAGCCAATATTGCTTTGACCTCTCAAAACAAAATACGTGAGTGATTCAATGTTGTTATCATGTTTTATACAGTATGTATGTTTAGAACTAACATTTCAACTCTAGATAATGGGTCTGTCCAGTGTAAGTAGTTTATGGGTTGCCAAACATTGGAACAATGTTCCAGCACTGATCAACTCGCAAACATTTTCATTCTCACAAATTAAAGCTCTCTGGACTGCATTTTAACAGTTCTTATCATAAACCAATTCTTTACTAAAACTGAAAGTCAGAAGAAAGAACATTTAAATCTGTTGATGTGATAAAGATA
>CM031605.1:37496153-37503653 GCA_018398815.1 Conus ventricosus
AGTCATTAAATACAGAGAACTCCATGAAAAATTCTCCCTTGTCATTCTGTGCACCAGTGCCATGTCTCCACGTGATGAACTCTCTGCCTGGGTTGCCTGCACCCAGTTTGGCGCCAAATCTCCCAGAAGATCTTCACAGCTCTTTTTGGTGCTCTGTCCAAAGCTGTCTGGAGTGTAATGTAACCCCCCACCCCACCCCTTTCTTCTTCCTCCGATGCATTAGCAGGTGCTTAGCACTGAACAAGTGAGGGGGATTCTCCGACCTTTCGAGTCAGAGATTAGTTCCAATGGCAGAAGAGCTCTAATTGCCTCTGGTGTCAGCAGCAGCACAACGTCGTGGATGTGTGGATGACCTGGGTCTTCATATCCAAGGGAGTTGATTGTGTCCTCACCTGTCAGTCTGACCGGCCTACGCCGTTCCATTAAGTTGATCTCGCACAGTCCTAGGATTTTGAGGTTGTTGCATTTCATTTCGCCATACAACTGGACTGATTTTTCACTCTCGTACAGGGTTCGGATACTTCAGGTCCCTATCCTGGTTCTGCTGGTCTTAGTCGTTAGAAGATTTGTCGGCGCCCCACTGGCTTCCTGAAGACTTTCACCAGTGTACGTCATAGTCTGTACTGAACAGGAATCCACCTGGACCAAAGTGTTATTTGGCAATGTTGCCGCAATTTCTGTTACATGTGAATGTTTTTACAGGACTGGGTTGCCCGCCCACTGCCACCTCCCCCTACCTGGAGGACCAAGGACCGCTCTTCGTCTGGTCTCTTTCCTTCAGCCTGTCTGGCTTGGGTGGCTCTGCCAAGTCCTTAAGGTCTCACCGAATAGCTGTACAGGTTTACTGAGACACGCCAGCTGTCTGACCTTGACAATTTGCCGATACGTCCGGGATAGCTATTTCGGAACAATAAGAGCATTTTCTTTTTCTTGTTTGCTTATTGTGACCGATCGTTTGTTTTGTTAATGTTTATTCATTTTCCTTTAAATGGCATTGCTATTGAAATACGATTTATTTCTCCTCCAAGGAGAACGCCTCGTCATAGTGTCATTGTAACCAATCCTCATGATATCAAACGAATCGTATTAGAGCGACACTCCAGGTTTTAAATAGCAAGTAAGAGTTTTGTCGTCCATGAAGATTCCTTCGTCTACTCTCCCCTTCCTGACCCCTCAACCTTCCTCCTCTCATTTTTCCCATTTCCTCAAACCATTCTATTTCACTTTCGGGCTAAAGGTACGCTGTAGCGCATATGGACATGTCTGCACATCATGTACCTTCTTATAGAATTAATACTGGAACTGCTTTCTGAGAAAGCTGACAAATTTAACTGAATGACCGTTGTACGATTTTATGCCAGGTTTTTTTAGAGGACAGACAAGACCTTGACAACAAAAGCACCAATTCTTCTCAGAGATGAAGGTAAATTATTCATCTTCTTTCTCTTTGTGCGTCCTGGAAGTATGGACTGTGCGTGCAATGACACGTGTGCGAAAACTGTACGGCTGTATGCCACTGCTGGGAAAAAGTCTTGCTAACTCCGTCAGCGTGGTTATGATTTGACCTCCATCTGTTAGACTACTGCCCCTGTGCCAGCGAAATGTAGTTGAAAGGCTGGAATGAGGCTCAGGGACAAACCTGTCAAATTCTGGGGTGGATCTTTATTAAAGGGTGGATCCATGAATATTTTTCTTGCTTTCTTTAACTTGGCCAGATTGGGCGGAGTTGTTGCCCTTGCTTCAGATAGTATCAGCTATCTGTTTTCAGGTTTGATTTTGAGATTCATCCCTTACTATTGGTTATGTTTGTTGGTATTGTTTTAATTCATAAGTTGATGTTCAATACATAGGCTGGTATTGTCTTATTCATAAAGCTGATGCCCAATACATCAGCTGTGTTTGTTGTGATGTTGTTCAGCAACTGTGTAAAAGCACCCACAACACCCACTGTCGGTAAGACAGAGAACACTACAAAGGTCTGGTGTCTTGCTCTTAATTCAACGAAACGCTGATATTGTTCTGCTGCTGAAGCTCCACATCACGTCCCCTTTACTGAAATCCACGGTCACTGCCAAAAAAGCCCCCGATGATCAGGCTATACGCCATTAGTATGGAGAAAAGGGGAAATGAACAGAAAAGGCCGTTAGACTGCTTACCATGAGCATGGAATAAAGGGACAAAAGATGGAAAAGAAAAGGCCGTTAGGCTGCATACAATGAGTATGGAATAAAGGGACAAAAGATGGAAAAGGAAATGCCGTTAGGCTGCATACCATGAGCATGGAATAAGACAAAAGATGGAAATGAAAAAGCTGTTAGGCTGCTGCGTACCACAAGTATTGAATAAAGGGACAAAAGATGGATATATAAAGACCGTAAGGCTGCATACCACTACTATGGAATAAAGGGACGAAAGATGGATATATAAAGGCCGTTAGGCATACCATTAAAATGAAAAAGAGACAAAAAGATATAAAAGTAAAGGCCGTTGGGCTGCATACCACTAGGATTGAATAAAGGGACAAATGATGGAAATGAAAAGGCCAGAGAGAAAAGATGGAAATGTAAAGGCCGCTAGGTTGCATACTACAAGTATGTATAACGGGACAAAAGATGGAAATGAAAAGGCCGTTAGGCTGCATACCATCACTATGGAGTAAAGGGACAAAAAGATGAAATGAAAAGGCCAGAAAGAAAAAAAAGATGGAAATGAAAAAGGCCGTTAGGCTGCATACCACTAGTATGCAATAAAGGGACAAATGATGGAAATGAACAGGCTGCTAGGCTGTATACCACTAGTATGGAACGAAGGCACAAAAAAAATGAACAAGAGAGGCGGTTACACGTTATATCATTAGCAGGGCATTAAGGGACAGAGCATGGGACAGAACAGGTCGTGTGTCAGTGTGGGAGAAAGGGGCACAAGATGGGAAAGGCCAGTGAACTATGTATTACAGTTATGGAATAATGGGACGAAAGATGGAGAAGAAGAGACTGTTACGCTATGTACCATAACAATGGAAGTCTAGGCATGTGTATTAATTATGATGTATGAGTAATAATTTAGTCATAGAAAATATCATAATTTTCATGTGATGCGTTTTAGCATAAAAGCCATGAAGACATAGTGTAAATGAAGGACCGGTACAACTACAGATACATGCTCTCTCTCTCTCTCTCTCTCTCTCTCTCTCACTGCGTATCGCCGTCCCGTACACTGACATGGACTTATCATCCCAGCTCTCTTACTCATTCTCACCTGAGATGACGTCAAGTCTCACCTGTCAGGGAGGACTCAGCCGCTCAATTGCCTTAGCCCTCCAATACAACCCAGACACTCCGCGTTCAGTTTGTCACGGGTTTCAGTAATGTTAGCGGATACATCCCTGGTGGTTTACACGGACCCCCCCCCCCCCCCCCATTCCCCGACCCTCTTACATTAAGGCCATGTCCCATAGTCTGATGGTGGCAGAAGCAGTGAACTGATGGAGACTCACCTTATTCAGGCACTGCATGATGGAAGGCTGAGCCCATCCCTCTCTTTCTGTCGCCCTAACCCTCCCTGACCTGCATTAGGTGCTAATTCATTGCTGGGCGGTCAGAGAGGATCTTCAAATCGCAAAAATCACGAGTGGTTCGAACTCACGACCGTCAGCTCTGCGTGCAAATACTCTAGACCTTTGACCATGGGCCATTCTTCTCTGTACTGGAAATCCCTAACAAAAGAGTTACAAATACCAACACACGAGAAGCCTGTGGAAGCTATGCGGTATGTATTTATGAAAACCTCTTTAAAGGGTGACTCCACAAACAGCCGTGGCATTTTTTTTATTTGAAAATTGACCTAAAGTTTCATAATTCTTCGGGCGTGAATGAAAAGTTGAATCCTCGCACCGCTGTGTCCTTCAACCTTTGTTGATGTGGATCCTGTTGTGTGTTTGTGAAGGTTCGTGACTACCTGCTGTTTGACCGAAGATGCCCTAAACTGGAGACTACGACTGTGGAAGGTTCAGCACAGAAGACATCTCCACAGTGCCTTGGTGATCAATGAACCTAAAGATCCACAGACAGGTGTTGGCAGAAGAATCCACGCTGTCAGACTGGACTGACCCCTTGCAAAGGATGATGCTGTCTACCTACAGAATGTTGCCTCAGCATTAAAAGCAAACAGCTGGAGAATGTAGACAGTTTCGGACATTCAAATAATAGGTTTCGCCACAAAACAACTATCATCTTGGGGATTCGTCAGCCAGTAAAGTTAATCGACTGTCCTTCACACAGTAAGTGGAATGCAGAAGACTTCATTAAGCCAGCATAAGGTCCAGTTGTGGCAACTGGCATAATTATGCAGAAAAATTATACATAGGACACCATGATTGAGACCTATCTCCTTGACTTGATATTGACTCCTCCCCCTGTTACCTCGTCTTCCGACTGACGGTAACAAAGGTGGCTGTGACGTTTGGTGCTAGAGACTGTGGAGATCTCGATCGTTACCAAAAAAAAAGGCATTTTTCAAGATAAACCGCACTCGTTAGAGAGATGCAATGATATAGAATTCTGAAAAAAGGGAAAAACTGGGGAGATTCATGGGGTGACATATCATAATGTTTTTAGATTAATTTCGAATGACAGTCGAACTTCCCAACAAAGGCAACTTAAATCGACCGTGTATTGCAGGCAGGTGACAAAGTGTTACATTATTAAGGTTATTTTCACACCATCTCGTTCAATTCTTTTAGATACAGGACGTTTTTATGATAGTTTGCAAGTTCTAGTAAAAAAAAAATACACGTGCTTGTTCCAAGTTTTGACAGTGTTGTGTGTGTGTGTGTGTGTGTGTGTGTGTGTGTGTGTGTGTGTGTGTGTGTACTGAATGAAAACCCTGCCGAGTGCGGTTTAGATCACAGTGGAGAAAGGGATGAAAAGACAAGGTGATCGATTGACTGTTGAGAAACGACACTGACATCTTAATGCGTCAACTGCCTCTCCACCTAAATTACATCACATGCTTAATAAGCACTGTTTTGATAAAGAGTTAGGCGAAAAGGTGCTACCTGGCGTTTGCGCTAATGGCTGTAGCCATGGGTTTTGTTTTGAGAGAGAGAGAGAGAGAGAGAGAGAGAGAGAGAGAGAGAAGAGAGAGAGCATGCGCTTTGTATTAAGGTTTTCCGTCTGCCAGGGTTTATCTCAGGGCGGGGACCCGTGACCAAGCCAGTCCCCAGTCTCACTTAGTGGTGTGCTGCAGCGGCTTCTGCCCGCCACGGTAGCGTCGAACCTGCAAAGCGACACGCCTGCAAGTTCAAGTCAAGCGGGCGGGCGGGCGGACGGGCGAGCGGATCTGCTCCGGCACACCTGCGACAACACTGACACCCCTCCCCTCCCCTCCCCACACCCCCATCACCCTCGTTTCCCTTTTCCACCCTCTCCCGCTCACCTCTTGTCTGTCCGTCTCACCTGTTACTTGAATGCTTGCCTGCTCCTTCTCTCTAACCGCCCCGCCACTCTCTCCTTTTCTCAATCGTCTTAAAGCTCCTTTCTCACCCTATTTCCCCCCCCCTCCCCCCTTTCCACCGTTCCCATGTCCCCACACCCCCTTCATCCCTCCCAAGTAGAGCGCACACATGTGTACACAAGCGTTGCTTTTCAATGTGGTATCAAGATCATGGCGTGTGGTTTGCCTGGCAGCTAAGGGCAACTCTCACGATCGTCCCCTGCCACCTGTGCGATCACCTGGGATTCCTTTTCTTTTTTTTTTTTTCTTCTTCTTCCCCCCCCCCCCCCCTCTTTTTTTTTGGTTGGTTGCATTTGTCTGCGTGTGTTCGCGCGCACATGTGTGTATTCATAAATGTGTTAGGTATGTATGTATGTATTATTCTTTTTTTAAACATTAAGCCAGTACATGTCTGTGATTTCTGAACCAATGTGTGCTTGAAGGCTGGGAAGTATGTGGAATAGAACAATACACGGTTTGATATTTTGTACTACCCCTCCCAAATGATAATAATGAGATAAAAGAACACGAAAACAACAAACAAACAAAACAACAAACAAGCCCCCGAAACAAACAAACAAACAAACAAACAAAACCAACGACGGCAGGTCTTTAGAAGCCCATGTCAATGTACCCACAAGTCTGCCCACGTCTATGTTTACCCAAACCTATGTCCTACTCACCACCACCCTCCCCCGCACCCCCTTTCCCCACCCAATCTATACCCCCACGTACTCCACTGCGGTTACAGATCATGTAACCCCAAATGAGTTAACTGACGCAGATCAAGGTTAAACTTCAGAAGACCCATGATCGGTATCATGACCCAGACTTAACAGCAGATGCTTAGTGATCCAGAGAGGTCATAGTGACGTGGGCTGATATTGAATATTCCGGAATGAACCGGAATGAGCCATCATGATTCAGAGTGGTAACGATTATTGTGAAAGAAGGGCACGTATGGACATTGTGTGTGTGTGTGTGTGTGTGTGTGTGTGAGAGAGAGAGAGAGAGAGAGAGAGAGAGAGAGAGAGAGAGAGATAGAGTGTGTGTATGTGTGTGCGTGTGTGTGTGTGTCAGTGAACTTGCCAAGTGGGTGTTTGAATCTCCAGCACGACGCGCACGTGAAACAAACGCTTTGTGAGTTTTGTGGTATCACATGGTTTCTCGCCGTCCAATGAGCGAGTATCACATGGTTTCTTTCCGTCCAGCGGGCGTTGTCTGGTCGTGTGAACGCGTTATCACTCTTCAGCTCAAACTTGCTGGGGTGCGCCTTCTCGCCATGTTGGAAAGCCAGGACTTTGCCGGTGAGTAAATGTATTTGTGTTCATTGGCGAGGTAGACAGTGCATAATCCACCCGTATACGGTTCATAACATCTCCCTGTTTTCCGGAAACCTGAAATTTAGGAGACCCCCCCCCCCCCCCCCCCCCTCTTATTCAAACCCTATGTTGGCAACTTCTCTTTGAAAGCTTTTCGTAAAAAAAAAAAATTAAAAAAAAATCCAGTTATTGGATTATGCCAAATTATACGTTAATTTTGTAGAAGATTCAATGTTTTAGAAACAACCAAAAATTTCATTTCATACACCTTGTCAGGAGCTTCTCTTCGAGAAATAATTCGACTAAGCTATTTATCAAAACTGAATGCGATGAATGTGTCCTCATGTCTAGTGTTTGGCGTCTTAACTTTCCTTTGTGTTGGCCAAAAACAACGGTTTGTGTAGGAAGGGGGTACAAAAGGAAATCTTCCCCTAAATCAAATTAACGCTGATTTTGGATGGAAACTACTTCGAAGGCGACAAAATGTAGAGTACGGGAGGAGGGGGTGGGGGCTCGAAACCTGAGATTTGCTGGAGGAGGTTAAGAGGGTCCCAATAATTTGAATGACGTAGTGGACAGTGAGGTAAAATAGTCGGCACGCGCATGCTAATTCGAGCATAATCTTTGCACATCAGGCTAGCTCGATTACCCACGCCTCTCCCACCCCTCCCTATCCCCTTACCCC
>CM031605.1:37508653-37540682 GCA_018398815.1 Conus ventricosus
CACACGCACACACACGCACACGCACCACACACAACACGCATACGCGCACGCGAGCACGCACACACAAATGCATTCAAACGCCCGCCCGCTTGCACACTCGCAACCCCCCCCCCCCCCCCCCCCACGCACACACACAAACGCACGCGCGGCCGCACACAGTTCAAACTTTATAGCATTAAATTCTTAATACTTCATCGGGTTTGGGGGGGATACGTCCATGTACGCAAATTGGAAAAATGCAGCATGAATTGAGCTAAACTGAACGGGAGACGGACAAAATCGCAACTTTTTTTTGTTTTGAGTTCATATGTTTAGTGCTATTTTAATGGAACAGACGTGTTTACACTATAAAAAAAATATTGAACACAAACTTTGCGAGTCTGCGAAAACAATTTTTTTGTGTGTGGTAAACATGCTTCAATGGATATTAAAATTTGGACATAGAAAACCAAAATGGAATCCATCACCCAGTACATTCTACATCACCAGAGTTGTGCGCCATAGTCTTCAATGAATTCACCCGCCCATTGGCTACTTGGTTTAACTTTCACAACAAATCTAAGTTTCATGAACACTAGTATATTGAAATTAGGAACCTGTGTCATCTATTCTAGTGTTACGAACTGTGTCTTAAAATTTCTATGAAAAATTTATTGTTGTATACGCACAAACTGGACTATGGTTGTATTGTGTACGGTTCTGCAGGACCATCTTATCTGAAACTCTTGGATCCTATTCATCGTCAAGGGTTTCGTCTCTCTCTTGGAGCACCAGTCCTATGTACAGCCTGTATGCAGAGGCAGATGAACCCTCATTATGCAACCGCAGGCTGACACTATTCTTTAATTACTATCTCAGACAGTTCTCTGAACCGGAAAATCCCTGCTTTATGACTATGTCGTTAATCCTCAGTTTCAAAGTAAAGTTGAAAGAAATCCAAACTGTATTCCTCCGTTTGGACTTCGTATGCGGCATCATGCGCAGAATGCAGGTCTTGATCTATGAGTTGTGTCTGACTTCTCCAAGTTTCCAGATAAGCCTCCAAGGACTTTTCACACCAGAATCCGCTTTGATCTTGCTGCTTTTCGCAGAGTCCACCAGTTCTCAGGCACACAAGGCATTGTTTCCGATCTCTGCACAAAGTTCCCATCCTTTTTGAAAGCATTTTACTGATGGTTAAAAGTCCGAAGATGGGTGGCTTGTGCAGCCTATTGCCAAGGTGCTCAGTCTCAAATATCAAAACAATCATGTTCTGTCGGCTACTTCTGTCTACTCTGCTGAACTTGCAGCTTTGTTTCTAACACTGACGAACAAGCACCACGGATCTACAAACAAGTACTTTCTGATTTTGTCAGATTCGCTGCCAGCTTTGGAGGCCATAGCTGGCCGTAAACTCCATCATCCTGAACTTAAAACTTAAAAAAAAAAAGCTTTTTACCTCTTTGAAAGCGGAAGGTGATAACATTGTTCCTTAAGTTTCCGGTCATGTTGGCATTGAAGGAAATGAAATGGCTGATCGTTTGGCCAAGAATGCCACAACGAAGAAACTGTCCAACATATCTACCCCCTACTCAGACTTGAAACCGAACGTCGATATGATTATATGTCTTTTGGCAGGACTGGAATACACAGAACGATAACAAACTTTTCCAGATCCGTCCAAACCTAAAAAGTTCTTATCTACGACTGGTGGCGCAAAGAAGAAACGGTTTCATGCCGGCTGCACACTGACCGTTTTTAACCGATTCGTACCATTTAAAAAGTGAAGCTCAGTGGTGCATCCCATGTCATGTATCACTCACAGTGAAGCATTGTTTTAGATTCTTGGGACTTACGTGATGCGAGACATAAACATTTTACAGCAGATTCCATGAAAACCTTGTTCAGAAATGTTCCACCGGATGTGATCTTGGAATTTCTGAAAGATATTAACATTTTTCATCTCATGTAAGATTTTACAGTAGAAAGATTTTTAACAAAATTTCCGTTGTGGTTTTAGAAGGCATATTTAAAAGGCTTGTGTGAATGAATGACTTGAGTTGACTTCAACGTGGTGACAGCGCTGATATGTTCTCTCCTTTTTCCAGCTACGCCCCTGGCCACCATCATCAATATGCATGTGCATACGTGAACAGACGCACATGCACCCACACTTACATCCACGCAATCGCACACAGGCACATGCATGCATGCACTCAAAGCGCGCGCTAGCACTCGCACACGCACACAAGATCATGCACGTGGGCACACACATAAACGCAGATACAACACGTTCTCTCTCTCTCTCTCTCTCTCTCTCTCTCTCTCTCTCTCTCTCTCTCTCTCCTCTCTCTCTCTCTCTCTTGTGTGTAGCACGCCGCGCACACACACACACACACACACACACACACACACACACACACACACACACACACACACACACGGTACGTATTCATACTCAAACACTCCATCTCATTTCATACAGAAAGCCAGTGTGGGAGGAATGTTTGCATTACAAAGCCACTGTGTGCCAGTAAGATAGCAGAAAGCTTTCATGTAGCTCTATCACGTGATGTAAATCAAATTATCAGATGGCAAGGGAACGCCTCAAAAACATTAAACTGCCTTTGCTGAATTGGGTGTGTCAGTTTTTTTTCCCGCTGACACGCCAATAATTAAAGGTGGTCTTGATTTCTCAACAGAGATAAGATCTCCATCAACGGCCAGAAACGACGGAAATCTACCTCGTTAGCCACGGAAAACGGAGACGGGTCACAAGAACTTGAGACATCAAGGGGAGTATAGACAGTATTCTTCTGATTCCGTATTTTTTCTTTCATTTTTCCCTTCCTCCTGTCCTTCCAGTATTGTCTCTTATACGTCACAGTTTAGTATTTTGCCACTGAGCTAGTGTCTTAGATTCTTGTTTTTCTGTTGGGTTTGGGGCCTTTTTTTCAAGGGTTTTTTTTTTTTTTCCCCATGAACATTATTTTCAATCGGAATTTACGGTTATCTTCATACACAGGACTTTGTGTTGTCTCTTCCAAGCTTATTGTCCCTTTCATTTGGCAGTTTTAGTGTCATTCTCAAGTTTACGTGTCTTCGTTCGTAGTATTTTTCTTCCCTCTCCAAGGATGTAATGTCCTTTACGTTCCCAGGCTAACGAGTCCTCTTTGACCAATGTGGCTCGTTTTTTTTGTATATTAGTATCCTCTGAAACAAGAATGATTAAAAAAAACCGTATCTGATCCCTCAAAGGCCGAGTTGGTGAAGTCTTTGATCCTTTCCTGAATTTCTTGTTCGCGTTGGTACCTTCTGATCTGGATGTTCTACAAACCATGAAAAGTCTGACATGGTAATAGTCAGCATTAGAATTCTATGTGGTTTGATACCCTTAGTTTACAGGGTTGGGCGTTCTCTTTTCTTAGAATTTGATATCCTTCACTGGATTTACTACATTCCTTACGTAGAATGTTGTGTGGCTTCCTTTCTTCCACAGGTTTTACGTGCTTTAATAGTTTTAGTATTTCCTTCTACAAATGTAGTGTTCTCTTTTCTCAAAGGATTTAGTGCCTTAGTCCCATAATGGCTCACTGTCTTCCTCTATACCCTTTAGTGTCCTCGTTACAGAGCCTAATCTTTCATGGGGCTAGTATCGCCATCCTTCAAAAGGATTACTGTCTTAATTTCATACATCCATGTCCACCACTTTTTCACCGAGTTAATTTCTGTTTGCAGGTCTCGGTCTTCTTTTCACAAGATTAAAAGTGTTAATCTTTCTCTGGCTGTAGTTTCCTAGGTCAGTGTGCTGTGGACCAAGGACACAAAACCAGGAGGTACCAGAGGGAATACATTTCGGGAAAGGTATGAAAGATTGACTCCAGGTATGTAGCAAGTCTCGTAAGTCAGGGATCTGGAACATGGACGCATGTTTTCAGATCTTTTGAGGCCGAGCTGCAAAGGTCTTGAGAAAGTCTTGAAACCTCATCCTGAAGTATTCCCTAGTGCGCACCTGGTACCTCCTGATCCGAGTGTCCTTTGATGAACAGAACACTTGATATGGTAATTAAGGTAAAAATGTGCATCCTGTCTTAGATTGTACTGGGCTTCGTTCACAGAAACTAGTTTCATCTGACAATTGGTGTATCCTCTGATGGGGTTTAGCATCCACCTGTGTAGTGTTCTTTCATAGGCTTGAGTGTCTTTCAGGTGGCTTGTGGCATCCTTCGAGAGGTTTAGTTTTCTCTGTTCACAAGCTTTACTGTCCTCTTTTCTTGATTAGTGTCTTCCTTTCGTAGTAACTAGTGTCCTCTTTTCTGACCATTGTCAGCTTTTAGTATGGTTTAATGTCTTGTTTCTACAGAATTTAAGAATGTATATCGATTGTCCCTTTTAACAGGAGTCCCTTTCCTTAGGATTAGGGTCCTTATTTGAAAATGGCATAGTCTCCTTTGGTAAGGGGTTCTGGCCCCCTTTCGCATGGTTTACTGTCACTTTAACAGAGGCTTTAGCATTTTTCTTCCATAGGGTTTACAGTCCTTTTCAGTGATGAGATTTGTTCCCCTCGGATCATACGAGAATTAGTGTCCCCTCTTGTGTTAATTGGCAGAATCGCTTTCAAAATTGCAGTCCTTTCTTCATGCTATTGTCTTTTCTAGAGCTAAGACTTCAGTCACATCGTTATAATAGCCTCTTTTCGTACGGTTTAGTGTCTTGTATCAAGAGCCATGGTGCACGGCGTGTTGGTGTGTGTGTGTGTGTGTGTGTGTGTGTGTAATTAGAACTACCTTAGAGTTTTGTGTCTGCTTGACACGATATTTCCTGACCTCAGTTTTAGCGACTTCTTTTCCTTCAGAATTTAATCAAAGTCTTTGTGTTTGGCAGATCACATGGCTGGCCAGTCTCTGGAGATCCCCCCCCCCCCCCAGTCCAACTGGAGACCATTGCACTGCTCTGTGCTGGACAACCAATCGGCTCACCACGGACATGACTCCATGGACAGAACATCATTAAATATGTAGACAAGCTGAACTCGGGGCTATTAGGTGTGTTTTAAAGGGTTATGCGAATGTTTTTTTTTATGTAACGACTTGTAAGTTGACTTCCAACATGGTGACAGCCCTGGTATGGCCTTTTGCGGTCGGCTGGGCTATAAGCAACATTACCATTATTACCATCTCTCTTTCTCTCTCTCTTTCTCTGTCTCTGTCTCTCTGTCTCACTGTCTCTCTCTCTTGCCTTCCCCTCCAGGAGTTGACTTTTCCTGCAAGAGTTAAGAAAGTTGTTAAATTCAGGCATAAAGATGTTGGAAGTTCAACTTGAATTGAGCGCTGACCCACCATTTTTATATAGGGACTTCAGAAAAATTGTTTCGATACGGACAAGGTTATTATGAATTCTAATACTATTTTCCCTAACCACGCCCCTCGCCACAATCATCAATATGCTGTGCATACATAAGTGGACACACATGCGCTCACACTACCATAGACGCAATTGCATACAGGCACATGCACCCATGCTCACAAAGGGTGCACTCGCACTCTCACACGCACACAAAAGCGCACGCTTGTGCGTGTGGGCACACACACGCACGCATACACATGTTATCTCTCGCTGTCTCTCGCCTTCTCGCACACAGCACACACACATACACACACACACACGCACACGTACACAGACACGGAGTACGCGCTCACATTTAAATACTGTCTGTATCCATACAGAAAGACGGTGTGGAAGGAATTCATTACAAAGCCACTGCTGTGCCAACAAGGATAGCTGTAATTTTCGTGCAGCTCCCATATCACGTGATGTAAATCAAATCATCAGATGGCAAGAGAACCTCTCAAAAACGTTAAACGTCCTTGTTGAATTGTGTGTCAGTTTTGTTTTCGTCCGCGAACAGTCCAATGATTAAAGGTGATCTTGATTTCTCATTATCAAAGATAAGGATCTGCTCCATCAACGGCCAGAGACGATGGAAATCTACCTCAGCAGCCACGGAAAAAGATTGGTCACGAGAACCTGGGACTTCAAGGGGAGTACAGACAAGTGTTCTTCAGATTCCATATTTTTCTTTCATGTTCTCCATCCTCCTGTCCTTCCAGTATTGTCTTTTCTATCAGGATGAGTATTTTAGCGACCGAGTTAGTGTCTTATTTTCTTGTTTTTCTGTTGAGTTTGGGGTCTTTTTCTAAGGTTTTCTTTTTCAAAGGTTTTCCTTTTTTTTAATGAACATGTCATTTTCCATCAGGATTTACTGTTATCCTCATGCAAAGGACTTTGTGTCTTCTCTACCAATTCATGGTCCCTTTCATAGGTATTTTAAGTGTTATTCTCAAGTTTGTCTTCATTCGTAATGTTTTTCTTCCTCTTTCCAAGGAGTTAATGTTTTTTACTTTCCCAGGCTAAGTGTTCTGTTTTATTAATGTGGCTCGTTTTTGTAAATCGGTATCCTCTGAAACAAGAATTAAAAACAAACAAACGTAGGTATCGCGTCCCTCAGAGGCCGAGCTGCTGAGGAAGTCTTCGTTCCTCTTACTGAATTTTTTCTTGTGTGCGTTGATACCTTCTGATAGTATCCTATAACCCATTGGAAGTCTGACACAATAATAGTCGATATCAGAATGCTTTATAGGGTTTGACACCTTTTAGTTTACAGGGTTGTGCGTTCCCTTTTCTTAGAATTTGATATTCTTATTGTATACATGGTGTGCTCCTTTCATAGGGTTGTTCACTTTCATGAAGGTTACCATCCTCTTTTCATAGTTTACTGTCCTCTTTCCAAAGAGTACAGCATCCAGTTCTTTCATCACTGTCCTTCATAGGGCTTAATGTCGTATTCCTAAACAGGATTTAGCGCCCTCCTTTCATTGGATTTAGTACCTTCTTTACGTAGAATTTTGTGTCTTCTTTCATATCCTCCTGTTCTACATGGTATGTGCTTTCATAGGTTTAGTATTTCCTTCCACATGAATGAATGTCCTCTTTTCTCGAAGGATTGAGTGCCTTAGTCCTATGACTCGCTGTCCTCTATATCCTTCAGTGCCCTTGTTACATAGAGCTTGATCTTTCATGGGCTAGTATAGCCATCCAAAAGGATTACTATCTTCATTTCATACATTCATGTCCACTTGAGTTAATCACAAGATTAAAAGTGTTTTCTCTAGTCGTGTCTAGTTTCCTAAGTCAGTGTGCTGTGGACCAAGGACACAAAAACCAGGAGGTACCAGAGGGAATACTTTTTGGGAAAGGTATGAAAGATTGAGTCCAGCCATGTAGCAAGTCTCGTAAGTCCGGGATCTGGAACATGGACGCATGTTTTCAGATCTTTTGAGGCTGAGCTGCAAAGGTCTTGAAGACTTGAAACCTCTTCCTGAAGTATTTCCTAGTGCGCACCTGGTACCTCCTGATCCGAGTGTCCTTTGATGAACAGAACACACGATATGGTAGTTACAGTGAAAATGTGGATCCTGTCAAAAATTGTATTGGCCTTCGTGCATAGAATCTAGTTTATCTGTCAACTGGTGTATTCTCCAGGGGTTTAGCATCCACATGTGTAGTGTTCTTTCATAGGCATGAGTATCTTTTAGGTGGCTTGTATCACCCTTCCAGAGGTTTAGTTTTCTCTTTTCACAAGCTTTACTGTCTTCTTTCCTTGATAAGTGTCGTCCTCTCATAGTAACTAGTGTCCTCTTTTCTGACCATTGTCAGCTTTTAGTATGGTAAAATGTCTTGTTTCCACAGGTTTAAGAATGTTTAATATCGGTTGAGTCTCTTTTTACAGGAGCCCTCTACTTTCATTAGGAATAAGGTTCTCATTTGAATATGGCAAGTCTCCTTTCGTACGGGGGTTATGACCCCCTTGCGTATGGTTTACGGTCATTTTTACATAGCTTTTAGCATTTTTCTAACATAGGGTTTACAGTCCTTTTCTGTGATAAGATTTGTTCTCCTCTGATCATACGAGGATTAGTGTTAAGTGGCAGAATCTTCTTTTAAAATGACAGTTCTTTCTTCATGCAATCAATGGCTTTTATAGAGCTTAGGCTTCAGTCACATGGTTTATAGTCTCTTTTCCTGTGGTTCAGTGTCTTGCATTAAGAGCCGTGGTACACACCGTGTGTGTGTCTATGGTTGTGTGTGGTGTGTGTGGGTGTGTTTAGAATTAACTTAGAGACTTGCGTGTGTGCTTGACACGATTTCATGACTTCAAAGTTAGTGACTTTTTTCAGAATTTAATCAGTCTTTGTGTTTGGCAGATCACATGGCTGGCCAGTCTCTGGAGATCCCCCCCCCCCCCCCCCAGTCCAACTGGAGACCATTGCATTGTTCTGTGCTCGACAGCCAGTCCGCTCACCAGGGACATGACTCCATGGACAGAACATTAAATATGTAGACGAGCCGAACTCGGGGCTACTAGGTGTGTTTTATAAAGGAGTGTGTGAATGGTTTTGTTATTACACTTGTGAGTTGACTTCAACATGGTGACAGTCCTGATATGGCCTTTTGCGGTTAGCTGGGCTGTAACCACCATCGTTACCATCTCTCTCTCCCTCCCTCTCTCTCTCCTCTCTCTCTCTCTCTCTCTCTCTCTCTCTTCCTTCCATGGGTTTATTTTTGTGCAATAGTTAACGAAGCTTTAAATTTAGGCCTAAAGCCTGAATTAAACGCTGACCCAATAGTTTACAAAGAGACCTGGTTTATGTTTTGGATAGGGACAAGGTTGTTACGAATTCTAAAGGTACTGTCCTTTCTCCACCACGCCCCTCGCCATTGTCATCAATGTGCATGTGCATAGGCCTACGTAAGCGGACGCACATGCGCCCACACTAACATAGACGCAATTGCATACTGGCACATTCATGCATGCACTCAAAGCACGTGCTCGCACTCGCACGCGTACACACGTAAATGCAGCTACAAGACGTTCTTTCCCTTTCTTCTCCCCCCCCCCCCCCCCTCTCTCTCTATAACACACGTAGTACGCACTCGCACGCGAACACTCCGTCTCTGTCCATACAGAAAGCCAGTGTGGGAGGAATGCATTTCAAACCCACTGTTGTGCCAGTAAGATAGCAGAAAGCTTTCATCCAGCTCCCGTATCACGAGATGTAAATCAAACTATTGTCAGAGGGCAAGAGAACGCCTCAGAAACGTTAAACTGCCATGCTGAATTGGGCGTCTTAGTTTTGTTTTTACCGCGTACAGTCCATAATTAAAAGTGGTCTTGATTTCTCATCAACAGAGATAAGGATCTGCTCCATCAATGGCCAGAGACAACGGAAATCTACCTCAGCAGCCTCGGAAAACGGAGACGGGTCCCGAGAACCTGGGACATCAAGGGGAGTGCAGAAAGTTTTTTTCAGACTCCATATTTTTTTTCTTTCATATTCTCCATCCTCCTGTCCTTCCAGTATTGTCTCGTGTGTCAAGAGTTCATGTTACTAAGTTAATGCATTGTTATTTTTCTGTTGAGTTTGGTGTCTTTTTTTCAATGTTTTGTTTTATAAACATCGTTTTCCATCAGAATATCTGCATACACTGAACTTTGTGCCTTTTTTTCCAAGCTCATCGTCCCTGTCATCGGCAGTTTTAGTGAAATCCTCAAGTTTGTGTCTTCATTCGTAATGTTTTCTTCCTCTGTTCAAGGATTTAATGTCCTTTACGTTCCCAGGCAGAGTCCTGTTTGACCAGTGAGGCTCGTTTTTGTAGATCAGTATCCTCGAAAACGAGAATTTAAGAAGACGGTATCAGATCCCTCAGAGGCCGAGCTGATGAAGTCTTTGATCCTTTCCTGAATTTCTTTCCTTGTGTGCGTTGGTAACTTCTGATCTGAGCATCCTACAACCCATTGAAAGTCTTGACACAGTAATAGTCAACATTAGACTTCTTCTACAGGATTTGATAACCTTAATTGACAGGGTTGAGCGTTCTCTTTTCTTAGAATGTGATATCCTTGTCATTTTATACACAGTGTGCTCCTTTCATAACTTTTTTTTTAACTTTCATAATGTTTACTGTCCTCTTCATAGGGTTTAGTGTCCTTCCAAAGAGTTCAGCATCCAGTTCTTTCATTACTGTCCTTTCATAGGGCTTAATGTCTTCCTCCTAAATAGGATTTAGCGCCCTTTCACTGGATTCAGTGCTTTCCTTAAGCAGAATTCTGTTTTCTTTTCATACCACCGTGTTCTTGCACAGGGTTTTATGTGCTAACATAATGTTCCTAATTTTAGTATTTTCTTCCACAAATTTAATGTCCTTTTTCTCAAAGGATTTAGTGCCTTGGTACTATGAGACCACTGTCCTCCTTTTGTACCCTTTAGTGTGCTCGTTACGTAGAGCCTAATCTCGTCCTGTCATACGGTTAGTTTCACCATCATTCAAAAAGATTACTGTCTTCATACGTCCATGTCCACCATTTTTTCACCGAGTTAATTTCTCTTTGCAGTGCTCGGTCTTCTTTTCACAAGATTGAGTGTTATTCTCCAGCTGTTCTCGTTTTAAGTCGGTGTGCTGTGGACCAAGGACACAAAAACAGGAGGTACCAGAGGGAATACTTTTTGGGAAAGGTTTGACAGACTGACTCCAGCCGTGTAGCAAGTCTCATACGTCAGGGATCTGGAACATGGACGCATGTTTTCAGATCTTTTGAGGCTGAGCTGCCAAGTGTCTTGAAGTCTTGAAACCTCATCCTGAAGTATTCCCTAGTGCGCACCTGGTACCTCCTGATCCAAGTGTCCTTTGATCAACAGAACACTTGATATGGTAATTACAGTAAACATGTGGATCCTGTCATAGATTGTACTGACCTTCGTTCGGAGAATCAAGTTTCTTCTGTCAAATAGTGTTCCATTTCATGGGGTTAGCATCCACCTGTGTAGTGATCTTTCATAGGGTGAAAGTGTCTTGGCTGGCTCGTGTCATCCTTCCAGAGCTTTATTTTCCTCTTTGTGGTGAGCTTTTCTGTCCGCTTTCCTTTTGATTAGCGTCCTCCTTTCATAGTAACCACTGTCTGACCATTGTCAGCTTGTTGTACGGTACAATGTCTTGTTTTCAGAGTTTAAGAATGTTTGGTATCGGTTGAGTCTCTGTTCACAGGTTCCTCTTTCGAATATAGCATAGTTTCCTTTTGTAAGAGGGTTATGGCCCCCCTTTCGCATGGTTTACTGTCACTTTTACATAGGTTTTATCGTTTTTCTTCCTTAGGGTTTACAGTCCTTTTCTCTCATAAGATTTATTCTCCTCTGATCAGACGAAGATTAGTGTCGCCCTCTTATGTTAAGTGGCAGAATCTTTAAAAATGAAAGTCCTTTCTTCATACGATTTATATACCTTTTCTAGAGCTAAGGCCTCGGTCAAACGGTTCTTTTATGGTTTAGTGTCTTGTATCTAGAGTGGCGTATGTGTGTGCGCGCGCGTGTGTGCGCGCGCGCGCGCGTTTGCATGTGTTTAGAACGTCCTTTGAGACTTTTTGTGTCTGCATAACAGAGTTTCTTGACTTCAAATTTTAAAAGATTTCATTTTTTGCAGAATTTAATCGGTCTTTGTGTTTGGCAGATCATAGGGCAGGCCAGTCTCTGGAGATCCCCCCCCCCCCCCCCCCAGTCCAACTGGAGACCATTGCATTGTTCTGTGCTCGACAGCCAGTCCGCTCACCAGGGACATGACTCCGTGAACAGAACGTCATTAAATATGTAGACGAGCCGAACTCGGGGCTACTAGGTGTGTTTTAAAGGGTTGTGTGAATGTTTTTTGTTTTGTATTTGATAACTTGTAACTTTAACACGGTGACAGTCCTGATATGGCCCTGAGCGGTCGGCTGGGCTATAAGCAACCTTACCTTACCTTACCTTACTCGGAGCTACTTTAACCTTTCAGAAAACCATTGCCAGTGGATGCTGAAGAAAAGAGGCCTTGTACACCAACCAGCCTCAGGAATTTCAGTACACACACAATGGCAAGGGACAGAGCAGACGATGGTCCTTTCTTACAGAATAATGATACCTTGAGAGTAAAGACTGAGGTTGTGAAGAAATGTTGAAGAGACGAGACTGATTTGTATAATTTTGAGAAAAAGGTTGCGGAAATTAACGGACGAACTTAATGTTGAAAGTATCCAGGATCAGACCACCACTCTTGTGAAAAACGAGAGAGTTGCTGACTGGAAAGCCTAACAGATCCCTTTGCTAGGGTCTGCGCCGATGGAAGTGATATCCACGTCAGCAAAAAACACTTCAGTCCAACAATCAATAGAGGGATCAGACCACCACTCTTGTGAAAAACGGAGAGTTGCTGACTGGAAAGCAGCTAACAGATCCTTGCTAGGGTCTGCGCCGATGGAAGTGATATCCACGTCACAAGAAACACTTCAGTCCAACATCAATAGAGCAGTGAGAACGAAATTCAACAAACATGAGAACAAATAAAATGAACACACGGTGCACCTTGCAGATCTTCAGCAAACATTTAAACTCGTAAACGGAAAAGACACCAAGCGTGGAAACCATAGCCGACAACTGAAGTTTGTGAAAACTAAGACAGCTGTGTGAAGAAAACGCCGAGGCTGGCTTTAATCGAGAGCAAGAACGAGCCTGGATCCACTGGTACACAGAGGGATGTGCCATAACTGCAGTAGGGTCCGGAGTCGGCGTCAGATTTCCAGGTGTGTCTGCAATATTAAAGGAATTTCAAACCAGGAACCATTCCAATCTCGGATCATAGGATGAGGCTCTCTTAGCGCAGTCGACCTGAAAGTTGCCTCCAGACGTGACTGCAGACAGGTGGTCATCTTCACAGATGCCCAGTGTTCAGGCCGACACAGCCGGGACTGACTGTTGCAGTAAATATTCATTATAGGATCATAAACCATGCTGTGGACTAGTCAAATGAATGAACTGAATTGTAGGAAGACGGGAAATGAATTGTGGACCAGTTCGCTACACTGAGCAGCACGGCACCAACCAGACGCACCGCATTCCCTTCAAGAGCAGGCCTTGATCAGGATCACAGGGCATGCAACACTTTGCATTCATCTGCTCAATCTGAAGATTGTCCCTGCTTAACTGCCAATGCGAGTGGGTTTGGAGTAGATGACACAGGATGTCCTACAGAGATGCCTACTCTGTGCTGACCAGAGATATATGGAGCGACAGGGAGACGGGACTACCAGTGTGATGGCGAAAGACGGAAATATCGTCCAGAACAACAGATTAGAGATGACTAGGTACAGCGTATACCTTATATACAAATGGTTTATTCTGGAACATCACATTCTTAGTGGGTCAAATGAAACGAAGCAGGGTAGTTTGCAAATTTGAAATCGCGTCGGCTAAAAAAATCAAACCTCACGCGAAAAGTTTAATGCATAAATCAGTTTGTAATTTTTGTATGCAAATAGATGAACCAAATATTTCGTCAATGCATTTATACTGTCTCGTCTTTATTATAGCGATCTAGCTCCGAAGCTGCTTAACTTTTGGAGAGTTTAAAACCCTGCTACCAGCCTGATTTGTCGCTCCTCTATCTCTGATAGCTCTGTTCACACTGGCTCCTCTTCATCAAATCTTTGAAAGTGCAGTCCCCTGCTTCAAATCCATCCAGTCCTCTCCTATTTTCCTTGTCCATTTCTCGTCCGTCCGTTCTTCCCACCAGCTATACCGCACTTTTCTGACATTTTAAATCGGTCAACCAGGGAAACCTTTCTTTTCCATTCAAATCGACAAACCGATGACCACCTGTGGTGTTTGGAGCATAATGGGCGTTTGCATATGCTTGTTAATTAGGTGACGATTGTTTTTGTTGGAGCGACGGGCGGAGGTGTTGGGGAGTGGGATGTGCGGTAAGAGTGGAAATGTGGTTGGATGCTATAGGAACATTTGATTGTATCGTGCGTTTTGTTTGTTAATGGCGATTCTTGCATATTTGTTTTGGAGTTTAGTGTGTGTGGTTGTTGATTATAAACGTCTGTCATTTACCGAGATAGACGTATGACTATTCTTAATATGATAAGAATAACAGTAATGATAGTGGTAGTAGTAGTTGTAATAATATAATAGGAATAATAATAATACAACAAATGTGCTCTCTCTCTCTCTCTCTCTCTCTCTCTCTCGCACACGCACGCACGCACGCACACGTTCACTCGCTTACTCACTCCCTAACTTGAGAAGTTATCTTTAATTGTTAAATGACCGAGAAGACGACAAAATAGCTGCAAAGGCAAGCGATCAATTTGTTTATGGCAATACTTTTTTAGCTATACAAAATGAGTACTGTTTTAGCATTTGAAGATAGTTTAGAGTATTTATGTAGTTCTCACTATCCATCGTGTCAACAAACATGTGTCGGAGGACACAGAAGAAACTTGTAAAGTTTTGCTAAACTTAGTGGATCCGAATTGTTTACACAGAAAATTCAAATATGTTCAGTGTAGTTACGTTTCATCAACAGGAACAGAGGACTCTATATGGACGGCTTTGGGAAACGGAGACCAGCGCATGTGAACTTGGAGAGTGCAGCTGAAAAACGGAGAGTTTGGGAGTTTGTCATTCTTCGCACGTTATTTCTTCTCCTGCACTTCTAGTGTAGTAATCCAGCTCTTTCATAGTTAAGTGTCTGTCACTTCTGGTTACCCGTTTTCTCTCGGATGGTTAAGGATTGTTTTTATTCACAAAATTTGGTACATTTTTCAGATCTAGTGTCTCTTTCACCATGCAGTTTTAGTGCTTTCCATCGAATTATCGCCTTCATTCATAGACTTGTGACTTCTTTCTCGGGCGTTCGAGTCTTTTCAAACGTTTAGTTCATGTTTTTCATATGATAAACAATACTGTCTGCTCTGGGTTCCTAGATCGGCGGTCTGTGGAACAAGGGTACAGAAAGGGAGGACCAGAGGGAATATTTTTCTGGAAAGGTGGACTCAGCTCTGTGGCAGGTCTCGTAAGCTTGAGATTTGAAACATGGACGCATGTTTTCAGATCACTTGAAGGCTGAGCTGCAGAGCTTTTGAGGGAGTCCGCAAATCTCTAACGGGAATATTGCCTGGTGCGCACCTGGTACCCCCGAGCCGAGTGTCCTTTGATCCATAGGTAGCCTGACATGGCAACCAGAGTCGGTGTCCTTTGAACCATAGGTAGCCTGACGTGGCAACCAGAGTCGGTGTCCTTTGAACCATAGGTAGCCTGACATGGCAACCAGTCAGTGTCCTTTGAACCATAGGTAGCCTGACGTGGCAACCAGTCGGTGTCCTTTGAACCATAGGTAGCCTGACGTGGCAACCAGAGTCGGTGTCCTTTGAACCATAGGTAGCCTGACATGGCAACCAGAGTCGGTGTCCTTTGAACCATAGGTAGCCTGACGTGCAACCAGTCAAGTGTGCAACCTGTATTGTTTAACCGCCCATCGTTCATAAGATTGCCATTTTGTTTATACAAAAATCACAGTTCCACTCTTCATAGTATTTAATAAATTTTCGGGCGTGTTCACTTTTTCGAGTGAAGAGGGAAAAAGAAAGCAATACAACTACGTGATATCCATCTTTGACAACTCGAGGTTTTTTTAATGTCATCTTGTACAGGTTTCAGTATCCTCTCATATGCTTGAGGGAACTTTTCTTTTTCTTTTAAAACAAAAATCTGTTTCGTTGGTCTTTTCTAGTGCTTAGGCCTTATCAACACCCGTTTGAATTTTATTTTCCTAAGGTTTGTTTTAAATCATAAGTTTCGAGTGTGTGTGTGTGTGTGTGAGTGAGCGTGCGCTTCTTCGTGTGCGTATGTGTGTGTGACCTCTTTGCGTTTTTTCAACATAATTTTTTTTTCTTTGATTTTAGTGACTTCTTCGGCAGAATTCAATCGGAGGCTTTTGTGTTTGGCAGGTCACAGGGTTGACCACTCCCCACGCATTACTATCGTTCTACCAGAGGGCCACCGCGTTACCGTTACCTGGACAACCAGTATCCTCACCAAGCACGAACGACTCCTAGAATGTTACTTCATGTGACAGCGACTTCAACTCTGACTTCATTAACATCATTTATACTTTCTTTTCTCAAGGTGTTTTGAATCGTAGGTTTCGGTGGTTGGGCTTGCGTTCGAGCGTGCGTGAACCTTTTTTTTTCTAGGCTTTTGTTGTTTTCAACATGATTTCTTATGATTTAGTGACTTCTTCGGCAGAATTTAATCGGAGGCTTCGTGTTTGGCAGGTCACCGGGTTGACCACTCCCCACGCATTTCCCCACCATCCTACCGGAGGACCACCGCGTTACAGTGTCCAGGACAACCAATATCCTCACCAGGACATACGACTCCCCAATGTTGCCTAACATGTCAACGAGTTAAACTCGGTGGCACTGCTGCCTTCCAGAGAATCGCATTTCCGGGATGCAAGAAGCGGGAGCTCTACTGTACCAACCGAGTGCAGGAACTTAGGACACACCCACAAAGGCAGGGGGCGGAGCAGACAGGGAGCCTTCCTCGAAGAACGGTGAAGAAACCTGGCCATCTTTCTGTGATCAAAGACAGCAGACATCAAGACTATTGCTTAGCCATTTTTAAAAAAATGTTTCTTTTGAAAGATGCGAAAGCTAACACGGCAGTACCGGGACCAAATCTCTGCCGATGAAAACGGAGCTGCTGACGGGGAAACGCAGAGCCGATGACGTTGTAGGGGCATAGCAGGGACCACTTCGGTGCTAAAAGAGCGGAGAGCGAGCTCAGTTCAACGGACCAGAGCACAAGTGAACCGGACAGAGATTTTGCTCGCACACTGTGTGTGTGTGTGTGTGTGTGCGTGTGTGCATGTGCGTGCGTGCATTGTGGTGTGTGTGTGAGAGATGTGAAAAGGATCTTGCCAAACATCTGTTTTAGTATGTATGCATTCAGGTTTTGGGGACTATTTTTGATATTGTTCGTTTGTTTGCTGTTAATGGATATAATTTTGATATTACGACCCTGATATGATCCCTTACGGTCGGTCTGCTGGCCTGTAGGCAAAATGACTGGAAAAAAATTAACCGCTAGTGCTAGTCCGCACGCACGCACATAGATAAATTGGTTGTGTTGCTGCCAAATGTATGCAATGGCCTATTGATGTATATTTCGGTAACGGAACTTAACGTGATGAATTTTCGATTGTTTGGTACGCCATTGCAAACATTTCAGAAACGAAACCTGTTGTAGACTCCCCCACCGGGGTCTGCCCTGGGGGACCTGGGTGGGGTGTCTCATTTTTAGTTCTCGGGGTCACCCTCTTGTGCCCCTTGAGGGTGGGACTTTGTTTTTAAGTGGGCTTTCTTTTTCTCTGTTTTTTTTTGTTTTTTCTGCCTACCCATGGTTCTTTTCACCTGCATTTCACCTGCATTTCTCTTTCAACATTCTCCTTATTAATCAGCAGTTTCCTGTTTTGTCTATCTTCTGCCATTACGGATCTTTATCCTATTTTCCTTTTTTCACAAGTCTTCTGTAGCACTTTCTATTTCTCTGTGGCCTCTTGGTCCACCGTGTTGACCGTGCGGTGCGACCCGTGTCGGGGGAGAATGGTGTCCTGGTGGTTGAGAGGGATTTGGAGTAGGATCCGCGCCCCTCAACACGCCACTTTGGCCCGGACTTCCCCTAGACGGGAGGCAGCATGAGGCCCAATGCTGTCAACCGGTCGCCTTCACAGTGTGGGCATGGCATGGGTCAAACCGTGTGCCACGTTGCTTGCCCTGGAAGCCAGGTGAGTGGCCTCCTGTCCGTTCCCGGCAGTTAGTCATGAGCCTGGTGGATGGGGTGGAGTGCGTGTCACGCGGTGTATACCTGCACTATAACCCTGGTGTTTCCCTTTGCTGGAGAACCGCTTAGGGGCATCGTCCTTGTGGGCACTCGATGGCGGGTGGGAGTAGGGAAGGTGAAGTTTTTTTTCATTGTCATCTAAAATACCCCCTAACAAAATGAGCAGAAACGATGATGGACATGGCACGCTTATGGACGAGACTGAGTAGAGATTCAGATTCAGATGAAGAGATAAGAGAAGTGGCAAAGAGAAAGGGTATCCAAAACACATGGCCAAGCTTCCTTTTAGTGGAAGCAAAAGATCCGAAAGAATCCATTGCTCGGATTTCTCCGTTTGCTGTTTGCAAGTGGTTCGAGGGAGTTTCATCCACAGGATTTAAAATGATTAAAAGACTCCGATCTGGTAGTTACCTTGTTAACTGTGCCACGGAAGCGGCGTCTCGGTTGCTGCTGAAAAGAGATGGTTCTCAACTTATGCAGATCACAGTTAAGGTTTCCATTCACCCCTTTTTCAACTACTCGAAAGGGGTAATCAGATGTGCTGACTTGGCTGGAGTTGCTGAATCAGAAATTCGGACTGAGATGGAAAGTCGGAGTGTTCTGCAGGTCCATAGAGTTAAAATCTCTAAAGGAAGTGACTTAATTGAAACTAACACGCTATTCTTGACTTTTGCTATGCCATCTCCCCCAGAGTTTGTCAAAATGGGTTATGTCCGAGTGAAAGTTACGCCTTTTGTACCGTCCTCCTTGCGGTGTTTCAAGTGTCAACGCTTTGGGCATTCCAGCCGAGCTTGTCGGGGTCAGGAGATCTGTCGTGACTGTGGACAGAAGAAGCATGATGAATCTTGTACAAATGCTGTATACTATCTCTCCCGAAGCCTGGAAGGGGTCAAGACATTGTTTTCTTGGCCCTGGCCCCTTAGTTGGACTCCAAGGTGGGTGGGTAAGGGAGAGATGAAGCATAATAAACACATTATGGCTTTTTCTAAAAACATTCCCCCCAAAAGGAAGAGGAAGGCAGCATCCCCTATTTCAGGGGATTGTCAAACAGACAGTGATTCCGATACAGAAGTGAGACAGAAGACAGGTTTTTGGGTTTCCTGGCTCGTGATGGAGGGGACGGAGCAGGAAAGACCCCTTTCAGCTCTGAGCCCTTTTGCCATACAAAAGGGCTTTCAAGGTATAGCAGGTGACCCTCGTCCATCAAGAGGTTGCGGAATGGCTCGTTTCTAATTGAATGTAATCACAAAAACAATCCGAACAGCTGCTGAAGGCAACAAAACTTGTGGACAGGGAGATCAGGGTAACTCCCCACAAACAATTGAATTCATCAAAAGGCGTGATTCGCTGCAGGGATTTATCTGGTGTCTCGGAGGCAGAAATTAAGACAGAGCTGGCATCCCAGGGTGTGACGGAGGTGCGCAGGTGACGGTAAAGAAAGGCTCAGAGAGAGTGGCCACCACACACCCTCTTTCTGACCTTCTGCAACCCTGTGCTGCCTCCGGTCATCAAAGTCGGCTACCTGAATGTTCGCGTTCAGCTGTATGTGCCGTCCCCGTTGAGGTGCTTCAGGTGCCAGAAGTTTGGCCATGTCAGGGACCGCTGTTCTGGGCAGGAGGTGTGTGGTATTTGCTGCAAGGCAACCCATGATGGGCCGTGTCATGATCCGGGCATTGTGCTAACTGCGGTGGCGACCATCCCTCCTCTTCAAGAAACTCATCTTTGGATTCAAGAATCTGCTATTCAACGCGTCAAAGCGGAAAAGATCTCGTTTTTTGAAGCCCGAAACAGGTTGTGGGCAGTCAGACGCAGACAGCTTCTTCCTACGCTTCGGCTGTAAAGAAAATTCCCACAGTTTCTACTCGGTCAGTCTGCTGCCAGACTGACTTTACGTTTTCGAAGACTCTGCAAGTACGAACTGTCAACTCTGGTGGAAGCAGGTCCACCACCTTCCAACCCAAAATGACTGCCCCTGGTGGAGGCAAAAAATCCGCCACCCCTCAGACTGCCCAGCAGTCTACAACATCTGCTGCTGGGCAGATTAAAAAACCAGCAATTCCCCCTCGAACTCCTCTGTCCAGTGCCCGTGCGGGCAAGGGAGTTCAACCCAGTGTGGAGATGGTGGAGATGAGGAAGAAGCCTCCACCGTCTCCCAAATCCAGACCTCCTTCACCTGTTGGGAAGTCTGCCAGCAGGTCTGAAGACCAACACAGTCCAGTACAAACCTCAAATAAATTTACACCTTCAGCACCAGACGTTGAAGAGGAGATGACCTGATCTCTCTCCTTTTCGCCCTCTGCACCATGGATAATACAATATTCCATTGGAATATCCGTGGACTAAATTCCAACTTGAGGAGCTGCAGCTTTTGTGCCAATCTATAAAACCTTCCGTCGTGGCTCTTCAGGAAACTCAAATTCAAAGCCAGAAGACCTTTATTTCTTTCTGGCTTTAATATTCTTTCAAATCCTGCACAACCATCCACGTTGGGACGGTCGGCGGTGTTGCCCTTCTCATACACAAAACTCTACTGTATAGTCCTGTCGCTCTGTCTACCCCCCTTCAAGCTGTTGCTGCGAGAGTCACTCTCCACAAGACTGTGACAATCTGTTCTCTTTATTTACCTCCTTCTGTCCCGGTTGTCGTCAGGACCTTGTCAGTCTGATAGAAGAACTTCCTCGACCTTTTTTGCTGTTGGGTGACTTTAACGGTCACAATCCTCTTTGGGGTAGTGTCCATTACGTCATCCAGAGGTCAGCTAATTGAGGATGTCCTTTCGGATTTAGATTTGTGTTTGTCTGAACGACTGATCTGCAACTTACCTCCACTCTTCCACAGGTTCACTTTCGTGTTTAGATTTGTCGGTTTGTGCCCCCTCGCTGTCCTGGACTATGAGTGGTCTGTCCATGACGATCTGCACGGAAGTGACCATTTCCCTGTCCTTCTACAACCTGTAATAACTGAACACGTCTCTGTCTCAACATCTAAATTATAAGAAAGCAAACTGGGATCTATTTGCAGCCACTATTTCTAAAGAATTCCAGAACACTGACTTTCTTCAGAGTCCGGACCCAGCAGAATCACTGACAAACACTATGATCAAGTGTGCTAAAGTTTGTATTCCATTTGTCTTCCGATAAACTTCAAATGCCAAAAACACCCTGGTTTGATTCAAACTGCCAACAAATTTCCAAAGTTCGAAAACGGGCTCAGCGTCAGGTATACCAACGACCTTCGGGTCCCAACGCTCGAGCCCATCAAAAACTCCGTGCCAAATCGAGACACACTTTTAAAATCAGTAAACGTCGGTCCTGGAGAAGCTCCTGCTCCAGGCTGACATCGAAAACTTCCAAGAAAAAAGTGTGGAACATCATTAAGAAAATCAAAGGGAAGAACACCTGTCCCACTGAACCATCTCAAGTTTTCGGATTCTTTAATAACAGAGAAGAAAGCAGTTGCTAATCTGCTGGCTTCAACCATTGAAAAGAATTCCTCCTCTTATAATAAATCTGCCACTTTTGTCAAATACAAAGCCCTAAAAGAAAAATCACCCTGCAACTTTTCGTCCGACAACATGGAAGACTACAATCTTCCTTTCACGTTAAACGAGCTGAATTCTGCCTTGCTTTCTTGCAGCGATTCCTCTCCAGGAATAGATGAAATCCATTATCAGCTGTTGAAACATCTTCCGCTTGAAGGTCTGAACATACTGCTACAGGTCTACAACCATGTGTGGACTACAGGTTTTTTTGCACCCTCTTGGCGAAAAGCCCTCATTAATTCCCATCCCCAAACCTGGAAAAGATCTTTCTAATCCTTCAAATTACCGTCCCATAGCTTTGACCAGCTGTGTTTGTAAATTGATGGAAAAAATGGTCAATGCTAGGCTCATGTGGAAACTTGAAACCGATGGCCTTTTGGCGAAAGAACAGTGGTTTCCGCAAACATCGGACTACCGTTGACCATTTGATTCGTCTGGAATCTACACTTCGAACGCCTTTCTGACAAACAGCATGCAGTGGCAATTTTCTTTGACTTGGAGAAGGCCCTACGATACCACCTGGAAGTCGGGGATACTTCATGATCTCCACGATCTGGGTTTTCGAGGGCATCTTCCGCTTTTTATTCAAAAAATTTTTTGGCAGAACGACAGTTTTAGGTCCGGGTTGGCACCACTCTCTCTGATGTCCACGAGCAGGAGTTGGGTGTTCCACAGGGGAGCATACTATCTCCTGCCCTCTTTAGTATTAAGATCAACAACATTGTTCAATCAGTTCAGCAGGGTTCAGACTGCTCATTGTTTGTGGATGATTTTGCTGTCTACGCAACTGGAAGCCTGTACCCGAGTGTCCAGCGCAGGCTCCAGCTTTGCGTAGATAAAATCCATCGGTGGGCGGATGAAAACGGTTTCACCTTTTCTGCTACAAAAACCCAGTGTATTCACTTCCATAATTTCCGTCAGTTTTTTTCCAGATCCGGAACTTCAAGTAGGGAAATCTCCCATTCCAGCTGTTAAAGAGGCCAAATTTCTGGGAGTCATTTTTGACCAAAAACTTAACTTTCTCAGCCATATTAAAAACCTCAAAACATGCTTGCCAAAAGGCACTGAATATTCTGCGGGTCGTAGCACACACCGACTGGAGCGCTGATAAGAAAACTTTGTTGCACCTCTACAGAGCCCTGGTCCGTTCCAAACTGGACTACGGTTGTGCTGTGTACGGGTCCGCAAGATCATCTTACCTCAAACTCTTGGACCCTATCCACCATCAAGGGCTTCGTCTCTGTCTTGGAGCGTTCCGCACCACCCCTGTGTACAGCCTGTACGCAGAGGCGGGTGAACCTTCACTGTCCAACCGCAGGCTGAAACTGTCTTTGAATTATTACATCCGACTGTTCTCAGAACCGCAGAAACCTGCCTATGACTGGGGTTTTTGACCCTCCGTCCAAAGTAAGTTTGAAAATAACCCGAAATGTATTCCGCCGTTTGGGCTTCGTATGCAGCCTCACGTGCGGAATGCAGGTATAGACCTGGGAGTAGTTTCCGATTTTTCCAAGTTTCCAGATCAACCTCCATGGACCTTTTTCACACCAGAGATTCGTTTCGATCTTGCAGCTTTCCGTAAGGAGTCTACCAGCTCTCTGGCGTACAAGGCTTTGTATGCTGAGCTCTGTTCCAAATTCCCATCCTATCAAAAAGTTTTCACTGACGGTTCCAAGTCTGAGGATGGAGTGGCCTGTCAGCCTACTGCCCTGGGGCTCCTTCTCAGATACTGTTGGAACATATCCATTCCGATGCTTCTGTCTATTCTGCTGAACTTACTGCTCTGGTACTGGCTTTGAAGATAATCTCACATTCTTCAAAGAGGGACTTTCTGGTTCTGTCGGATTCGCTGTCAGCTTTGGAAGCCATAGCTGGCCGCAACCTTCAGCATCCAGAACTTTTGCATTTCTTTGAACTTTTTAGCAAGTTGAAAGCGGACGGTTACAACATTACTCTTGCTTGGGTTCCTGGGCATGTTGGCATCGGCGGGAACGAAATGGTGATCGTTTAGCCAAGAACGCCACAAGAGAAACTGTCCAACATTTATATCCCCTGTTCAGATGTGAAACCCAAAATTAACGATTATGTGAGGACCTCTGGCAGGAGGATTGGAACACACAGACGAGTAACAAACTCTTTCAGATCCGTCCAAACCTTAAGGACTTCCTCCCATCCAGGTCGGGAGGTCGTAAAGAGGAAACGGTTCTGTGCCGGCTGCACACCGGCCATTCGTATTTTTCCCATGCTTACCTTTTAAAGAGTGAAGAAGCTCCGTGGTGCATTCCATGTCATGCGCCCTCACTATGAAACATGTTCTTTTAGAGTGTTGGGACTTGCACGATGTGAGACACAACATTTTACAGCGGAGTCCATGAAGATCCTTTCAGGGATGTCCCGCCTGATGTGATCCTTGAGTTTTTGAGAGAGATTAATATTTTTCATCTGATTTAAGATTTTACGGAAGAAAGATTTTTAACAAAGTTTCTGGTGCGTTTGTAGACGATGTCATTTAATGAGATGTATGAAAGTGGTTTTTTTTTTTTATTTTTTTTTTTATGACTGGTGAGTTGATTTTAACGTGGTGACAGCCCTGATATGGCCCTTTGCGGTCGCTGGGCTATAAGCAACATTATCTTATCTAAATGCTGTATACTGTGTCATTGTAAGGGTGATCATTCAGCAAATTCAAAAAGTTGTCCAGTGTGGAAAAAGGAATGCGAGATTCAAAAAGTAAAGATTGAGAGGAAATGTTCCTTTCTTGAGGCTAGAAGGTTAGTGGAGGTCAGGACTCCTTCGGCTGCTACTTATGCACAGAAGGTGGTTAACGATTCTGCGAACCGGTCATCGGGTGATGATCTGGGAGCAGCTCCATTCACTGCTCTAGAGAAGAAAATTGACAGAATTGTCATCGGTTTTGGATCGGCTTACCATACTTGAACAATCAGTTGAGGTTTTGTCTCAGAAATGCAATAGTGTTCCGTCCAGCAGTGTACAACAGGCTTCAGTCCCTGCTGGTGAGGGAAGAAGTGTTTCAGTTGTACAAAGTGCTGTGGATCAGAGGTCAGGGTGTGAAGGATCGGAGGAAAGATGTCCCCTCGCTCACAGGCCAATAACAGCAGTACGAGACGGGCACGCAGTGAGGAGCGTCCTTTTCGGACTCCAGACCCTCCAAGGGGAAAATCTCGAAGTCAGGTATTTGGTGCAGCAGGTTTCAGTCCAGTAAGAGCAAATTCCAAGCATGGCAACAAACAACTTAGAAATTTATCAGGAGCATCTCAGGCTTCTGATCTTGTCTTGAAGAACCGTTTTAGTTCTTTGTGGACAGTGAAGTTTCTGGAGAAGAGGGATGATAGATATTCTTTTAAACAACCTAACATGGACATACTCCAGTGGAACATAAGGGGAGTAAAGCAAATTGTCGGGACCTTGAGCTATTTTGACTGAGTATAGATCTTCGGTAATTGCTCTTCAGGAAACCCTTTTAACTGCAAGTAAGAAGCATGAGATTCCTGGTTTCTCCTGCTTACTCAAGCCAGCTTCTGCAGACTTTTCAAGGAGAGGCGTTTCTCTTTATATCATAATTCGGTACTACATACAGAAATTCCACTTCAGACGGATCTGGAGGTAGTGGCAGCTCGTATCTCGTTAAACAAGGTTACGATATGTTTGTATCTATCCATCTTCTGTGATTTCGAAGAGTCAGTTGGATGGTTTAATTTCTCAGCTCCCTAGCCCATTTCTTTTATTGGGTGACTTGAATGGCCATTCTCCACAGTGGGGAAGTAACTGCACCAATTCTCAAGGGAAAGTTCTTGAAGATTTTATATCGGATCATGATCTGTCTTCTGAATTCAGGCTCACCGACCTTTTGTTCTCCTTCTGGTTCTTTGACTCACTTGGATTTGTCCGTTTGTGACCCTTATTTTTGGACTTAGAATGGCAGGTTCATACGGACCTAAGCGGGAGTGATCACTTTCCGATTTTTATTTATTTTATGAAGCAAATGCAGGAGTCCCCTCGGAAAACATGGAAGTTTTCGCTCTGCAGATTGGAGTCTTTATCAGCAAAGTTTAAGTTAGACTGCCTATGAATCTGTTGCGGAGTTATGATGATCCTGTTTTGCAGTTCACTAAAGTGATAGTAGAGAGTGCTAAGGAAGCTATTCCCAAGTCCCGTGATAAACAAATGATAAGAACCCCTTTGGTATAAGAGTGCAAAACTTTGAAGGGTAAGAGAAAAGGGCTCAAAGACTTTTTGCTAGATTTCCTATGGTGGGGAACAAAGTTAACATCGGGCGTGTAGGGCTTAAGTGTCGGTATACTTTTAAAACTAAGAAGAAAGAATCTTGGAAAATTTTTTGTTCAAATCTGTCCTTTAAGGTCAATTCAAGGAAAGTCTGGAAACTAATCCGTAAGATTAAGGGAAAGTCGGCTACATCAGTTATAAAATGTTTGCAAGTAAATGGATCGATTATTACTAATAAAAAGGAGGTTGCTAACTTGTTAGCTGTTACTATCTATCAAAATTCGTCAGCTGATCATTATTGCAAGGAATTCCAGCGTATCAAAAGATCAGCGGAGTCAAAATCTTGTTCCTTCGAGCCAGATAGTTCTGAGGATTACAACTGCGTTTTCAGCATGGATGAGTTAAAGGACGCCATTTTGAAAGCCAACAACTCGGCTCCTGGACCAGATGACATTCATATCAATTATTCAACATTTGCCAGCTGAGGGTTAAATGTGTTGTCTTTGTTTAATCATGTTGGTGTTCAGGGTATTTTCCACCTTCTTGGAGAGAGGCGGTTGTTATCCCTATTCCTAAACCAGGGAAAGATCATTCGGATCCTAACAACTATCGTCCTATAGCTCTCACTAGTTGCTTATGTAAAACTATGGAGAGAATGGTATATTCTCGATTGTTATGGCAGTTAGAATGTCTGGGGGCCTTAGATGTTTCCCAGTGTGGATTTCGGAAACAACCGCAGTATACTGATCACCTGGTTCGATATGAGTCTTTTATCAGGAATGCTTTGATTAATGGAGAACATGTAGTTTCTATTCTTTTTGATTTAGAAAAAGCTTATGACACAACATGGAGGCATGGAATTCTTCAGGACTTGAAGGCACTTGATTTCAAAGGTAATTTACCAATGTTTATTGCTAATTTTTTGTCTAACAGCAGTGTTAGACTTCATTCGACCTTTTCGGATCCTTTTGAGCAGGAGATGGGTGTCCCTCAGGTAGCATCCTTTCTCCTTCTGTTCAATCTGAAGATTTAATAACATCGTCCAGTCAGTAAAGTCTGGAATTGATAAGTCATTTGATTTCTCCATCTCGCCAAGGGGAAAACTTTGGCTGCAGACTGAGCGTCAACTTCAATTGTGTGTTAATCGTTCAGCAGTGGGTTACTGAAAATGGATTAAGTTTTCAGCTACTAAGACAGAGTGTATTCATTTCCATAGGAAAGATCTCTGGTCTAGAACCGGCTATCAGTCTCAATGGTCAGGTAAAGTTTCCAAACAAGTGAAATTTTTGGGGTTATTTTTGATAATCTTTCTTTTTTGCCTCACATTAAGTACATTAAACAATCTTGCCAGTCAGGTTTGAATGTTTTGAAGGTTATTAGTCGCACTGATTGGGGTGCAGACAAGCGAACTTTGTTGCGATTGTATCGGGCTTTGGTGAGACCAAAGCTAGATTATGGGTGTGTGGTATATGGTTCTGCACGAAAGTCTTACCTCAAAGCTCTTGATCCAATTCATCAAGAACTGCGGATTGCTCTGGGAGCACTTCGCACATCTCCAAAAGAGTTTGTATGTTGAATCTGGTGAACCCCTCTGGAGCTAAGGAGGTTGTGTCTTTCCATGAATTACTACCTGAAAACTGAGGGCTAAATCCAGTAAAACCCTGCCTGTGATATTGTCATGAACCCGCCTTTAGAGCCAAATATGACTTAAAGCAAATGAGATTCCTCCACTGGGTATTCGTATTTTGCCCCACTTCGGGGCAGCTGGCATTGACCTTGATGCTGTTGATGACGGTCCATTACAGACTGATTTACTCCTTGGAAAGTCGCCAATCCAGAGATTAATTTATATTTAACTCAATTTCGAAAGGTCACCTTGAGTGCTGCAATATAAACTTCATCTTGGGCAATGTGAACTATTATAAAGATTTTATCAAGATTTTTACTGATGGTTCTAAAAAAGGTGAGGGCTGCAGCTGCCATTGTGTGTGATAATTTTCAGGAGCCTACTTTAAGATTGCGGGATTGGTCGTCTGTTTATACTGCTGAACTGAAGGCTTTAAATCTGGCCCTCAGTGCGGTGTCCAGGTCAGATCAGAATAATTTCCTTATTTTATCGGAATTCATTGTCGGCATTGTCGGCTTTATTCGACAAGAGAAGTGTCACATCCAGTTTTGGCTGATATTCATGATCTTCATACTCAGCTTGTCTCTTCGGGAAAGCATATAGTTTTCTTGTGGGTCCCCAGCCACATGGGAATCTATGGTAACTCATGGTGGACAAAGCAGCCAAACAAGCTCTCGGTGCAAGTCTTTCCAGGAGGCCTATGCAGTTTGTTCCTCACTCTGATCTACGTCATAAATCTAGTTTGTATTGTCGTGAACTGTGGCAGAGTGAATGGTGTAATCAAATTCATAAGTTTAAAATTTGCCCAGATTTAACCAATCCTTTCCCATCGGTGGTACGTAACCGTAAAGAGGAATCGGTTTTGTCACGGTTACATATTGGGCACAGCTATATAACGCACAGTTGGATATTCAGAAGGGAGACCCCCATGGTGTGTTGCGTGTGACAGCTTGTTCAGTGTTAATCATTTTTTGACAGAATGTGCTGATTTGATGTGTATCAGAGAGTTCTTTTCCACCAGTGATTTATCGGTTCTTTTCGTGAGATTTCAGTAGATCTTATTTTTTCTTTTTGAAAGAGGTAAACTTATTTTATAAGATACAGTGTTTTAATAATGTATACAGGTGTCGTCGGAGTTGAACAGATAATTGTGCTTTTGTCCTCATAAATTTTACGCGATGTGTTAATACTATGTGGGGGTACTTGTATCTAGAGACTTAGATATGATAGCTGAGGTCCTGATTTGGCTCCTAGTAGTCCGCTGGACCCTATAACACTAACTGTTGTAGACTGGAGATATGGAGCGTGGTTCATGTGTTATGTGAAGGGATATGTTTTTCCTGAGTTTGATGCGTTTTTGAATGAGCTTGCATGAGGATTTTTTGTATGTCTGTGGTTGGTATGCATGACGTTTCAGGGTTATTTTGTTGGGGAACTACTTTTGACAGCCCTGAATGATCCCTAAGGTAGACTGGTGAGCAACATGAAAATGAGTGATAAAATCTTGCTACTTTGGGTGCCAGGTGATTTCTTACTCTGTATTTCAATCCATGTTTTGTTGCTGCTTTGGTATGCCACTGGAAACATTTCAGTGACGAATCTGAATGATTGGATATACAGAGCTTGCTTGAGCAAGTTGGTATAGGGTGTACGCGAGGGTGGGCTGTGTGTGTGTGTGTGTGTGTGCTTTAAAGCCATCTGTTTCAATCTGTTCGAAATGACAATGTCGGGGATTTTGTTCCTGAATGGAGTTAATTTTTGTATGTTAATAGCCCTGATATGACCTGAGGTCAACTGAACTATAAGCACAACAGAAGAAAAAATTTGTTCCATGACGTTCCATTACTGTATATTCAGAAATGAATGGTGTTGCTGCCACATCTTTGAAAGGGGCCTGCGTTTCTTTCGTACGCCATTGCAAACGTCAGTGATAGAACTGATGAGATTAACGGTAAATAATAGCTTGCTTGATTTTTTTTAACGGAATGACGTTTAGGGGGACCTTTGCTTTTGTTTGCAATTTTGTCGTGGAATTGGTTTTGACATTTTCAAGGGCCCAGATATGAACATTGAATTCGGCTGGGCAATCCAATAGACAGGTGTCTCCGGCTCTGTGTGTGTGTGAAATAGATCCTGTTTTAATCCATCCCTTTTTTAAAACATGTATGCTATGATTTTTAGGGGATTTTTTTTCTAAATGTAGTATGAATGTGGACATAGTTGCAGCCCTAAGATGATCGCTGAGGACTGTGGGCTACAAGATAAATGAGTTATTGTTTTCCACTTTCCATGCCAGTTGTTTGATTACTCCCCATTCTAGTAAACGCTTAGTGTTGGTGCCAAATGTTTTCAATGGCCTAGCTATGATGCACCGTCGCAAATGTTTCAGTAACAAATCTGAGTGGAATTCATTGGACATAGCTTGCTTGTGTAAGTTAGGGTGTGGGGTGTGTTGGACAGTGGGTAGGTTGGGATTCGTGTGTGTTTGCAAACAGGCGTCGATTGGAAATGCCTGGTGATTTGCGTGCGTGCTCGTGTGTGTGTGACGGGGGAGGGGCAGAGAGAATGGGGGGGCGGGGGAGAGCGAGTTTGTGCCAAATTTTGGTATGGATTGACTTGGGACTTGCGTTTTTTTTTTTTTTTTGGTAATAGAATTATTTCTTATGATGTTGAAGCTCTGATGTACTCCAAAAGGTCGCTTGGTCTTATGCAAAAATGACCGAGAAAATATAAAATCTTTTACTTTCAGTGTCGGTCTCTCTCTCTCCTCTCTCTCTCTCTCTCTCTCTTCTCCTCTCTCTTTGTATATATATATATATATATATATATATATTTCTCCACGATAAATGGGTTTTTGTTGCTGTCAAATCCTTGCAAGGGCCTAGGATTCATAGGCCATTGCAAACAAGATATAGAGTGACGGATGTGGATGCATAACTTGGTTCGTATGTGTTTAGGATGTGCAGATATGAAAGGATGGATGCGTTGGGTTGTGCATGTACGCATGCTTGCTTGTAGATGTTAGTTTTGCATGTGTGTGTGTGTGTGTGTGAGAGAGAGAGATATCGTGTTTTAGTCATTATTTTTTTTAGCATATATTATTTTTAGGGGGGGGGGGGAGTTAGTGTTTTACAGTACTGAGGTGGACATTATTATAGCCCTGAGATGACCCGCTCAGGTCTCTGGGACTATGAGATAAAAGTGAGTAATGAAAGTGTCCGACTTTGTATACCACTTGATTTACAATTCCTCCATGAAATGAACTGGTCGTGTTGCTGCCAAATGTATGCAAGGGCCTATCATTGGTACGCCCTTGCAAACATTTCAATAACCGAACTTATGCGTATGTGAACAGGTTGGTGACTTGTGGTGTGCTTGTTCGTGTGCTTAGACGTAGGCGTTGGTTTGTATGTGTGGTTAGGTGTGTCTGTGGTTGGGTGTACGTCTGTGACTAGGTGTGTGTGTGTGTGCGTGGTCTGTGGTTAGGTGTATGTCTGTGACTGGTGTGTGTGTGTGCGTGCGTGCGTATGTCTGTGGTTAGGTGTATGTCTGTGACTGGGTGTATGCGTGTGGTTAGGTGTATGCGTGTGGTTAGGTGTATATCTGTGACTAGGTGTGTGTGTGTGTGTAAAAATAGATCTGTTTTAATCCATCCATTTTTTCTTAACATGTATGCACTGATTTTTCAGGGGATTTGTTTTACAAAGTGTTTTAACAGTATAAGTGGGGACATTGTTAAGCCCTGAGATGACCCTTGAGGACTGTGGGCTAGAAGATAAGTTTGAGTAGTGATTTTTTTTCCTCCGCTCTCCATGCCAGTTGACTGATTACTTCACACTCCAGTAAACGAGTGGTGTTTCTGCCAAATGTTTGCAATGGCCTGTCTATGGTATGCTGTTGCAAATGTTTCAGTAACAAATCTGTATGGAAATTTTGGCGATCCGTAGCTTGTGTGAGTGGGTATGTTAAACAGTGGGAGGGGGGGTATGTAAAGAGGCGTCGTTTTGAAGTGTGTTGGAGAGAGAGAGAGTGGAGAGGGGGGGGGGGGGGGGAAGGAGTAAGGTGCGTCAGATTCTGGTATAAGCCTTTTGTGTGGAATATTTAAGGGGATTTTTTTCCAAGCCAGACCGATTCACACTCCAGTAAACGTTTGGTGTTGCTGCCAAATGTTTGCAATGGCCTGTCTATGGTATGCTGTTGCAAATGTTTCAGTAACAAATCTGAATGGAAATTTTTTGGCGATACATAGCTTGTGTAGTTAGTGAGTAGGTATGTTGGACAGTGGGGGGGGGGGGGGGGGGGGGGGATATGTAAAGAGGCGTCGTTTTGAAATGTCTGATTTGCGTGTGTGTGCGAGTGAATGAGAAAGGGGGGGGGGGGGGGGAGTGTGAGGTTGTGTGAAATTCTGCATAAGCCGTCTGTGTGGAATATTTAGGGATTTGTGTGTGTGTGTGTGTGGGTGTCCGTGTGCGTGCGCGTCTTTTTGTACATAGCACTATTTTTTAAATTTCTTACAGCTCTGATTATGACCCCAAAATGTCGGTTGGGTTGCTCCTGTGTGTGTGTGTGTGTGTGTGTGTGTGTGAGTGAGTGGAAGAGAAAACGGGGGGTGGGGAGGAGAGGGAGAGAGAGAATTGTCAAATTCTGGTATAAGTGGCCTGTGCGGAGTAATAATTTTAGGAGACTTTTATTGTCTGTTGCTATGTATGTATAATATGTATATATGTGTATATATGTACATATATGTATATACATATATGTATATGTGTATATAGCGTATATATTATATATATGTGTGTATATACATATATATTTACAGATGTCTGTATTTATATATCAATTTTGCCCCCATGGTTGGTTTTT
>CM031605.1:37541682-37551682 GCA_018398815.1 Conus ventricosus
ATATGATAGCTGACAGGGTCCTGACTTTTGGCTCCTAGGTAAGTCCGCTGGACCCTATAAACACTAACTGTTGTAGACTGGAGATATGGAGCGTGGTTCATGTGTTTATGTGAAGGGATATGTTTTTCCTGAGTTTGATGCGTTTTTGAATGAGCTTGCATGAGGATTTTTGTATGTCTGTGGTTGGTATGCATGACGTTTCAGGGTTATTTTGTTGGGGAACTACTTTTGACAGCCCTGAATGATCCCTAAGGTAGACTGGTGAGCAACATGAAAATGAGTGATAAAATCTTGCTACTTTGGGTGCCAGGTGATTTCTTACTCTGTATTTCAATCCATGTTTTGTTGCTGCTTTGGTATGCCACTGGAAACATTTCAGTGACGAATCTGAATGATTGGATATACAGAGCTTGCTTGAGCAAGTTGGTATAGGGTGTACGCGAGGGTGGGCTGTGGTGTGTGTGTGTGTGTGCTTTAAAGCCATCTGTTTCAATCTGTTCGAAATGACAATGTCGGGGATTTTGTTCCTGAATGGAGTTAATTTTTGTATGTTAATAGCCCTGATATGACCTGAGGTCAACTGAACTATAAGCACAACAGAAGAAATAATTGTTCCATGACGTTCCATTACTGTATATTCAGAAATGAATGGTGTTGCTGCCACATCTTTGCAAGGGCCTGCGTTTCTTTCGTACGCCATTGCAAACGTCAGTGATAGAACTGGATGAGATTAACGGTAAATAATAGCTTGCTTGATTTTTTTTAACGGAATGACGTTTAGGGGGGACCTTTGCTTTTGTTTGCAATTTTGTCGTGGAATTGGTTTTGACATTTTCAAGGCCCAGATATGAACATTGAATTCGGCTGGGCAATCCAATAGACAGGTGTCTCCGGCTCTGTGTGTGTGTGAAATAGATCCTGTTTTAATCCATCCCTTTTTTTAAACATGTATGCTATGATTTTTAGGGGATTTTTTTTTTCTAAATGTAGTATGAATGTGGACATAGTTGCAGCCCTAAGATGATCGCTGAGGACTGTGGGCTACAAGATAAATGAGTTATTGTTTTCCACTTTCCATGCCAGTTGTTTGATTACTCCGCATTCTAGTAAACGCTTAGTGTTGGTGCCAAATGTTTTCAATGGCCTAGCTATGATGCACCGTCGAAAATGTTTCCGTAAAAAATCTGAGTGGAATTCATTGGACATAGCTTGCTTGTTAAGTTGGGGTTGGGGTGGGGTTGGCAGTGAGGTTGGGATTGGGTTGGTTTGAAAAAGGGCGTCGTTTGGAAATGCCTGGTGATTTGCTGCGGTCGTGTGTGTGTGACGGGGGGGGGGGCAGGAGAGAAAGGGGGGGGGGGGGGGGGAGAGCGAGTTGGGTGGCCAAATTTGGAGGTTTGATTTGGGGGACTGCTTTTTTTTTTTTTTTTTTTTGGTAAAGAATTTTTCTTTGATGTTGAAGCTTGATGTACCCCAAAAAGGGTCGCTTGGGCTTATAAAAAATGACCGAGAAAATATAAAAATCTTTTTACTTTCAGTGTGGGGGCCCCTCTCTCTCTCTCTCCCCCCTCTCTCTTCCTCTCACCTCCCTCTCTCTTTGTATATATATTTTAATATATATATATATAATTTTCCCAGAAATGGGTTTGTTGGGCGTAAATTTGAAGGGCCGGGGAAAGGGGGGAAAAAGTTTTAAGGGGGGTTTGGGATTACTGGTTCTAGTGTTGGATTGAGAATAAAGGATGGGATGGTTTTTTGTGCTGTACCACTTTTTTTAATTTTTAGTTTTGATGGTGTTGTTTTTGGTGAAAGAGGTATCTTTTTAGGCCTTTTTTTTTTCAAATAATTTTTTAGGGGGGGGGGGGGTTGTGTTTCGGGACGAGGTGGTTTTGGTGGATGGTCGGTTTGGGGTTTAAAAAAAGGGTAAAAAAGTGTCCCTTTGTTTCCTTTTTAAAATTTCCCTCCATGTGCTGTCGTTTTGTCCCAAATTTTGAAGGGAAAATTTGTACGGGTTAAAACTTTAAAACCAAATTTGTTAGGGTGAAATTGGGTGACTGTGGTGTGTTTGTGTTTAGACGTACCCTTTTTTTATTGTGGTTAGGGGCGGGTTGGGTGTACGTTGTGACAGGGGGTTGTGTGGGTGGGCCTGTGGTTAGGGAAAGTTTGTGGGGTTTTTTCCGTCTATGCGTTTGGTGATTCTTACTGTAACGGGGGTTGTTTGCGGTTTAGGTGTTTTTGTATGGGGTTTTGTGGTTGTAAAAAACCCCTTTTTTTAATCCACCCCTTTTTTTAAATGTATGCACTGATTTTTAGGGGTTTGTTTTAAAAGGTTTTAAAAAGATAAGGGGGACATTGTTAAGCCCTGGATACCCTTTTTGGGTGGGGCAAAAAAATTTAGGGGATTTTTTTCCCCCCCACCGGAAAGTTTCCCCAACTCCATAAACGGGGGGTGTTCTCCCAAATTTTTTGCAATGGCCGTCATGAAATCTGTTGCAAATTTTTCAGTAACAAATCTGATGGAAATTTTTGGCACCTTAGCTTGTGTGAGTGGGAGAAAAAATTTGGGAGGGGGGGGGGGGGGGGGGGGGGAAAAGGGGGGGGGGGGGGGGGGGTGGTTTAATTTGGTTGTTTTGGGGGGTTTTAAAGGGGTTTTTTAAAGAGGCCCCGTCTTTTTGGTTTTTGGCCCAAATTTTGCGGGTTTTTGGTTGTGGAAATGAGAACAACAAAAAGGGGGGGGGGGGGAAAGGGGGAGGGGGGGAAAAGGGGGGGGGGGGGGGGGGGGGGGGGGGGGGGGGGGGGAAAAAGGGGGAAAGGGGGGGGGGGGGGGGGAAAAAAGGGGGGGGGGGGGGGAGATTGAGGTTTGTGTAAAATTTTCGGCATAACCGTCTGTGTGGAAAAATTAAAAGGGGATTTGGTTGTGTTGTGTTGTGTGTTGCGTCGGTTTTTTGTACATACACTTTTTTTTAAATTTTCTTACAGCTCTGTTTTGCCCCCCAAAATGTGGGTTGGGTGCCCCTGTTGGTGTGTTGTGTGTGTGTGTTGGGTGAGGGGGAAAAAACGGGGGGGGGGGGGGAGGAGAGGGAGAGAGAGAATTTGTAAAATTTGGTATAAGTGGCCTTTGGCGGAGTAAATTTTAGGAGACTTTTTTTGTCTTTTGCATATGTATGTATATAATATTATATTGTGTATATATTACATAATGTTTTACAATATGATATGTGTATATATGCTTTAATATTATTATGTGTGTTATACATTTATTTTACAGTGTTGTATTTATATTAAAAATTTTGCCCCCTTTGAGTTGTGTTGTATCAAAAAACCTTTTTTAAAAGGGCCATGAATCATGCCATCGCAAACAAAAGATATACAGTGAGGGATTGTGGGATGAATGGTATACTCCCAGGATGTGCAAGTATGAAAGGATGGGTTGGTACGTTGTCCTGTACCGTGCTTGCTTGTAAAAGTTAATTTTGCATGTTTAGTGGGGTGTTGTGTGCGAGAGATCACCGTCCTTGTAGCATGCATTGTTACTATTTTTCGAGGGGGGGGGGGGGGGGGGGGGGGGGGGGGGGGGGGGTTGTTAAATGGGACGTTGAAAGGGGAATTGTTTTATAGCCCCAATGGGGCTAGGCCCCAAACTGTAAGATGTAAAAGGGGGGTTGAAAAAGGGGGTTTTTTAAGGGGATTTACCTCTGTTGGAATAATGGGCGGTTTGGCCCCTTGTATGGGGGGGTATTTTGGGACCCCCAATTTCTAAAACTTTTAAGGGGATAAAATTTGTAAAGCTGGGGGCTTTTTATTTGTTAAAATTTCCCGGTTGGATTTGTTTTTGGTGTTCTTAATTAGGGTTGTTTTATCTTTTTGCCCCGTACCGGGGGGTTGTTGTTGTAGTTTGGGTGTTGGATCCTTGGGTTGGTGGGTGCTGTGATAGGGGGGGGTTGTTTTTTTGTTTGGGGGTTTGTGGGGGGTGATGTTGTGTGTTGTTGGTGTGTTGTGTGGGTGGTGCGAGTTTTGGGGGGGGTTATTGGGTGTGTGTTGGGTTGGGGGTTTGGGGTGTTGAGTTGGGGGGTTTGGGGCGTGGGTGTGTTATGCCCTTTTGGGAGGGGGGTTCTGTGACTGGGGGGGGGGGTGTGTGTTTGGGGTTTTTTAGTTTTGTTTTGTTGGGGTGTGTTTGTGGGTTTTTTTTGTGATGGGTTGTTTGTGTGTAAATTTTTTTAATTTTTTTAATTTAGGTTTTTGGGGTTTTGGCGTGTTTTGTTAAAAGTGGTTTTTTTGGTGGTGTTGGGTTTGGGTGGTAAATTTTTTTTAGTTTTAGTTTTTTTCCCACTTATCCCGTTGTTTTTTCCCACATTTTTTAGTAAGCGTTTGTGTTTTGCCTGCGAAATGTTTGAAAAAAAACCCCCCGATCTAAAAGAAACGCCATTTGGGGAAATTTTAGTTAACAAATCTTTAATGAATTGTTTTGGCCATAAAAAAGCTTGCTTGTATAAGGGGTTAAAATGTGTTATTGTGTGTGTGTGGGGGTGTTTTTGACGGGGGGTAGGTTGGGGTGTGTAGTGGGAAAAGTCTGATTTTTTCTTGCCAGCACGTGTGGTGTGTGCGCGCGCGCGGGTGTGGTGAGGGGGAAAGAGAAGAGAAGAGAAGGGGGGGGGGGGGACTGAAAATTTTGACAAATCCTGGGATAAGCAAGCAGCCTGGTGGGGTTTTGGGGGACCTTTTATTTTGGGTTTTTTTGGTCGTTTTTTTTTCATTGAATGAAAATTATAAAGAAAAAGGGTTAAAAAACCCCACAGATAGACGGTTTTCAGGACAAAACACAATGCCCCTTTTTTTACCTCTTGGGTCATCTTCCCGGAAAAAACAAACAAAATTAAGGCAATGAAAAAAAAGAAAGAGAAAAACCACTTATCTTATATTCGTTCTCGCTCTTTTTTTTCATTGTCCTAAATGTTTGCTTTTCCTGAAAAGAACCTGGAGGTAGAAATGCATTGGTTTTTTTCCTGCAACGGTACTGTGGCGGAAAATAACCCCTTTTCTTTTTAAAATTTGCATCATTTTCCCCCCCCCTCAGTCACCTCGTTTGAAACTAAGTTAATAAAATTATGTTGTTGCAGCTCTGATATGACCCCGAAGGATCGGTTGGGCTGTATGCAAAAATGACTGAGAAAATATCATTTTTCCTCTTTCGATGTTAGCTTCTTACCTTATATTTATATATCTATCAATACGCGCACACGCACACACACGCACGCGCACAACGCACACGCACACGCACGCACACACACGCACGCACCACGCACACACACACACACGTCTGTCTGTTTTTTCATGCATCTATTTTTTCCCTCGATAAATGGTTGTGTTGCTGCCAAATCCTTGCAAGAGGCTATTTGTACGCCATTGCAAACAAGATATACAGTGAGGGATTGTGGATGCATAAAATGGTTCATTTGTGTTAGGATGTGCAGATATGAAAGATGGGTGAACTGGGCTGTGTGTGCAGACGTGCTTGCTTGCAGGTGTTAGTTTTCCGTGTGTGTGTGTGAGAGAGAAATAGATCCTGTTTAATCCATCCTTTTGTAGCATGTATGTTTTTTTTTTTTTTTTTTTTTTTGGGGGGGGGGGGGGGGGGGGGGGGGGGGAATTAAGCGTTTTACAGTACCGATGTGGACATTGTTATAGCCCTGAGATGACCCTCGGAGGTCTGGGGGGCTAAGATAAAAGTGAGTAATGGAAAAGTTCGACTTTTTATGCCAGTTATTTTACTACTCTGCATTAAAAACAAACAAACGGGCCCTGTTACCACCAATTGTATGCAGGGGCCTATTATTGGTACGCTCTTGCAAACATTTCAGTAACACAACTTGATGTGATGAATTGTCGATAATAGATGGGGACATTCTTGACTGGGTGTGTTACAGTATGACAGTGGACATTGTCACAGCCATGACATGACCCTTGAGGAATGTGGGCTATAACATGAAAACGTTTCAGTACTTTTTTTCCGCTTTCTATGTCAGTTGCTATGTTACTCAACATTCAAGTCAGTGTTTTGTGTTGCTGCCAAATGTTTGCCATGGCCTGTCTATGATACCCATTGCAAATGTTTCGGTAACAAATCTGAAATGGAATTGAGATACATAGCTTGCCTGTGTGAGTGTGTGGGTGTGTTGGACAGTGGGTGGGTTGGGGAGTATGTGTGTATGGAAACGGGCGTCGTTTGGAAATGTGTGTGATTTGCGTGTGCGTGCGCGCACGCGTCTGTAGTTGGGTGGGTGTGTATGCCTGTGGTTAGGTGGTTGTCTGTGACTAGGGGTGTGTGTGTGTGTGTGTGTGTGTGGAGAGAGAGAGAGAGAGAGATCCTGTTTTAAATCCATCCCTTTTTAGCATGTATGCACTGACTTTTCAGGGGACTTTTTACAAAGTGTTTCACAGTATAAGTGGGGACATTAAGCCCTGAGATGACCCTTGAGGACTGTGGGCTAGAAGGTAAGTAAACTTGAGTAATGATATTTTTTCCACTTTCCATGCCAGTAGATTGTTTTCTCTACATTCCTGTAAATGTTTCGTGTTGCTGCGAAATGTTTGGAAAGGCCTGTCTATGATACGCCGTTGCAAATGTTTGTTGCAAATCTGAATGGAGTTGATCGGAGATGCATAGCTTGCTTGTGTAAGTTAGTGTGTGCATGTGTTTGACAGTGGTTAAGTTAGGGTGTGAATGTGTATGCAAACAGGCGTCGTTTCGAAATGTGTGATTTGCGTGCGTTCGTGTGTGTGTTTTCGCTTTTAATGTTGGCCTATTACGTTACATCTCTCAATCCGTGTATATATATACACTGATAGGTAGATGTCTGTATTTTATACATCTGTTTTCAGCCCCCCCCCCCCCCCCCCCCCCCCCCCCCCCATCACCACCGTCCCCCCGCCTTCATATGTTCTCAGCCCCCCCCCCCCCCCATGCTCCCCCCCCCCCCCCGCCCCCCCCCACCCACGAAGGTCACATTAGGTGTGCGTGTACGCGTGCTTGCTTGGAGTGTTAGCTTTTGCATATTAGTGTTTTCCTCTGTGTGTGTGTGGTGTGTGTGTCGCTGTCTCGTGTGTGTAAAGATTCTATTTCAATCCATCTTTTTGTAGCATGGTTTTCTTTTAGGAATTGTTAGTGTTTTACAGTACTGATGTGAATATTGTTATAGCCCCGAGATGACCCGCTGAGGTCTCTGGGACTATGAGACGGATAAAAGTGAGTAATGAAATTGTTGGACTTTTCATGCCAGCGGATTTACTACTATGCATTGAAATGACGGGTCGTGTTGCTGCCAAATGTATGCAAGGGCTTATCATTGGTAGGCCCTTGCAAACATTTCAGTAAGCGAACTTAGTGTATGAATTGTCGAGCTGGGTTCATTTTTGCTATACTGTGCGTATGTGACCAGGTTAGTGACTTGTGGTGTGCTTGTGCGTGTGCGTAGATGTAGGCGTTGGTTTGTATGTGTGTGGTTTGGGTGTGTGTGTGGTTAGGTGGGTGTCTGACTAGGTGTGTGTGTGTGTGTGTGTAGTTGGGTGTGTGTATGCCTGTGGTTAGGTGGGTGTCTGTGACTGTGTGTGTGTAGTTGGGTGTGTGTATGCCTGTGGTTAGGTGGGTGTCTGTGACTAGGGGAGGGGGGTGAGTTGGGTGTGTGTAGTTGGGTGTGTATGCCTGTGGTTAGGTGGGTGTCTGTGACTAGGGTGTGTGTGTGTAGTTGGGTGTGTGTGTGCGCGAGTTGGGTGTGTGTAGTTGGGTGTGTGTGTATGCTTGTGGTTAGGTGGGTGTCTGTGGCTAGGTGTGGGGTGTAGTTAGGTGTGTGTAGTTTGTGTGTAGTTGGGTGTGCGTGTATGCCTGTGGTTAGCTGGGTGTCTGTGACTAGGGGGGGGGGGGGGGGGGGTGAAATCCATGTTTTTAATCCATCCTTTTTAGCATGTATGCATTGACTTTTCAGGGGATTTTTTACAGTGTTTTACAGTATAAATGTGGACATTGTTAAGCCCTGAGATGACGCTTGACTGTGGGCTAGAAAATAAGTAAACTTGAGTAATATTTTTTCCACTTTCCATGCCAGTTGATTGTTTTCTCCACATTCTAGTAAGCGTTTCGTGTTGCTGCGAAATGTTTGCAAAGGCCTATCTATGATACGCCATTGCAAATGTTTCAGTAACAAATCTGAATGGAATTGTTAGGCGATACATAGCTTGCTTGTAGAAGTTGGTGTGTGTGTGTGCGCGCGCGTGCGTGTGAGGTGGGGAAGAGAGAGAGAGGGGGGGGGGGGTAGTGACCCGAGTTTTTTTGTCTTTTTTTTCATTGAATGAAATTATAAAGAAAAGGGTTAGTTACCACCACAGATAGAGACAGATTGCAGGACAAAACACGATGCATTTCGACCTCTTGGGTCATCTTCAGGGAAAAGCAAACAATATTAAGGACAATGAAAACGAAGAACGAGAAACCACTTATCTTATATTCGTTCTCGCTCTTCTTTTTCATTGTCCTAAATGTTTGCTTTTCCCTGAAGAAGAACCTGGAGGTAGAAATGCATTGCGTTTTGTCCTGCAATCTGTGTATCTCTGGCGGTAATTAATGCCTTTTCCTTTCAAAATTTGCCTCATTTTCCGCCCTCGGTCAACTCGTTTTGAAACTTGTTAACTTAACAGAATTACTTATGTTGCAGCTCTGATATGACCTCGAAGGGTCGGTTGGGCTGTATGCAAAAATGACTAAGAAAATATAAATGTTTTCCTCTTTTAATGTTTGCTTCTTACACCGTTTGCTTCTTACTTTATCTATCCATCAATACACACACACATACATATGCGCGCGCACACACACACACACACACACACACACACACACACACACACACACACACACACACACCACACACACCACACACACCACACACACACACACACACACACACACACACACACACCAGATGGATACATGTCTGTCTGTATTTCATACATCTATTTTTCCCTCGATAAATGGGTTGTGTTGCTGCCAAATCCTTCCAAGAGGCTATTTGTACGCCATTGCAAACAAGATATACAGTGAGGGATTGTGGATGCATAAAATGGTTCATTTGTGTTAGGATGTGCAGATATGAAAGGTGGGTGAATTGGGTCTTGTGTGTATGGAGGATGCTTGCTTGCAGGTGTTAGTTTTGTGTGTGTGTGTGTGTGAAATTGATCCTATTTAATCCATCCTTTTGTAGCATGTATTGATTTTTTTTTTTTTTTTTTTTTTTTTTTTTTTTTTTTTTTTTTTTTTGGGGGGGGGGGGATTAAAGCGTTTTTACAGTACCGATGTGGACATTGTTATTGGAGATACATAGCTTGCCTGTGCAAGTGTGTGGGTGTGTTGACAGTGGGTGGGTGTGTTGACAGTGTGTGGGTGTGTTGACAGTGGGTGGGTTGGGGAGTATGTGTATGGAAACAGGCGTCGTTTGGAAAGTGTTTGTGTGTGATTTGCGCGCGCGCGTGTGTGTGTGTGATCTGCGTGCGTGTGTGTGTGGGAAGAGATAAACGGAGGGGAGGGTGGTGGTGAGTTTGTGTCGTGTATAAGCCGCCTGTGTGGAATGACATTTTATGGGACTTTTTATGGGGTTTTGTCCTTTAAAAAAAAAAAGTTTTTTTTCATGCTGTTGCAGCTCTGATATGACCTCTGAAGGTCGGTTGGGTTGCATGCAAAAATGACCGAGAAAATATATAATCTGTTCACATTTAATGTCAGCTCATTATTGTATATATATGTATCAAGCTGTATGCACAGATAGATAATGTCTCCATGTGTATTTCACATATCTATTTCCCCCCCGATAAATGGGTTGTGTTGCTGCCAAATCCTTGCAAGGGCCTATAATCCATAGTGGTTCATTTGTGTTGAGGCGTGCTAATATGAAAGGGTAGGTGAGTAGGGTGGTGCGTGTATGCATGCTTGCTTGTAGGTTTATTTTTGCATGTGCGTGTG
>CM031605.1:37554182-37564182 GCA_018398815.1 Conus ventricosus
AAGATCTGCTTGCTTAGTTCTGTGCGAAAAAGATTTCCTGCACAAAGGGCATCTCTCTCTCTCTCTCTCTCTCTCTCTCTCTCTCTCTCTCTCTCTCTTATCTCTCTCTTTCTCTGTTGACTTTTTGATGTTAAGCTAGGTCTGCGTAGTCGCTCTAGCCCTGCTTCAGCTAGTGTCTGTGCGTACACGCGTGCGTGCGTGTGTGTGTGTGTGTGAGGAGGGAGGTCGGAATGGAGCGTGGGGGTGTGTGTGGGTGGGTGGGCATGAGAGTGTCGGTGCAGAATAAATCTCGGATGGGGAGATACATGAATGAAACTGGGAAATGTATTTCTTTCTGGATACTTCCCCGATTATTTTTGTAGCATCTCTGCTTATCTTTACCCTTTCTCTCTCTCTCTCTCTCTCTCTCTCTCTCTCTCTCTCAAATAAATCCTGTTCATATTCTGAAGCAAAAATTCAGACACATTCTGATATCAAGCCCATAACCCAGAGAAATGTCTGTTTTCCATTGCACGCTTTCAACCGATACAAATGGTTCATTCTTTACTGGCAATCTGTGCCCCAGCAAGAGCGTTGGATCACTACGTCTTGCACATGTTCGATTTTTTTTTTTAGCCAGAAAAGGAATGCGTTTCTTCAAGACGAAATAGATTATTGTAAAAATAGCTAAATTTGGCAAGAAAAAAATTGAAAATGCGATCAGTTTTTTCATTGTGGAAAATGCATCTCTTTTTTTGTGGTTTATTTGTTGTACTTTTTTGTGTGCAGAAATTACTTTTACTTTCACATATTTTGACAGGACAATTTGCACCAAAACATAATTTTTGTAGATGTTTCCTTTTTACTCTAACATATCTTCCTGAAAACTGAAAACAATTTTGTGCCAGAACGGTACGTGTGTGTGTGTGTGTGTGTGTGTTTTGATAATTTTCACTTATAAAATGATATTACGAGTGCATCCGACACGGACCAAGGGAAACAACTACAGGTAACCCGTCAGAAAACTGATTGGAAGAGTTGTCTCTACGACAAACCTCCTTCCCCTTCGATCCTTCAGTGCGGCGGGACACAGACGCTCTGCTCTCTGCTTAATCTATCTTTTTATTTTAACACCATATCCCTACCCTAAATTACCACCCCCACGTCCCCCCTCTTTCTCCTTCCGCCCCTCTGCCACCATTTCCCTTATTTGCCCATTCCTCCCTTGTCTTTCATTCCCTGATCCCCCTCCCCCCGCCCCCTCCTCACCATTCTGGCCACTACCCCAGACCCGCGTCCCCTCTGGTTGATGAACAGCTCGACACCTGCTACCCGCTAATCAAGTACTTAATTAAACGGTCGGAGATGATGGGCCTGTTTAGTCACCACTGGAGAAGCAAATATTCTCTCTCTCTCTCTCTCTTCTCTCTCTCTCTCTCTCCTCTCTCTCTCTCTCTCTCCCTTCCTCCCCTCTCTCTCTCCCTCCCTCTGTCTGTCTCTCTCTCTCTCTCTCTCTCTCTCTCTCTCTCTCTCTCTTTCTCAGCTGATTTCAAAGCGGCGGGAGGTGGTGTGTGTGTGTGTGTGTGTGTGTGTGTGTGCTCCTAAGCTTTTGCCCATCTTCACACCTCGGTTTACACTTCCACTAGCCCGACGGAGGGAAATGAGAGAAAGAGGGGTGTGGAGTGGAGGAAGAAAGTGGTGGTGGTGGGAGATGCGGAGAAAGATGAGAGACTGGGGGCTGGAGAATAGAACGAAAGACATGATGGTAAGACACACTCAGTAACAACGTAAAGACACGAAAATTCACGTGTCTGTCTCTCTCTCTCTCTCTCTCTGTCTGTCTCTCTGTCGCACACAGAGTACATGCACGCATATATATATATATATATATATATAATATATTTTTTTTTTTTTTTTTTTTTTTTAATTTTGTATATGTATATGTATATAATGCTGAACAATTAAGTAGTGGGGAAAACAAGTGCAGGGTAACAATTCTTCCATCATTATAGGAATGACTTGGCAAAGATTATATATATTTTGAGAATCAGACGTATATGCTCTAAACCAGAAGATTTCATCACCCGCTCAGAGCAGATGTTCGAATTTCTCAGACTAAGAGGCTACAAACCCCAAACTTTACGCACTGCTCTTGAAAAGGCTAAAAAGACACCCAGACATGATACTCTTATTTACAGACCTAAGCTGTCCAACCCTAGAACACCCGTTATTGTCACTCATAACCCTTGCAACCCCCCCTCTCCGTCATTGGTTTAAAGAATTATATCAGACAGTTTTCACCAGTGACAAACTTAAACAGGCCATACCTCACCCACCAATCCTAGGAGAAAGAAACAGCCGTTCTCTCAAAGACTTGCTTATGCCCTCAGCCCTCCCCATCAAATTAAATCCTAAAGACCCTTATGGTTTTTTCAAATGTTCCAACAAATGTATTATTTGTAGAGAGCACGCCTTGGAATCCACCAATTTCATTAGCCACCGGACCAAAGAAACATTTACTGTAAGACACCATATTGACTGTCAAACCAATAACATCATTTATCTCTTGTTCTGCGAACTCTGTCAGAATTCTCAATACATTGGGGAAACAAAAAATTCACTCAGAAAAACGTTTCTATCTGCATAGATCTCACATCAAGAACAACATCGGGACTCTAGTCACGCAACATTTTAACCTGCCCAACCACACCCTAGCTAACATGAAATGCATGGTGATAGAAAAAGTTTTTTCAGACAGCCACAAGCACAGAATTTGTAGGGAAAAATTCTGGATAAGCAAATTGAAAACTCTCCATCCTTTCGGACTCAACTCACTACAATAACTGTTCATGTTCTACGCCGCTTGACTCCTTTTGCCTCCCTCTACCGAAATTCCCCCCCCCCCCCCCCCCTTTTTAAACCCCCCTCCCCCCACGCACACACATACACCCACACACACAAACTCACTCACACTCACTCACACTAACACACTCTCATATACGCACACACTCCCACACGTGCGTGACGCGCGCACGCTTTACACACACTTACCCAGCCTCTCTTCCTCTTACTATAACGTCCCTTTGCTCCCCTTCCATTTGAAAAATTTGCCTTGTACGTGCAATCCTTTTCCTTTTTAGCTTCTTGTTTTAAGACAGTGAACTTTATTCACGTTCTTTTTATGTACAAATGTTGTGTGACTCACCGGCCAGTCAATTCACCACTGAGGAAGGCATTAAAGCCGAAAATTTTGGAAATCTTTTTATCTTGTCTGTTGTGGTTTTTAAACTATCTGTTTTATATATAATATATATATATATATATATATATAGTTAAAACAAGTAAAAAGAGGAATCTTAAAACTATCTACAAATTTGTTTCTAGCGGCTTGGCTATCGTCGGGATGAAGTTTGGGTTGCCCACCGCCGATGTTATATAGCTCCTGACGATAGCCAAGCCGCTAGAAACAAATTTGTAGATAGTTTTAAGATTCCTCTTTTTACTTGTTTTAACTAATGATCTATAATATATATATATATATATTATATATATATATATATATATATATATATAAATTATTATATGTATAAGAGAGAGAGAGACGTGGTGTGTGTGTGTGTGTGTGTACGCAGAGAGAGAAAACGAGGTACAGACCTAGAAATAAGCGAGCAGAGACGGAAGCAAAAAAGCAGGTTATTTCGATTAACATTGACAGACAGAATTATGCAGCAATGAAATGTGAAGGCATGTAAACAAAATCCATATGTAAACAAAAATTGCCTGCATGGAAGTGAGAGAGAGGAAGGGGGCGGGGGGTGCATATCATTATGCATGCTTCAATACATGAACTTAATTAACAAGTACTTGTAATTTTGACAGCTGGCCTCAAACAGCGCGACACAAAAATCTTCTTTAACAAACAAAAATGGGCCGGAATAGCTCAGTTGATAGAGTGCCGGACTCGTGATCCTGGGGTTGCGGGTTCGAATTTCGGTACAGGGGGATTTTTCCCTCGGAGTTAACATTGGTTCTGACTCCATTTCCCATACAGTCCTTCGAATGAGACTATAAACCGAGGTTCCGTGTGTGAACGCACGCACAACGTCTTGCACACACGTCAAATCCCATCACCAACTTTCGGAAGAGAAGGCCAGTTTGGCCGTTGGTATGGATGACACGTTACACATAGCATACAGCTTCCCCGAAGATGGAGTATGGCTGCCTCAATGGCGGGATAAAAAACGGTCATACACACAAACCTCCACTGCCTGGCTATACAGGGAGTGTCCGCAGGAGTATCAGCCTGCGTACGCAGAAAGAAAGAAAGAAAAGAACAAACAAAATTCTCTTGACCTGACAGAGCTATAAATCAGTGGTTTGGCCTCAAGAAACACAAAAACCTTTGCCAACTTTCTGTCAATTATAAACATTCTGGGCTCCTCTTTTACACTCCAGAGTGATTTATCCGGCTTCTCTCTCTCTCTCTCTCTCTGTCTCTCTGTCACACACACACACACACACACACACACACACACACACACACACACAGAAAGAAAGGCGATGTGTTTGGAAAGCAAGATGACCTTTATACCAATAGCTTTAAGGCATCGGTCAAGCCTCTATCATTTGGATATGACATCACACACAGCGGCTCCAACATTAGCAGCAGCAGCAGCAGCAGTCTCAGCTGTGGACAGAGAACTAAACACAGGTCTGCTGACGTCTCTGTCGCCTGACGGGGTTGTTTTCCCGCCAGCCTAATTGTTCTTCAGAAATCCCAGAAATCTAATTGGTCTGACAGAGATGCCCGCTGATTCATCTCCCCCCCCCCCCCCCCACCACACACACACACACAGTCCCTCCAAACCTTCCTTTTCTCCATCTTCCTGTGTGTGTGGAAGGGGGTGGGGAGGAGGTGGGGGGGGGGGGGAGAAAAGGTGAAGGGGGGGTTATAAATAGTGTGATTGTCTTGACGGTAAAGATGTCTGGCGCTTTTCAACTGGCAAAATTGATAACCCCTCACCCCCACCCCCCACCGCCACTCGCTCAGTTTCTTTTGTCCTGTGAAGCAGTTTACTGATGTGGAATTGCAAAAAGATCTATTGTATTGGACTGAATAGTTTGTTTATCTCACACTGCACAGTGCTGTTTTTATTAAAAAAAAAATTAAAATTGGTATGTAATTTGTATGTGTATAGCACTGTTTAGTGTTGCACTGTTTAGTGACGCATCGTTCCTTGACACTTTAGCAACTTGTGTTGCTTTAGGCTGTTTTGTTGTGCATTGTGGTACTTGTTTTGCATCCTTTTGCACTGCATTATCTATCTTTATTACACTGCTTTACGCGGTATCATGCTGTTTTTAATGATACCATTTGTATTGTGGCGTATTATGTTGTGATGTGTTTCCTTGTTCTGTATTGCTTTGCATTGTGTATTCGGTCGTGATTTCTTATTCTGCTTTATAATGTGTTGCATTAAACTGTGTTATTTGTAAAGCAGTGACTTGTTTCGCAAAGCTTTGTTCAGTTTTGAATGGAATTGTACTTGGCTATTTTGCGTTGTTGAAGGCGATTGAATGACTGAAACAGTCTACGGCATTTCCGAAAACAAGCTTAAATACAAACACACACCCAAAACAAGGAGCACAGTAAGCCTGTGCGACCCAGACAGCTGGATGTTCGACAAATAGCCTGTGTTTTCCTGAGACGTCATACACAACAGACATGAAAATATACGGTATAGTACTCTCTAGATACCTGTCAGCAGGATAGACGATGTTCGGAAATCTGCAAGGGAGATAATCTGTGTAGGAACTCAACGTTTAGCGAGGGTGACCGCGCTGTTTTAAAGGGACAGATGCCGTTGGTGAGCGCCGCCAATGCAATGTTGTCCCATCGGTCAGCTTAGCAGTTCAATCAGAGAGAGAAAACACCAAACATGAGTAGGTAAAGGTGTGCCGGAATGCAGACAGTCAATAACACGATCGCTGGCGTGCGTTTCAAATCAAACATTTGACTGGCAAGATGTGTTTGCTTAGCCCATAAACTGAGAAAAGGTAACTCTATTTGCAATGAAATGAAAGGAGTCGTCATCTTCCTCTGATTGCCCCCCCCCCCCCCCCCCCCCCCCCCCCCCCCCCCCCCCCCCCCCGAAACAGGTATAGTCTAGGGCGCTATGATGCAAGACATGTTGTTGGCATACATCGAGAGGTCGAGCGGGAGCTGCATGGGCTCCTCAGGTCCAGATCTTCTGAACGAGCAGAGAAGAGTGATGCCCCGTCAGCCCTGACAATCAGACTCTGATGGGAAATGTTTGGCTGCACTGGCTGGAATTTCGTGTCAGTCCTCATCTTCCGTGTCCGCTCGGTGCCATTGCTCCCTTCAGCTCATCCCGATTCCCTGGGAATCGATAGCTGCACGGTAGGAGGGAGACTCACGAAGATACGCAGAAAACTTTGAAACTTCCCGCAGGGAGGTCACTGAAGATAAACCTGACAAACAAAGACATGGATGGACGTCAGCCACACAGGCACTGGCTGATGAAGCATTACCGTGCCTCACGTGCCGGTTGTGTACAGACCAAAGACAGGACTGCACAGGCAATGAGGAGGCGTGTCGTCGACCACACGGACCGGTTTCTTTCTTCCGATTTTCGGATGTGAAGAATGTGTCATCATGATCCCGATCCTCTCATACACAGCCATGATCGCTCTTGTCGTGCTCCTGGTGTCAGCAGTGCACAGAGAGATGTCAATCTCTGGTCGTCAGTCACAGGAGATACTGTATGTTGCTGTCACTTTTGCGGTGTCCTGTGCTGCTTGCTTTGATTCAACAGTCACAGGAGATGCTGTATGTTGCTGTCACTATAGCGGTGTCCTGTGTTGCTTGCTTTGATTCAACAGTCACAGGAGATACTGTATGTTGCTGTCACTATAGGGGCGTCCTGTGGCGCTTGCTTTGATTCAACATGTGCAATACATCACCTACTCAGATCCTATGTGACGACAATACCTGTTACGTTGAGGAATCAGCGTGAATGAACGTCTGTGACTGAGGGTCCCAGCATGTCCATACAATTTTAATTTAATTTGTAAAATAATAATTTGCATTATGACAAAGCCACAATTGTGTGTAACAATCGGCTTGGAGGAGCCATGCTCCGAATTACACACCTGTTTCTTTTATTCGGTGAATGTGTGTCACTGGCCTCCTGATTCATTTCATTTTGTTTCATTCTCATTCTGCTGGATATGTCGTGCCAAGATGTTGTCAAACTCCATGTAATTGTTAAAAGCCAGCAAAGACCAGTCTATGAACATATCAGACATCATTGTGAGCATGTTTTCTTCACAAACACTTCATAACCATTCTCACACTGTGGTGTGCTGGCTGGATGCTTCACGATGTATCCGATCCTCTCTCGGTGATAACCAAAGTGTTCACGTTACAGAAAAAGGCAGCTTTTGTCAATCGTAATTGTTTTCTTTGTAGATTATTCTGTCTTCCATCCTTTTATTTTGCTTTTCTTTCTTGCAGCCCTCCTCTCCTCCCCTTCCTTCTCATCCCTCCTCCCCCCCCCCTCACATCTCTCCATCACATCAATCCCTATCCTTTTTTATGCTCCATATTCTTCGCTTTGTTCCATATTTTTTCCCCCAAGCGGAGGTACCTCACCTGTCACCCCCTTCCCAACCCTCCCTCTGGCAAAGGCAGCCCTGTGGGTCACACTTGTTATGTTATGTTCACACAAAGCATCCCGCTTTTTCTGGCAGCTTTTCAAATGAAATCTAAGCCGAGTGAGCTCACCTTTTTTGTCCAGCACTTTCCCATGTCCTCTCCGCCACCTCCTCCCCCCTCCTTTTTCTTTTTGTCTTTTCTTTCTTTCTTTTTCTTTCTTCTTTCCTTCCTCTGAATGCATCAAGTAAAAAAAAAAAAAAAGAGAAAAGAGGGGAGGGGGTGGGGGGTGGGGGGGGGGGGGTGGGGTTCGGGGGCGGGGAGGGAGATGGGGAAGGGTCCCTAACCTGAAAGAAGCGGGACATTTCCAGCACAGTGAGTTCTTTTTCCAGGCGTTGTTCTTGCCCGCCAGGAGGACGCACAAGGAAGCAGCAGGGGAGTCACGGAGCTCCTCATTCACTGCACTCCCAGGACCCCGACCCTCGCGCTCTCGGGGCGGACATACAAGGTGGAGGAGAGAGAGAGAGAGAGAGAGAGAGAGAGAGAGAGAGAGAGAGAGAGAGAGAGAGAGAGACAGAGAGGAGGTGGAAGAGAAGTAGGGTTTGGGGGTGGGGTGGGGGTCCTTGGACTCGGTTAATTAAGAGCCTGCCGGGTGGTCGACGATGGCTTTTCTGTCCGGACAGGTTGCTCCCCACCGCCCGCCAGGTGGGCCTTTCGCCGCAAGCCTTTGACGCTGCAGGTGGCACACCTACAAAGCCTACACCCAGGACATTGAGCAGTTCTCGAGAATAATTAGATATGTACTGACAGGCAAGGCTCTTGAAACTCTTGAAAAATGTTTATAGAGTCTGAAAGTTCTCTTCCTGTCCTCTCAGACACTTCTTCCCAACCACCCACCCACCCCCTTCTCCTCCTCGACAGCCCTCCCCTACCCCCCCCCCACACACACACACACACCTCCTTTCTAACTTTCTTCCACTCTTTGTGTTTTTTTTAATGTGTATATGAATAATAATAATAATAATAATAATAATAATAATAATAGTAATGAATACTTATATAGCGCCTATTCTCGGCTAGAGACCAAGCTCTAAGCGCTTTACAATCAACACTCGTTTACACAACGGGCTGCCTACCTGGGTAGTGCCGACTGAAGAGCTGCCAGCCGGCGCTTCATTCAGTCGTTTCCCGTGTCATCCAGTCAGTATCGTTCAATACCGATCACTCATTTTCCTTACTTCCTTCATTCTTTCCATTTCTCACGCATGGTGCATGCTATGTGTAACGTGTCATCCATACCAACGGCCAAACTGGCCTACTCTTCCGAAAGTTGGTGATGGGATTTTACGTGTGTGCAAGATGTTATGCGTGCGTTCACACACGGAACCTCGGTTTATAGTCTCATTCGAAGGACTGTATAGGAAATGGAGTCAGAACCAATGTTAACTCCGAGGGAAAAATCCCCCTGTACCGAAACGCCCCGGCGGAGGTTCGAACCCGCAACCCAGGATCACCAAGATTACGAGTCCGGCGCTCTACCAGCTGAGCTATTCCGGAGTGGCTGGTTGTTCCAAGCAGACAATTTGAAAAATGAATAGTATGGCGGTGTTAGGGGGGGGGGGGGGGGGGGAGTCCGACTGACGCAGAGTCAGACATGCGTTCAGATGCTGGAGGGAGAAGGGGGGGGGGGGAGGGAGGGGATACAATGCGAAAGTAGAACAAGGAGAGGGAAGACGAGGTGGGGGGAGGGAGGGGGCTCTATGCATTTAAACGTTGTCACCTATCACCTTGAAGACCGTTGGGGCGCCACAGAAGGCTTTGCAACCTAGCTTCCTCCATTCTTCCTTTATAGCTTATGGCATGATGCTAATAATGAAATTCCTCAACAAAGATGCTCAAGGGCAGTCCGTCAAAAGGTGTTTTTGTTTGTTTGATTTTCTCGTTTCTTTCCAATTCTGGTATAGTTTGAAAGCCGCCTCAAAAGTCCTACACAAATGTTCGTGAAATACGCCCCTAGCATTAACGTTGAGATCCTAGTTTAAATAGTGGCGTGTGACCCACAGTTCTGTGATGTTGTTGACTACGCCCCTTTCACTCCGGGGTCGTGGTGGAAAGGAATGACAACTCCGCCTGCCCAAGCGTGACAACTCCCGATTCTACGTGAAAGGTGCGCAACTGACAGTTTCCATGACAGAGAGATGTCAAAAGAAGAAAGAAAAAAAATCGGTGGAAAAAAACGAAAGACAGGAAAAAGAGAGTGAAAAAGAAGAAAGAGAAGAAAAAGGGAGGGAATGGGGGAGGGGGGGGGGGGGATAAAAAGAATCTTTGGTTATTTTTGTGTTGTGT
>CM031605.1:37571682-37584182 GCA_018398815.1 Conus ventricosus
AGCCCAAACCCATCACGTCACGAGGGTCCCTAATATATTCATCATCGCGCGCACTGCGAGGTAGTCTCCCCTCTGTTGTGACAAAACCTTCCTCCTGCCACCGCCTAGGGGGAAAAATCTCACGTGACGTAGCAATCTGGATGATGGCTTCCGGTGTGAATGACACTGAAGTGGCTCCGCGAAGCTTGGCCTCGGTGGGTGAGAGGACGGCTACCCGAGCCTCCGTACACTTGCCACCCGACCCTTCCTCCTCTTCCTCCTCCTCCTCTGCTGTGTCCTACGGCTGGGGAATGTCCACTTAGTTGTCGTGCAGCAGGAGGGTGTGGGACGAGCGGTGGGAAGGGAAGAAGGGCAAAGACTGTGGGCGAAGGGGGGGGGGGGGGGGGGGGTTCTCAGAGAAGCGAATGCTATGAGTGTCTAATGGGCGCAGTGGATCAGTGATAGCGCTCCAGGTTCGCAGCTGTTGCGAGTTCGAATCTCCCCATCGTCCAACATAAACTTTGCAATTTTCGTCATCCGTCTTTTCGTGTTGCCGTTCCTGTGTAGTGTAGTGGGAAGAATATTACCTCTCTCTCTACATTCCTAGGATAGGTATTCCCCGCCTGCTCTATCGCTTGAGGAAGGTGTACACGTTAATCCAGATATAACCATAGTCGGCTTGTGGTTGTACGCTTTCATTTTTTCTTTACTGGTAAGAAGGGGGTGGGGTGGGTTTATTCAAATCTTTTTTAATTGTATTTTGTTGAAAATGTCCCCTCTGTGACTTAATAAAGTACGTTTACGTATGGCCCATTCGAAAGAGTCGACCACCCTTCCCTTTATTTCTCTAACAAACCACTGTTGTTAGTATTTTCATGGAATTTTAGAAAGTACCTTACTATATAGAAAGATGTTTGTTCGGAATCTTTCATTTTTAAACACAAAAAATAACGATCGTGGGGATAAACTGCGCCATGGCTGCCAGCTAATGAAACAATGTATATTCGCACCGCAAAGTGAAATAAGGTGACGCAGTTATTGTTGATTTCTGCGCAAAGCAACAATTAAAACAAACAAGCTAACAAAAGTTGTTGGTACACTGCAGAGTTTAGATAACTTGATGAATTATGCAATGAGGCAATTCAGTCACTAAGTACGTCCTGGTTATATCTTGAAATAAGGTGGATGAAATAGGTTATCCGCAATCACTGTCAACTGATCAGTATATCCTGCTCTGTGGGACTTCCTGGGAGCTCAACACACACACACACACACACACACACACACACACACACACACACACACACACACACACACACAGGAGCTCAACACACACACACACACACACACACACACACTCACACACACACACACACACACACACACACACACATAATATATGTATATATCTTGAACATAATTATGAATTGTTTTATTATATATATATATATATAAAATATATATATATATATATATATATTCAACTATAGATAAGATATATGATATATATATATATATATATATATATATATATATATATATATATATATATATTATATATATTATATATATAATGCTGAACAATTAAGTAGTGGGGGAAAACAAGTGCAGGCTTACAATTCTCCAGTCATCATAGTAATGATTTGGCAAAGATTTGAACTTAAAAAAAAAAAAAATTGAAGATGAAGAAAATGGGGGGATGATATTATAAATATAAGAAACCCTTCACTAGCCGCCTGAGGGAACCATCGTAATCCCTCTCGAAGACAGATTTATTTGTATTGCCTGCTCCTAGGCCTTTCGTCCGCTGGATCGGACTCATCAGGGAGACACGGCTGGTTGTGTCTGTGCCCTTGGTGTCAAATAGAGACACACCACAGTCCATAATTCTGCGGTGTTCTCACCACCAAGGGTTCAAAAAAGAATCCAACAGCACCCCCAAAGCAGGGGGTGCTGTTGGATTCTTGATTTGTCTATGCATGTATATATATATATATATATATATATATATATATATATATATATATATATATATATATATTATATATATATATATATACATACATGCATAGACAAATCAAAAGAAGAAAAAGAAACACCCGAAGGTGCTGGGGAGGACCCAGAGAAGCACTGTCTTCACCTGCCTTTAGAGCAGTCCTGTACCACCCTTGGAGGCCTGCACTATGTTGACGATGGGTACAGGCACGCGCAGGACACTCCATTAAGATATCAAGGGACATAACTGCTCCTGAACAGAGGTAAATCAGACTACAGGATGCAGCTCATAACAGCCTTAAAGTAGCATCCCCATGGGTGTACCAGCCGTATTTCATGACTGCAGAGCCCACCGGCGAAAAACACCACCCTCCAGCTGCCGAGCACACCCCACAGACCCAACCACCCCTGCCCATGGACAGATGAAGACAGTGCCACTCCAGACACAGCCAAGCTTTCGCCATACGGTCTTATGTGCCCTCAAGAGAGAATCCAAAGTTGTAGTCTTTCCCACTGTCAACAGGACTTTCCCTGTGGTCAGTGGGTCTTTCCTCACCGTCACTGGACCTTTCTCCAGGGTCAGCCTAGTTAAGGCAAAGAAGAAAAAGAAACACCCGAAGGTGCTGGGGAGGACCCAGAGAAGCACTGTCTTCACCTGCCTTTAGAGCAGTCCTGTACCACCCTTGGAGACCTGCGCTGTGTTGACGATGGGTACAGGCACGCGCAGGACACTCCATTAAGATATCAAGGGACATAACTGCTCCTGAACAGAGGTAAATCAGACTACAGGATGCAGCTCATAACAGCCTTAAAGTAGCATCCCCATGGGTGTCGGAATTTGGAAGAGAGGAGAGAGAGAGAGAGAGAGAGAGAGAGAGAGAGAGAGAGAGAGAGAGAAGGGAAGGAAGGGGGTTAGATGTCCTTGTAAGCCAGATTCTTGGACAAAAGATATAGCACTTTGCTCGTTTCTCTTCGTCTGCTTAGGGACTCCATTTCCAGGGACAGTGAGTTTGAACTCTCTACCGCTTTCACACACACACACACACACACACACACACACACACACACACACACACACACACATACATACACACACGCGCGCGCGCACACACACACGCACGCACACTCACACACGCGCACGCACGTATGCACGCACGCATGCACGCACACACACACACACACACACACACACACACACACACACACACACACACGTCCCAGACCCCGATAAAGATTTCATCTGTGCGTTCCACTCCCCGAGTACTTCACCAAACAGCCCGGGTGTCCAATTGGAGATCCCAAGCAAACCCCACTGTCACCTGACCCCACACCCCCCTAGCTCTGATGTCCAAAGAATGCCACCAGCAAGATGGCGCGCGCTACCTGTGACGTCGGATCACGTGACACGGATCCCGCGCGCGCGCCTATCCCGCAGCTCAGCTCCCTCTTGGCGTCGCTTCCTTGTGGGGGGTCTTGAAGCGCAAACCAAGGGCGGATAATTTGCCCTAATGGTGACGGGTGGCTAATGAGATTGAACCGTTTATTTGCCGGGAGGGCGGAGAACAAGGGGGCAGTATAAACTGAAATGGGAGAGAGGAGGCGCTGGCCTCGCCAAGCGTGTGCCTCTTGTGCAAAGAATGTGTGCGTGTGCATGAAGAATACCTCAAAATCCAGCTGTTGTTGTTAATGCTGCTGCTGCTGCTGCTGCTGCTCATGATGGTGATGCTGGTGAATCCCATTGGGTAGCTCCATCATTGCTGGCTTTCTATGGCAGTTTTGAGGGCAAATGAATCCCTTGAATTAAATACTGAGGTTCTGGAAGGTTTTTTTTGTTTCCTTTTTTTTCTTTTGACTGTGAGCAGGTGAAGCACTGCGGAGCACAAAGTTTTCTGTCGTGTGGATTTCTCTGTTTGTTCGTTTTGTTTTGTTTTGTTTTGTTTTGTTTTGTTTTGTTTTGTTTTGTTTTGTTTAAACCCAAGAAAATCTGAAAACATTCGATTTTTAAACCGAATTTTACACGTTTGTTTCAATATCTACAAACGAATAAGTTTTGCTATCCCTGAGCATATAAAATGCCAAGGATATTTTGTGTTTTTATATATATTATGTTTTCCCTTAATTGTTTTATCTTCATTTTCATAACATTTATTTCTAGTGTCTTCATTTGTATTCTTCTTCACATTATCTTTATTTGTCATATCTTCAGCTATAATGTCTTCATTTGCATCATCTTCATTGCATTTATCCTCCTTTCTTATGTCTTTATTTGTAGTATCTTGTTTTGTGTTATCTTCATTTGAATATTTCCCATTAAATGTACCTTTAGTTGTATTAATGTGACTTGTTCCGTTTTATTTGCTATTATTCGCATTTGTTTTATATTTTCCGGTTTCATCGTAATTTGTACTATCTTCATTTGTGTTTCCCTCATTTATCTTATTTCAATTTCGTATCCTCATTTGATTATTTTCATTCGTTTTGACTTTATCCATATACTTCCTTTTGCTTTATATGCATTTGTAACATCTGTATTTGTTTTATATCATGAATCTCAATGCGTACAAGACATGAATAGGTGGATGAATAGACACACAGCTACGTAATCACACAGTCAGTTGTGTAAAGCTCAGCAGGAGTCTTCCAGTGTAGTCTACTCCTCCTGCACTGAAGTCGGAGATGGCCTAACGCGCTAAAACAGTGATTGGGCTTGTGAGTTAACCTCTTCACGGTTTTACAGCAAAAGAACTGATGGGACTTGAACTAAATATCAGACCTGCATACCCATATCACTTTGCCGTATTTGGTATACATGTTTGGCTTTTACAGAAACTTGGAATATTTTGAAGACACTTTCGTGGCCATAAAAAAATACGCTTGTGGCTGTTGAAAAGTACACCACTAGTAGTTTCAATGTAAACAGGTCTGAAATACGGCTTGGTGATATGAGTTCTATGACATGACAACAGCTGCCAACAAGATCTGCTGACCCCGCATATGCGAGCCCCTCAATGCAACCAGGATTCCTCATGGCGAGTCTAGGGCTCAGGGCACTGCCACGACTCATGGCGAGTCTAGGGCTCAGGGCACTGCCACGACACTGGCGAGTCTAGGGCTCAGGGCACTGCCACGACACTGGCGAGTCTAGGGCTCAGGGCACTGCCACGACACTGGCGAGTCTAGGGCTCAGGGCACTGCCACGACACTGGCGAGTCTAGGGTCAGGGCACTGCCACATGGCGAGTCTAGGGCTCAGGGCACTGCCACGACACTGGCGAGTCTAGGGCTCAGGGCACTGCCACGACACTGGGGAGTCTAGGGCTCAGGGCACTGCCACGACACTGGCGAGTCTAGGGCTCAGGGCACTGCCACGACACTGATTTCAAACACAGACCTCTAACACCAGTCTGTGATCCTGTTTTTATTTTTTTCAATGGAACCAAGTCCCTTCTTCCTTTTCCAAACTTTTTTTTTCTATTCGTCAGTCACAAATCATGAAGAGGTATTAAATATCATAAAGATATGGCTGAAGTTTGTATCCAGAAAAGTATCTTTACGTTTCTCTGTCACAAATCCCATCAATATGTGTTTTGCCAGTGCGCTTGAGTCTCCCTGCCCTTCCCCCCCCGGGTCTGTCTTTTGGTTTTGGGGCACTGGAGCCGCTTTGTCAATGCATCTGATCTGGGTGTAGTTTGTAGCTAGGATTTTTCATTGGACTGTACATCTATGAGCTTGAAGCCAGTGTAAGGACACTGTATCATCCTTCACTCTCTCTCTCTCTCTCTCTCTCTCTCTCTCTCTGTCTGTCTGTTTTAGTATGTCTAGCTATTCAGAATATTAGAAAAAAAAGTTTATTCCTGAAAAAATGTTGTAAGCAGCGCTGTCTCTTCTGCTTGTGTATGCTAATGGCTTCAACCAATGAAACATAGTAAAGATTTTTTTTTATTTTTTAACTTTATAACGCCTTTAAGTTTAGAGACGTATTGTGGTTTTAGCACAGTTTGAGTTTTGATGGTTGCTTATGGTACCATTTAGTGCAATTTTGGTTTTGAATTTTTTTTAATGTGTCACACTCCCCTTCGTATTAGGCTATGGCCTATATACATGAATAAACCACTTTCATTCCTCTCTCTCTTCTAGAAAGAAACACATGAAACGTTCAAATGGATGGTGAAGCAACATGATTTTTAATGAAACAACACGACAGAGGGAAACATGGGCTCATCATAATCAGAGAGGCAAGGTGCGAACAGGTGGTGGTGGGGGGGGGGGGGGGGGGGGCGAGGAAGGTAGAAGTGTGTGAGGAGGCAGGGTAAGGGCTGGGCATGACGTGGAGGGTAAGCATGGTGACAATGATGGCACTGACAACAACAACATAAAAATATCATATTATGACGTCACAAACCAGCACAGAGTTTTCATAAAATGTACACAGTTCATATGTTCACTTCTCACGACCATACTTAGCGACGCATTCGAACAGGGTTACATTTCACTGAGGTATGCTACTGGGCCTTTGTACCTATGTATGCGTTTACATACATATATATATATATATATATATATATATATATATATATAACAAACTAATAAATTCCAAGTTTAAGTACCGAGCACCGTTCCAGCAACTTACAGAGCAGCTTGGTGCTGCAAGAAATATTGAATTATAAACAAAGCTTGCTCTTATGTCTTAGATTGAAGAAATAGGGGGAGATACGCATTCATATCTGCAGTGGTAGATGATTCTGCCTAAAAACAGTATGTGCTTGAGCGGGGAAAAATAAAATAAATGCTTCTCAAAATGAGCCTTCAGCAAGCTTATATTCTCCAAAAGGGAGACATCCTCCAATAGAGAGAGAAACTCACTGACATATAACTCCTGGTCATATACTGATATTTCGAAACTTGGTTGTTTCTCCTCAGTGACCGCGGAAAGCGGTAATTTGACTCCTCTGCCTTTTCAGTTTTAAGAAGAATGCAATCCCAGAAAAGGCTGGTGCGCAATACCGTAGTATATTTGTTGAGTTTTCAAAAAACCAACCAAAGGTGCTCTCTAAGAAGCAAAAGAAAATCATGAAAGAGCAAAACAAGCTACATTTTCTTGTGAAAAGTAGAAAATATAAAAAGATATCCTCTAAGACACAAGTGCTGAGGGCCAGTTCTTGGAATGAATCCGCAAGGGACTAAAATACAACAACCTAATAAATTCCAAGGATAAGTACCGAGCACCGTTCCAGCAACTTACAGAGCAGCATATATATATATATATATATATATATAGTGTGTGTGTGTGTGTGTGTGTGTGTGTGTGTGTGTGTATGAGCGCGCGCTTGTGTGCATGCGCACGTGTGTGCCTGTGAGTGTGCGTGCATGAATGCGCTCACTCATAAACATATGAACTGCCCGCAGCAATCTCTTTTTGCAACATGGTATGATAGTAATAAAGATGATGACGATAACGACAGTGATTTTGGTGATTTATATGACGATCATGATTATGAACAACAGGTAAAACAACTTGACAAGTAGAAAATTGTAGAGCTCACTAAAGAACAACAATGGTAAAACAACAACAAAACAAAAATATATACTCACTTGTACAGCAACATACAAATTTATCATTTTGTGATTTCATGTATTCACAGATCGCTTCAGCACAACTTTAAAGGAACAAAAAAGGAAGAGACAAAGAAAAGGACAAAAAATAAACAAACAAACAAAAAACCCACAATAAAACCCCCAAAGAATGAGTGTCGATAGTTTAAGTCGTCTGTGCGTGCGATGAATGTTACTATGCCTACTAATAAATCCCCTTCCATTCCCTCTCTCTCTTGCCTTCCACTCTCCTTCTCCTTTCCTTCCCCCTCCCCCAACAAACAACACATGTACAAACACACACTCTCTCTCTCTCAACACACATACAAACACACACTCTCTCTCTCTCTCTGAGTTTCTTATATATATATATACTTTTTTTTTTTTTTTGCTCTCCTATCTTCTGTGCCACCTCAATGGCAGTGCACCCACGTCGCTCATTCCGAGCCTCTGTCCACAGCCACAGCCCGGCCCGACCCGCCGCAGCCATGGCAACGGCAATCCACAGGGAGCAGCCAATGTCAAGTCGTCAAGAGGCAACCCACCGGAGGAGACACTGCACTGCTGCCGAGTCACTTCGGTGGTGTTCAGTGGCGCCTGTTCTGATCCAACATATGCAGGACACCACCTACTAAGCCCCCTACTGACGACAATAATTGCTTAGTCGCGGAGCCGACGTGAGTGAGCTCTCCCCCCGGAGAGCGCCACCACCTCCGTCCAACGACAGCTCCCCTGAAGTTGCCAATAACGGTGATCTCGACGGAATCAAACCAAGATCATAGACGTGGGAAGCACATCAAAACTGAGGTCACCATGACAGCAGGGCATAAAGCGCCACAGAATTTGAGACTTTTATGCTGATCGATGAAAATGAGGATGATGAAGATGATGCTACGGATTTTCATTCCGGTCTGAGACTGCATGACAGGGCAGTACTCTCCGCTTACTTTCATAATATATCCGGCGTCAACCAGGCCCAAGAGATACAGACACCTGCAGTGTTGGTCAGGAAATTTGAGCAACACTCTCAGAGACGCATCCATTAAGTGGATGAAACTCGACTGTGTGCTCCCAGTCTTCCCAACTGAGCCCGTAGCAAACTCAACTCTCGGTAGGAGCCGGTCGAGGCAGAGTTTTTTTTATGTTTTTCTGTTACATTGAAAAATTTAATATGAACATAAGAGATAATCAAAAGCTAGTTTACATTTCATTTATTCAGAAAACATTAAACAAAAGCATGATTTGACCGAAGTCTGATCTAACATCTTTTAGACTCTCCTTTTTAAAAGTTTATCCATATATCTTCGTAACTGTTTCCTTCATAACGAAACGCAATTCAAGATTAGATCGTCAGCTTAAAAAATAAAGAAGTCGGCAAAGATGCACGCTTCTTGGTCTTGTTCCTTCTGTTTCCTTTACATTTTCTTAATCACTTGATAATTTTTCCATCCTTTTTTAATATGATTTTTTGTGTGTAGAATATGATGTTCCATGTTTAGTGCTTGCCACGCTCTTCGTCACAACAAAATATGGTTTATTCCTGCGTAAGATCCACACCCTTTCGAGGTTGCTAAAGGAGGCGACGATGTCAGTCTCAGGGCAGTGGCTCAAGGGCACCTGCTTCATTCCACACTGACACCACCAGAACAACAGCACGTTAAGTAGGACAGCCAAAACACCAGTTTGTATGTGGGGTCTCAAAGGAATTCAAATTCAGAACATCAGACTACGAACTCATTGCACATGCCATTGAGTCATAGTACCCGGGGTTAGGATTCGAACACATTTCTTGACGTCGACGTCTATTGCAATGTGTGCTAAAAATCTATCTATCTATCTATCTATCTATCTATCTATCTATCTATCTATCTATCTATCTATCTATCTATCTATCTATCTATCTATCTATCTGTCAATCTATCAATCTATCTATCAGTCAATCTATCTATCTATCTAATTATAATATATGTGGAGATACTCCTACATTTATCAGTCACGTTGATAAATCATTCGTATGAAAACAAAATCAAAGATTCTTGAATTTGGACCACACACACGCACACACAACAACAACAACAACAACAACAACAACACACGCACACACACACACACACACACACACACACACACACACACACACACACACACTCATACATCTATCCATACATGCACTATCGGAAGTGACGCCATTGTCCTCCATATTGCACTGCCCAGCTGGCACCTACAACATATAAACGACGCACCGAATCTCTACCAATCGCGAGAAAGTTAACTGCATTTGGCAAAACGCTTAGCTCGGCACATACATAAATGGTTGTTTGTAAGTAAAAGACATCGGGATGAAAAAGAAAGAGAAAGCTGAAAGCAGCCCGTCTCCTACATGGCTTCTGTCAGTCATCTTTGACGTAGACCAGATAACGGTTGTCTCCCTGCCTCGCCTGACTTCATCGCAATTTTTCGAAACCTTTCAGTTGGACCATGCTCTCTGTCTTTGCACGCACGCACGCTTCTTTTTGTGTCAAGGGGGCGGGATGAGAGAACAGTATGGAACCACAGTAACTTAACACCCCCCCCCCCCCCCCAACGATTCTTCCCTCCCCCTCTGCCACTGCCTCCACCTTTCAATGTGCCCTTGCTTTGTCACCACATGCACAACGATTTTACACATTTAAAAGAGAAGCAAATGATCTGAAGACCAACAGGTGTTGAAATGCTATACATAATCTTGTATCTTAGAGAGAGAGAGAGAGAGAGAGAGAGAGAGAGAGAGAGAGAGAGAGAGAGAGAGAGAGAGAGAGAGAGAGAGAGAGAGAGAACACCACCAACTTGATGAAACGAAGAAATGGAGAGACGGGACATGGACAAGACCTGGTAAATACATTGCCTACATCACCGTTATGACTGACAACACTCAAAAGCCATAGTGAATGATTCTTTGCAGTCAGTCTCAACAACAGTCACAGCGCGAGGTAGCAGCTACAATCATATACAGGGACAGTACAACGAACACATATCCGCACCTGTGATTTATGAGTGGATAATAATAAACGAACAATCAAGTAAATAAATAAATAAATGACAACAATGATAATGACTTGTCCAGTAGGCGAGTTTAAAAAGAACGTCAATCTAACAACAGTGCGACCTCCATTGTTTGACGTCACCACGCTTCCAGCCAATCAAAACAAAGCATTCATGGAGTTGAGCATTCGAGTGTTGTTTGTGACTGAACAAAAAAGTCTGAACGTCCATTCGGTATATTGCAGTTCAACAGCTTTACTGGAATTACACTAAATGGCTCATATGTGAAAGCGGACTATACTCTCTGTGTATTCTATGCTCGAAGTGCATGGTCTTTTTTGGTTTGTCAGTGGAGGTGAATGGTCTGAATGGTCTAAAAATCACGAGATGTTTTATTCAGATTTATACCATTTCACGTGCGTGAACGATCTTCTAGGACGCAGGGTTGAAGTTGCTGAAACAGTCACACATTTTACTTACTAGTGTTAAATATTACATTGCAGTGTCAAACATTATCCTGCGCACAGACTAAGCATTGAAACACTGAATCCTGTTTTAAGTTTCGTCGGTCTTTTCAAAAGCCAGTAAGGCGATTCAGCACAAGGTGGGTGGATGGATCCTCGTTCATTTTCACAGGGGTATTTAGGGTCAGCATCTACAAAGCCTTATACTGCGCGGCCTTTGAGCGCAAACTACTCAAATGCAAAACGATTTTCAATGCAGTAAGGTTATCCTCATTTCTACAGCCAGTGGCGCGTCAGCGCGCAGGGTCTGCGTCTCTCTGTGGTATGTAGTTTTTCTTCTTCTTTTTATTTTTTCTTCAGTGTTAGGCCACCTGCATCATGCCAGGACGGCAGGATGTGCAAAATGGTTCCACCTGTGTGGCCACAGTTATTCGAGTTTCAGGTTCCAGAGCGAAGAAAACTCCTCCAGTTTCAGGTTCCAGAGCGAAGACGACTTCAGCCATTCCGTCGCGTGCAGCAGAGATCACCGAGCATCAAGTCTAGCATTGGTCTGTTGCAAGCAGTCTGATTAACAGGCAGATCAGGCACATAAATACTCGCTGTTATATTTCAAACTGCCAAACGTCGTCGGAAACGGTGATGTACATCAACACTATCCCTCTTGTTCACCGGCCTTAGGGCGGTGTGCACTGGACAGAGGGATGGACCGCAACTAACATTTGACGAAACCCTTCAACGTAATTATATCCAACAGCGTGCACAATGGTGTTTATTCGTTATCTGTGTTCATCTACCAGACAAGGGCTGTCATCAGAGGCTTGAACCCTGGGAATGTCACTGTTTTCTGACCGCAGGATCACTCCATTGTGCATGTGACACAGTGATGTACATAATCCACTGAACAAGTTACTGTTATGACGACTACCGGATTTAGACAGGTCACTCAGCTGGGAAATTAACACTTACTTGGAGCTTTCGACAGACCCCTGTCCATCTTCGTCAGCGGTGGTGTTGCTGCTGAGTGAACTAGAGTTCAGTGCACACGATCACGGGTCGAACCCTGGTCATGTGACTGTACAATGAGTGTGTTGTACACCGATGGCAAGGTGTGTCTGCCCCGGTCCCGGTTGAGTGTGGGGTTGTTGGCGGCAGTATGTATAGCCGCCTTCACCCCACGCTGAAACCTACTGTAACAGAAGTTACTGTTAGTGTGTCTGAACGCCTTAAGTGCACAACGTCTTCACACTGACAAAGACGGCATCCATGCTTGAACATGTTGCTCAGGTGGTCTTCACTTATGTAGGAGAGGCCCGTGCAATTATCTTTTTCCCGCTGGTTTCCTTCTTTCTGTCTGTTGGATTAAAATGGTTTAATTCCAGCAGCTTTGACTTTTGTTTCCAGCGATAGTCTCGTCACGTCCGACCCCCAGGGTGCCACAGGGAAAACTCGA
>CM031605.1:37591682-37594182 GCA_018398815.1 Conus ventricosus
AGTGTATATACATTGAACAGCAAGGTGATGCTCGCAGTCCTGTGTCATTTCTATTGTCATAAATGGACTTGATCTGGAGGTTATTACAAAAAATGGATCCCTGGTCTACATGGCCAAAAGATAATTGAAATATCTCATTTCATATCAACAGACGACGTTCTTTTGGTTACATAATCACACTTGGATGCCAGTTTTGCTTAATTATCTATTCAGGCTGGCACCTTATTGGAACCGTGGCGAATTTGATTTTTTTTTTTTTGTAGCGCACAGATGGTTACCTAACTGGAAGGGAGACACCTATGTCCTAGGGTGTTTATGTGTCTGTTCTTAACATCTTATATATTTTGGGACTTTCTGTTCTTGTTGTCGTTGTTGTTCTGTTGTTGTTGCTTTCGTCTACAGGAGTGAGCTTTCCTGTTTCTTGTAAAGATCTTGCAGAAGAGCGAAGAACGCTGTGGTAGTTGTTACATATAGATTTAACCTACATTAACCTGACTCTCAAGTGAAACCCATTTGATGTATGGGTTGAAATTAGAGTTTGGACTACCACGTACCTTATGAAATTATAAATGTTTTGGTGAGTTGATGCAAAACACAAGCAAAAAAAAACAAAACAAATTCAAATATATGCTCTACTTTAGGGATGTAGACTCATCAGAAAACTAGGAACCAGAACTGATTCTTCGCCTTATTCTGACTGATTGTAGACGGCAATCTCTCTCTCTCTCTCTCTCCTCTCTCTCTCTCTCCTCTCTCTCATCTCTCTCTCTCCTCTCTCTCTCTCTCTCTCTCTCTCTCTGCCGCACATCCTCTCTGTAAACTCTTTGAGTCACAAGAACCACACGCTGTTCTGGCTGTTGTCAGTTCGTCTTTCTGTAAGGCAAGCACTGCCTTTTCATGTACAGTGTCAGCCACGTTATCGTCTCTGGACCTCTCCCTCTCCCCTTCCCCTCCCGCCTCCCTTTCTTTCTATCTTAGCATGTTTGTCTGTGAGGTTTCAAAAGAAAAAAAAAAAAAAAGAAAAGAAGAGAAAATACTATGATCTTTGACTCCAACCGCAAAAATAAGTTAAAAAGAAGACAGAGGGCCGGCGATAGAGGTAGATGGGGAGCTGGGCGAGGGGTGGGGGTTGGGGGTTGGGGGGGGGAGACAGGGGGGGGGGGGTTTGAGGGGAAAAGAGAATAGGGGATAGCGAGCAAGGGCAGATGGGTCAGACTGAGATGTTAAGAATAATCCCAGATAACGTACACCGAAAGTTTTTGCGAGTCATGTTTTGGGTAATGGTAGTCGTGGTAGCAGACATGTCTTTTGACACTATGACAAAATCAATCACACTAGCACCATGCGGTGAAACATAAGTACAATCACCACTAGATCATTGTCAAAACAGTGGAGAGAGAGAGAGAGAGAGAGGCAGAGAGAGAGAGAGAAGAGAAGAGAGAGAGAGAGAGAGAGAGAGAGAAGTCATATTTACAAGTGAGAGTAAACATGTATAATCTCTATATTATCATGATCATGATCTTACTTCTTCTTGTTTTTCTCCTCCTCCCCTCCTCCTCCTCCCCTCCTCCTCCTTCCCACCGCTCTCTCTCTCCTCCCCTCTTCCTCCTCTCTCTCTCTCTCTCCTCTCTCTCTCTCTCTCTCTCTCTCTCTCTTCCCTCTCTCTCTTAACCATCGGCGGAACACTTAAAAGAAAACTCTTCAACACCATTGATTTGTCCCTTTCTTTGCCCGGCGCAGTCGGATTCTGGCAGGAAACCGCCTCCAGTTTCTGCCGGCATCAGTGTTTGTCCGGGCTTCCCGTCTCCTTCCTGATTCCTCACCTGTCGAGACTTTGGACAACGGCTAATTGCAAATTACAGATGTGCCGCTTCAGAAGGTGCTTCGGCTGCTGCTGCTGCCTCTCTTCTCCCTCTCTCTCTCTCTCTCTCCTCTCTCTCTCTCTCTCTCTCTCTCTCTCTCTCTTCTCTTCCCCTTCCCCTCTCTCTCTCTCTCTCTCTCTCTCTTGTCTGTCTGTCAGGCTTATGGTGCTTTGAATAGTAGCACTATTTTTACTTCTTTGTTGTAGATTTACTGTGTACGTTTTTTTCGCTTTTTGCTTTGCACCCCCATGTCATCAATGCTGTATAGCAGACAACATTAAAAATATTCAGTGTTCAGTGTTAAGTGCTCTCTCTCTCTCTCTCTCTCTCTCTCTCTCTCTCATCTCTCTCTCTTTTCTCTCTGTGTCCCCATGAAAGTGAACTTCATTTTATATGCGTCTGTCCCAAATACTCAAATGTTAGAGAAAAATAACATTCCCTTAAGTATTACAATTACCCTTCTCCTTTCAGGTTACGTTTACTGATGTGTGACACTAAATGTATGTGCAGACTGGCTGCATATCTAACTGATGCTTTTTAAAAATCCGTAATCTTGCTATTCGTCTGCAGGTTAGTATGGATGTTAAATCATATTAATTTGCAATGTAGTATCCTGACATGATTTTCCCTTTGTACCC
>CM031605.1:37609182-37614182 GCA_018398815.1 Conus ventricosus
CCAAAGCCACACCCAGCTTGTATCGCCACAGTCCTGGCACCGGCAATCCACAGGGAGCAGTCAATGTCATGTCATCATGGGACAACCCACCAGAGGCGACAACACGTTACTGCCAAGTCACTTTGTGGAGATCAGCGGTGCCTCTTCTGATCCAACATACGCAGGACACCACCAGCTAAGCCCCCAGCAGGCAACAATGATTGCTTAGTCGCGGAGCTAGCGTGAATGAGCTTATCCTTCCGGGGGGCGCCACTACGCCTGTCAAAGGACAGTCCCCGTGCCCCTGCCGATACCGGCGACATGAACACGAGCTCAGCAGAGGCACAGGCGTGGAAAGGAAATGGAAAACAATTCATCATGAGAGCATGGCACGAAGCATCACAGATTTTCATTTTATTCTTATCGATGAGGATGAGGATGATGGAGATGACGCTATGGAGGTCCAGTCAGGTCTGACACTGCATGACACGGCTGTACTCTACGCTACTTTCATGATGTATCCGCGCGTCAGTCAGGCACAGATACAGACACCCGCAGAGTTGGTCAGAGAATTCTAGCAACACTTTCAGAGACGCATCCATTCAGTGGATGAAAGTCAACTGTGTGCATCCTGTCTTTCCGACCGAGCCCATGGCAAACTCAGCTCTGGGTAGGAGCCAGTCGGAGCAGAAAAATCACACACATAAATGGCTCCGATGCAAATCGAGCTCATGCCCTTCCAGCCGGGAATCCGGCATGCAGACCACTACGGTACTGCTGCTGGTAAATTCTACGGCACTGCTGCTGGTAAATTCAGATAGCTTTGTGGCCGCGTAGAAAACCCACAGAGCTCAGACAGTTCTATCACAGCTCAGGAATTCAAAAGAACACAGACATTTCTGTTAAGGCTTAAGGCTTCCGTTAAAACTACGAGGGTTTTTTTTATATGAAAAGAACTCAGAGCTGTTAAAGCCTGGGAAATCTAAAAGAATTTAAACAGTTCTGTCACAGTTTAGGAAATTCAAAGAACTCGGTTATGTCAAAGCTTACAAAATCCTAAAAATTCAATGGCACACGCAGACGATTCTATCACAGCTTCGCCGATGAAAATTAATGATTAAAACTTAGCTAAGATTGTTTAAGATTTGGCTCGGGAAATCCAAAGAACTCAGGTTCGTCAAAGCGCCAAACAGCACTTAATCTGCGTTGATGAATCATAAACGACAAATTGGTAACGTTAGTCCTGTCTATCAATCCGTCTTTCTGTCTGCCTGTCTGTCTGTACGTCCATCCATCGCAAAATCCTTAGATTCCGTGAAAGGATTGTTGGTAGAGGGACTTAATTTTTATTGCTTCTGCCACCCAGAATATTCTTTTTACCAGTTTCCCAAATCTGCTAATGCACACTGGCTCAATTTTAGTCTCAGTTGAAACAAAGAAATTAAAAATAAGAAATAAAAACCAAAAGAAAGAAAAAAAATCTCTTTCGGCATGAAAAAGCTTGCCTACATCTTTCAGATGTACGCTGTCTCATCATAATTCAACGTTTGTAAGAATGCGTGTAGCTTTGTTCATGAGCGTGTGTGCGTGCATGCATGCGCGCTTTTAAGTGTTGCTGAAGTGAATGTGCGTTTTTGCGTGTGGATAATAAAGAAACAGTTTTGTTTTATGAAAAAAGAGAGAGAGAGAGCCGAACTTGTTTTGTCTTAAAAAGACTTCTATGCGAACATTTTACTCGATGTCAAAAATACTTAGCTCCCACACTCGTTTTGTCCCTGAGATTGTGAAAACGTCTCGCCTGCCCAACAGTAACATACTCACTGTCGTTAGCTGGCCATGTGTGTGTCGGAACAAAGAGAACGACTTAGGGAGTAAAAAGCCTTCGGAGGGAAACTGCAGTCACACATTGCCAAAGATTGTAACAAGTAAGGGCCGGGAAGTTTATGACGGCGAAGTTCGATGACTCGTGGTCATTTGCTTATTATACTGACCGCACTGTCACCTGCTGAACAACCACAGTTGGTGGACGTCACAGTCGTCGGACGAACTGACGTTGAACTGTCTGTTTATCAAACTGGACCCAGCAGGGGAACAAAACCAACATGGACTGACTCCTGCCCTCTGCTTCCTTCCAGGATTCCTAACGTTCCCCTCCCCCTCCTCCTTCTCCCCTTTCCCCCTCCCCTATCCTCGCCTCCATCCACCCACCCAGGCGTTCCCTGTCGTGGGAGTAGTAGCCGGGAACTGATGGGTTGTTGTTGTTCGTCAGGAAGGAAGGGGAGGAGAAAGGGGAGGGGCAGCTACGCTCACAAGTTTGCCTCCGGAGTTATGGGCCGCAGACTTTGTGAAATGATTTAAATACCCCTCTGCCCCCTTCTTCAGAGGGAGGAGAGAGGTGGGCGGGGGGGGCTGCCGAGGAGAGGTGTGCGGACCAGACGAAGAAGGAGAAGGAGAAGAAGGAGAAAAAGGGGACGAGAAACGTGTGCAGGAGCAGAGAACGAAAAAGAAAAGCAAAGGATTAAAAGGAAGTAAGAAAACAACGAAAAGAAAAGGAAAAAAAAAAAAGAAAAAAAGAGAAAAAAAGAAAGAAAGAATGGAACAGAAACAGTAGAGGAAAAGCACAAAGTAAGAACCGAAAGAATGATAGGAAACAAAAACGAAAGAACACAGGAAAAAAACAAAAACGGAAAAAAAGTAAAAAAGAAAAGCATGAAAAGATGGAAAAGGCCATGGAAAATAGTAAACAAAAAAAAAGAAGTAAAAAACAAAGTAACGTGCACAGGCAAAAGAAGAAGAAGAAGAAGGACAAGGACGAGGAGGAGGATGTGGAGAGGGAGGAGGAGGAGAAGGAGGAGAGAGAAACATGAAGGAAAGCGGCAAGGTCTCTGAAAGAATATAAGCAACAAGCAGTAGATGTTTCGAAGAGCAAAGAAATATTTTTTGCAATAGACATGTTAATGTATTTTAGAAAATCATACAAACACATACATGAAATAAAAAGAAAAGGTGATACACAGATAGTTTTGAAATGACGGAAAGAATCGACAAAAATAAAATAATCAAGCAGACTGAATGCACAAATGGGCATAAATAGTATAGAGTAAACTAAACGGGTGGTACAGTAGGTAGTTTGACATCTTTTATCTTATAAGGTTTATTAAGCGTTGCAAAATACTTATTTGTAGTAAATTCATTCCGTATTAAACCTGGACAGATTTGAAAAACATGTTTCTGTTTCACAGTTATGTGTCTACAGTTTGGGAAACACTGTAATGAAATAAAGGAGAATCAGTAATAAGGTGTTTATCCACACTAGACAGAGCGAAATCAAATGAGATCTGAACTGTGCGCACTCCCATAGTTTGTTTACTGAACAGTTTTTTTTTTCCAGGGAGTCCCAAAAGCTTCTGACACTTTCACAAATCCAGAGACAGTGTGCGATGGAATCTCTCTGGCCATCACACAGCAAGCAGTTTATTGTAGGATATACTGAAGCAGCGTTTAAAACACTGTTTGTCGAAAGAATCGAGTGAAACGTCTAGATGGTAGCCATTTCATGTAACATCGTTCGTTTTATGAATTCTTGAAAATAACACTTTCCACGGAATATCTGCATTTGATTTTTGTGACTGTTATAAAAAAACAAAACAATAAGGGTTGTCATCTCTTTGCGACCAAAAAAAAAGGAAAGAAAAATAAAAATAAAAACAAACAAATCTCATACAATATCAATAGGTCTTAATGCAGTCGACACATCCACGTTGTTATTTTCACTGTTGATATTTGGTTTCATTCCAATTGTTTAAAATATTCCATAATTCAAGACACCAGGACGCTAAATCAGACAAAAACAGGATCAGTTCTGAATTCATGATAAATCAGAAATTCGCTGTTTTATGACACATTTTCTTAAGTTAAAGTTTATCGTGCTTACTACGTTACCGATTTAATTTTTTTTATTGTAAAAAGCTGGTGAGCAAGAAGTTCATGTTAAAGTTTTATGATTCATACAAAGTCTTCATGGTTTGTATGCTTTAATTGTATGCATTCAAAGTAAGTTGATGTCTTTATCTTTAGGCACAAAAGCAGAACCGGGATGTTCTAGTTTTACAAGTAATGGGCATGGTTCCGTTGCTATGTATTCCAAGCATGATTTGTGGTTCTAAATTTTCGTATCAATGAAAGTTTTAAAGCATAATATTCTTATCTCATCTATATTCAAACCACCTTGTTTCACATTTTTAATGGAAATCTGTCGATTGATTTTATCTCGCTTTCCCGAAAAAAACAACAACAGTACTTGTTTTGAAGAATAAATAAATGGAACTTGTATGGGAAAGTAAATAAACAATAACTGTTTCGAAGACTAAAGGAAAAATGCTTGTCTTGAAGAGTTCATAAACAACACTTGTTTTGAAGAGTAAAGAAATATTGCTTGTTTCAAAGAAGGAAGAGAAAAATACTTATTTTGAAGAGTAAAGGAAGAGTGCTTGTTTCTAAAGAGTAGGGAAAGACATAAGAAAAAGCCCTTGTTTGGCAGCGCTTAGAAACAATGTTCGTTTTGATAAGAAAAGAAAATACCCGATTGGGGAGTAAAGAAAATAACATTTGTTTTGAAAAGTACAAAGAAACAGCACTTGTATTTAGAGTCAGGAAACAATATTTGTTTTGAAGAGCAAAGAAACACACTGGTTTTGAAGAGTAAAGAAACAACACGAATTATCAGAGAAAAACGCAATGCTTGTTTTAAAGAGTGAAGACAATAAGGAAGGTGTGAAGGTCCGAGGGTGAGTGCATACTGCTTGCTTGCGTGCGTGTGTGCGTGCGTGCGTTCGTGCGTGTGTGTATGTGTGTGTGTGTGTGTGTGTGCATGCGCGTGTCTGTGCGCGTTTATGTGCATGTGCCTTTATGTGCATGCGTGTTTGTATGTGCTTGTGTGTGTGTGTGTGTGTGTGTGTGTGTGTGTGTGTGTGTGTGTGTGTGTGTGTGTGTGTGTGGGCGCGCGCGCGCGTGCGTGAGAG
>CM031605.1:37619182-37626682 GCA_018398815.1 Conus ventricosus
CTTTACTAACAGTAACCTGTTCTCTGTAACTGATGGTAAAATTCCTTTACTAACAGTAACCTGTTCTCTGTAACTGATGGTAATATTCCCTTTACTAACAGTAACCTGTTCTCTGTAACTGATGGTAAAATTCCTTTACTAACAGTAACCTGTTCTCTGTAACTGATGGTAATATTCCCTTTACTAACAGTAACCTGTTCTCTTTAAATGATGGTAATATTCCCTTTACTAACAGTAACCTCTTCTCTTTAAATGATGGTATATATTTCCCTTTTACTAACAGTAACCTGTTCTCTTTAAATGATGGTAATATTCCCTTTACTAACAGTAACCTGTTCTCTTTAAATGATGGTAATATTCCCTTTACTAACAGTAACCTGTTCTCTTTAAATGATGGTAATATTCCCTTTACTAACAGTAACCTTTCCTTTAAATGATGGTAATATTCCCTTTACTAACAGTAACCTGTTTCTTTAAATGATGGTAATATTCCCTTTACTAACAGTAACCTGTTCTCTTTAAATGATGGTAATATTCCCTTTACTAACAGTAACCTGTTCTCTTTAAATGATGGTAATATTCCCTTTACTAACAGTAACCTGTTCTCTTTAAATGATGGTAATATTCCCTTTACTAACAGTAACCTGTTCTCTTTAAATGATGGTAATATTCCCTTTACTAACAGTAACCTTTCTCTTAATGATGGTAATATTCCCTTTACTAACAGTAACCTGTTCTCTTTAAATGATGGTAATATTCCCTTTACTAACAGTAACCTCTTCTCTTTAAATGATGGTAATATTCCCTTTACTAACAGTAACCTGTTCTCTGTAAATGATGGTAATATTCCCTTTACTAACAGTAACCTGTTCTCTTTAAATGATGGTAATATTCCCTTTACTAACAGTAACCTGTTCTCTGTAAATGATGGTAATATTCCCTTTACTAACAGTAACCTGTTCTCTTTAAATGATGGTAATATTCCCTTTACTAACAGTAACCTGTTCTCTGTTAATGATGGTAATGTTCCCTTTACTAACAGTAACCTGTTCTCTGTAAATGATGGTAATGTTCCCTTTACTAACAGTAACCTGTTCTCTGTTAATGATGGTAATGTTCCCTTTACTAACAGTAACCTGTTCTCTGTAACTGATGGTAATATTCCCTTTACTAACAGTAACCTGTTCTCTGTAACTGATGGTAATATTCCCTTTACTAACAGTAACCTGTTCTCTGTAACTGATGGTAATGTTCCCTTTACTAAGAGTAACCTGTTCTCTGTAACTGATGGTAATATTCCCTTTACTAACAGTAACCTGTTCTCTGTAACTGACGGCAATATTCCCTTTACTAAGAGTAACCTGTTCTCTGTAACTGATGGTAAAATTCCTTTACTAACAGTAACCTGTTCTCTGTAACTGACGGCAATATTCCCTTTACTAAGAGTAACCTGTTCTCTGTAACTGATGGTAAAATTCCTTTACTAACAGTAACCTGTTCTCTGTAACTGATGGTAGACGTCTAATGTTCCCTTTACTAACAGTAACCTGTTCTCTGTAACTGATGGTAATGTTCCCTTTACTAACAGTAACCTGTTCTCTGTAAATGATAGTAATATTCCTTTACTAACAGTAACCTGTTCTCTGTAAATGATGGTAATGTTCCCTTTACTAACAGTAACCTGTTCTCTTTAAATGATGGTAATATTCCCTTTACTAACAGTAACCTGTTCTCTGTAAATGATGGTAATGTTCCCTTTACTAACAGTAACCTGTTCTCTGTAAATGATGGTAATGTTCCCTTTACTAACAGTAACCTGTTCTCTGTAAATGATGGTAATGTTCCCTTTACTAACAGTAACCTGTTCTCTGTAAATGATGGCAATGTTCCCTTTACTAACAGTAACCTGTTCTCTGTAAATGATGGTAATGTTCCCTTTACTAACAGTAACCTGTTCTCTGTAAATGATGGTAATGTTCCCTTTACTAACAGTAACCTGTTCTCTGTAACTGATGGTAATGTTCCCTTTACTAACAGTAACCTGTTCTCTGTAAATGATGGTAATGTTCCCTTTACTAACAGTAATCTGTTCTCTGTAACTGATGGTAATATTCCCTTTACTAACAGTAACCTGTTCTCTGTAACTGATTGTAAAGTGTTCTCTGTAACCGATAACAATATTCCCTTTACTAATAGTAACCTGTTCTCTGTAAATGATGGTAATATTCCATTTACTAAGAGTAACTCGTTCTTTGTAAGTGATGGCAATGTTCCCTGTACAGGTGGTAACCTGTTCTTTGTAACTGGTGGTAATGTTCCCTATAGCTTATTGTAACGTTCTTTTACTGGTGGTAACCTGTTCTCTGTAACTATAACGTTCTTTTACTGGTGGTAACCTGTTCTCTGTAACTGATGGTAATGTTCCCTATTGTAACTGATGGTGACCTGTTCTCTATAACTGATGGTGACCTGTTCTCTATTACTGGTGGTGACCTGTTGTCTGTAACTGATGGTGACCTGTTTCTATAACTGATGGTGACCTATTCTATGTAACTGCTGGTGATCTGTTCTCTATAACTGATGGTGACCTGTTCTCTGTAACTGATGGTGACCTGTTCTCTATAACTGATGGTGACCTGTTCTCTATAACTGATGGTGACCTGTTCATTGTAACTGATGGTCTGTTCTCTGTGACTAATAGTGACCTGTTCTTTGTAACTGATGGTGACGTGTTCTCTGTAACTGATGGTGACGTGTTCTCTATAACTGATGGTGACCTGTTCTCTATAACTGATGGTGACCTGTTCTCTGTAGCTAATGGTGACCTGTTCTTTGTAACTGATAGTGACCTGTTCTCTATAACTGATGGTGACCTGTTCTCTGTAGCTAATGGTGACCTGTTCTTTGTAACTAATGGTGACCTGTTCATTGTAACTGATGGTGACCTGTTCTCTATAACTGATGGTGACCTGTTCTCTGTAACTAATTGTGACCTGTTCTTTGTAACTGATGGTGACCCGTTCTCTATAACTGATGGTGACCTGTTCTCTGTACCAAATGGTGACCTGTTCTTTGTAACTGATGGTGACATGTTCTCTGTAACTGATGGGGACCTGTTCTCTGTAACTAATGGTGACCTGTTCTCTGTAACTAATGGTGACCTGTTCTTTGTAACTGATGGTGACCTGTTCTTTGTAACTGATGGGGACCTGTTCTTTGTAACTGATGGGGATCTGTTCTCTGTAACTGATGAGGACCTGTTCTCTGTAACTGATGGTGATCTGTTCTCGGTCACTGATGATCAACTGTCCCCTGTTACCAATGGTGAACGGCTCGCTTTTACTGAAAATAAACTGCCTCTCCCCCCTCACTGTTACTGAAGATGAACTGTTCCCTAATGGCGGCGGTAACCTGTCCCCTGTTACTGATGATGAATTGTCCCATGTTTCTAAATGTGAACTGTCCCCTGTTACTAACAATAAATTGTGCCCTGTTACTGATGGTGAACTGTTCTTTATTGCTGATGGTGAACTGTTCTTTATTGCTGATGGTGAACTGTTCTTTATTGCTGATGGTGAACTGTTCTTTATTGCTGATGGTGAACTGTTCTTTATTACTGATGGTGAACAGTTCTTTATTGCTGATGGTGAACTGTTCTATATTGCTGATGGTGAACTGTTCTTTATTGCTGATGGTGAACTGTTCTTTATTACTGATGGTGAACTGTTCCTTATTGCTGATGGTGAACTGTTCTTTATTGCTGATGGTGAACTGTTCTTTATTACTGATGGTGAACTGTTCCTTATTACTGATGGTGAACTGTTCATTATTACTGATGGCGAACTGTTCATTATATGGTGAACTGTTCCTTATTACTGATGGAGAACTGTTCAATATTACTGATGGTAAACGGTTCCTTATTACTGATGGAGAACTGTTCATTATTACTGATGGAGAACTGTTCATTATTACTGATGGTGAACTGTTCCTTATTACTGATGGAGAACTGTTCATTATTACTGATGGAGAACTGTTCATTATTACTGATAGTGAACTGCTCATTATTACTGATGGTGAACTGTTCATTATTACTGATGGTGAACTGTTCCTTATTACTGATGGTGAACTGTTCATAATTACTGATGGTGAACTGTTCATTATTACGGATGTGAACTGTTCATAATTACTGATGGTGAACTGTTCCTTATTACTGATGGTGAACTGTTCATAATTACTGATGGTGAACTGTTGCCTGTTTGCAGTGGTGAATTGTTTCCTGTTACTGATAACCCTGATAGTAGTGGTGAATTGTTCCCTGTTACTGTTTTCGTCCTCTTGTAAGTTTCGGTTTAGTAAAGACTGACTGAGGAAACAGTCCACCTTTTCGATCTCAGACATTCCTGAATAAGCACGCTGTTCATTATCCAAGGAATAAAACAGTTGTTGCAATTTTCAGCTCCTTGTTGTGAAATTGACCGACTGAATTAAATGCTTCAGTTTCCTTACTACTGATTGGATTGAAGCAATAACAAACAAACAAGCAAACAAACAAACAAACGAAACAACAACATCAACAACAACAAACTAATTTCACTCCGCAGACATTACCCGAACGGTGATAAGTTGATGTGATAAAACAACACAAATAGCAACATCACCACCGTTGCTTCATCAATCTCAGGCCTCGCACCTGATCTCTCTCTTTCTTTCTGTCTCTCTCTGTCTCTCTGTCTATCTGTCTGTCTGTCTGTCTGTCTGTCTGTCTCTCTCTCTCTCTCTCTCTCTCTCTCTCTCTCTCTCTCTCTCTCTCTCTCTCTCTCTCTCTCGCTCACACATCCTGCTACTCACGCTCTCTTTTTCGCCTGTCTGTCAGGTGTGTGTGTGTGTGTGTGTGTGTGTGTGTGTGTGTGTGTGTGTTTCCCCTCTTGTGGTCGTTCTTGCTAGTATGCACTATTATAATAAATTCTCTCTCTCTCTCTCTCTCTCTCTCTCTCTCTCTCTCTCTCTCTCCCACCCACCTCAAATCACCCCTTATCCCGCTCTGCTAATCTCTTTTTCCCCCTCCCCCTCCACTCTCTTTCCACCCGTTTATTTTTTTCCCACCCAGCTAACGTGGATTGAAAAAAAGAAAAAAAAAAACCCGGGGTGGGTGTTAAAGTGGGTGGGGCTGAAGTGCGGGTGGGACAAGGACACTCTCGGCGTCCCACAAGGTGTGATCAAGCCCCCTCACCTCTTTCACCGGGCTGTTTCCATCGCCCTGTCGGCAGTAATTGGAGCCCCTGCCGACTCTTTGTTCCCAGGCTGCTTCGCCCGGGAGGTTACTCGACATCAAGAGCCATCACTAGCCAGTACAGACAAGGGCGACAACCACACTTCAAAAGCGCGACGGGGAAGGGAGGACCGGAAAACTTGTTCGAGACTCGGGGGCGGAAAACTGCGGACAGGGAGCATGTGATATAAAGCCACCGATCTTCATCCACTGTTTTTTTTTTTTCCCTTTCTGAAAATGACCATCTTATTGAGCAATAAATACACAAGATATATCTTTCCTTTTCCTTTCAATATACTTTTTTTTCCAACTGACTGTTGTACTTGTCAAACACACAAGATCTGTTCCTTTTCTTCCTCCTCCTCCTCTTCTTTTCTTCCACTACCTTCTTCGTCTTGCAGTTTTGATTCTGTTCAATTCAAGTCGCCTGTAGCCTGGCTGACCCCAAGGGGCTGTATCAGGGCTGTCATCTCGATAAAGTCAATTCTTGATATAATTAACCAAATACAGTCAAAGTAACAGATTTTAAAGCACTTAAATAGTACTTAAAAATCTTAGTTATATGAAAAATATCTATCTCTTTCAGGAATTACAAAAATTACATCTGGAGGGACATATCTGACAAGGTTTTCCATGGAGTCTGCTTTAAGGTGTTTATGTCTGACGTCATGGAAATCTCCAACACTTCAGAACATGCTTTAAAGTGAGTGATACTTCATTCGGAATGTAGCACAAAGTTTCGTCACCTTGGAAAAGATTGAAGTGGGTGTAAAAAGAGTGACCTGTGCGTAACAGCCCAAAACTGTTTCTTCATTACGGTCACCAATAGCAGATGGTTTAAAAACGTTTGATATTTGGGCGGATTGGAAAGAGTTTGTTACCCACCTGCGTGTTCCAGTCCTCTTGCCCTTGACAAAACTCTGAACTTTAGGCTTCACAACAGAGTGAAGAATGGAGAATCTGCACAGTTATTAACTTTCGGCATTCTTGGCAAATGGACCAGCTTCCTCATTGCCTCGAATGCTGACATGACCGGGAAGCAAAAACTGTTTCTGAGATTCCAGAGAAGTGTACCCAGGAGCTGAGGGAGCTTGAGGTCGACCAGCAATGCCCTCCAAACAGAAGGGGAGTAGAGAGAATGCAAAAGTCTTTCTGTTTTGATTCAGAGACCATTTCAATTGCCAAGGCCGATGTGAGCTCATCAGTGTGGGTAGAGCTGTCTGGGGGAATGTTCTGAACATTTCGGAGAGGGAGCTGTTGAGCAGTAAGCAACACAAGCAGTTCCTCCTTCAGACTTGGAACCATCAACAATTTCCTGTAGTAAAAATGGAAGTTTAGTATAAAATTCAGCCAAAACAAGGCTTTATGTCAGACAGCCGATGGATTCTTTGCGATTAGAGGTGAAATAAGCACAGCTTCCTGGAGTGTGGAAATTGTATGGCGGATCGTATGGAAATTTCTCCCTGTAGAATAGTGTGCAGCCATACAATTATTTATAGAACAGGGTCAGGGAGCTCTGTTTCAGTTTCTTGAAGATTACACTGAGCGCTCGTCTGACTACTGTATATACGTACGCTGCATAAATATGCTAAGCTGTTATGCTACGATGCCTTGAAGATAGATTAAAAAGTATGCAAGCAATAAAGTGCGCACACACAACAAGTAAATGAACAAATCAATAAATATACACATTTTAAATGAATTAATGAATCAATAAATAGATAAGTAAGTAAACTAAAACAATTCATAACAAGGTGAATGAAGTTCAGTCATACCTTCGAAGATTTTTTTTTTTTTTGAGCAATGAAAATAAGAATCTAAGCTGAACACTGGCCTTTCAAGGACTATTCTTAGAGTCGGGGAGGTGGGGTGGGGGGACAGCAGGCGTTTTTTACACCGATTTCGCACTCAAATGTGGTGAGTTCAAATCCAGCCACCCCCCCTCCCCCTCTACACACACACACATACACACACACACACACGCGCGCGCGCGCCCGCGCGCGCCCGCGCGCACGCACACACACATAAAGAAAGAAACAGAAGAAAATTGTCATTTTGGCTTTTAAAAACAAAGCATATAATTCGGTGGGTTTTTTTTTCATAACGTCTTCACTATTCTAGTGCAGCCCAAGAAGAACATCAGACAGTTTTGTTCTTGGAGCAACAGACATGGGAAGTTACTCTACGTGCTCCTCTTTGCTCCTCTTCACTGTCCCCAACATGCGGTCACA
>CM031605.1:37656682-37659182 GCA_018398815.1 Conus ventricosus
GGGGGTGGAGGGTGTGTGTGTGTGTGTGTGCTGGGGGGTGGGAGGGGAAAGAGAGAGGAATGTATGTCACATAATCTGTTCACTTTGAAGAATAGATCTGTGTGATTGATGATAGAATTCTCTCTTCAATTTTCTTCCCTGCACATGTAAACCTTTCCCCACCCTTTAAAATCCCTCTCAATCCCATCTCCATCTCTTTCCCCCGCTTTTTTTTTTACAAATCATAATTATTTGTATACTCTTTCTTTATTCTGCATCTAAAGCATTGTCTGTGTTCGCTTAGGAAAGGGGGCCCTCTTTTTGTGTGAGAAGGTGCCAAACACCCTTTTTACATGTCTCTCTTCGCGTTCCACCGCTACGGTTAAAAGATTTCCATGGATTTGCCTTTGCAAAATTAAAAAGATGCTGTTTTTTTATCTCTCAATATACTAAAAATTCATATTTGTCATTTTTGTGCGTGTTGTGCCTTATGTGGTACTTCTGGGATGAAAAACTCTATCGTTTGTCCGTTTTTTTGTTTTGTTTATCATTGTTTATCATTGTTTTTGTCATCTCATCTTTTTCCCCTTCTTTTTCTTAATGATTGTTTGGTCACATTATCATCTAACGTTCTTCTTACGTTCTTTTCCCCCCCTCCTCCTCTTCCTTTTTCATCATCATCATCATCATCATCATCATCATCATCATCATCATCATCATCATCATCTGCTACTACTACTACTACTACTACTACTACTACTACTCTACTACTACTATCTTCTTCTTCTTCTTCTTCTTCTTCTTCTTCTTCTTCGTCGTCGTCGTCGTCGTCGTCGTCGTCATCTTCTTTTTCTTCTGTTTCTCTTCGTTTTTTTTCTTCTTTTTCTTCTTCTCTCCTCCCCCTCCTCTTATTTCTCCTCCTTATCTACCCCCTGTGTTCTCCCCAACCTCTTATATAAAACAAATACTAGTTCCAGTAGTAAAAAAAAAAACCAACAACAAACTAACCAACAACAATGAGTTACCGTGGCATATTTCTTTCCCAAATTTAATCATCGCCATTTCATCTTGTGCAGGGGTGTCGAATTGAGCAGAGAACCAATCACCAACTCTCCTTCAGTGTCTCAAAAAAACAAAAAAAAAAAAAAAACAAAAAGAAAAAAAGAAAAAGAAAAGAAAGAAAAGAAAATGGAATTGTCCCCAGACTTTTCAGAATTGTTCTCACATGTCTGCACATTGTTTTCCTTTCTTCATTAAGTTCCACGCCAGACTATTTTCTTTTGGCTGCACGCCTTATCACCTGAGCTGCGAGAGGATTCCAGATGGTAGGTGATTGCTGGTGAACTCTTATAATTGATTCTTCGCATTTTCTACTCCTCTTTCCCACCTTCCCTCCTTCATCCCCCCCTCCCCGCCATGATTAATTCCTCTTTCAGCACTGGAGCGCCGTGGTGACTCAGTAGACGAAACACCCGACAAGGACACACGGCAAAGTCGCCGGTTCTTGGTTCGATTCTTGAGTGTCAGTCTTTCAGTTGAGAATAGAATACGTTTCGGTACACAGAGTAAAAAGTAACACAACACAGCACGACTTAATAGAATACAGCACAGGACAACACAAAATAGTACAACACAATCTTCTTGTTCTCCTCCCTTTTTCTTTATTCCCTTTTTCTTTTTTCTTCAGTTTTTCTTCGTTTAGCTTTGAAGTTTCTGTTTGTTTCGTTAATCTATTGTCAGTTACTTTGCTGTTAATAACATGGACGAATTGAGGGGGCGGTGAAGGGGTACGGGCTTTCAGACCCACCAACCCTTGTCAATAGTAATATAATAATAATAATATAATAATAATTATTATTATTATTATTATTATTAGAGAAGAAGAAGAAGAAGAAGAAGAAGAGAAGATGAAGAAGAAGAAAAAAATGAAAAAGAACAATAGTAATAATAATAAAAGATGATGTGATATAATAATAATAATAATAATAATAAAAATTAAAAATAATAATAATATAATAATATAACAATAATAATAATAATAATAATAATGCAACAATTTATAATGATAATTATAATAATGACGATAATAATCATGATAATAGTAATGGTAGTAGTAGTAACAATAATAATAATGATAATGATGATAATAATAACAGTAATAATAATAATAATAATAGTGTTACTGTTGTTGTTGTTTTCATTATCATTGTTATTATCATGATACCATTTGTTTTTGTTGTTGTTGTTGTTGTTGTTGTTGTTATGAGAGTACTTTAAGAAATCCACGCTCTTGTTTACAGCTGGGGTCGTCCATCAGGATGCAGCTAACTGAAGGCTCCGGCTGGCGCTAATCCTTCCTCTCCCGGTCATCCAGTCAAACATCAGTACCCATCCCAACCCCCCATCCCCTTTCTCTCTAACCCCTACCACCCTCCTCTAACCCCCCCCCCCCCCCCTACACACACATACAAAAGAGTCTTGCTTTGACAACAGATTTTTTTTTTTAATCGACAGGCTTTTC
>CM031605.1:37664182-37666682 GCA_018398815.1 Conus ventricosus
AACCCAAGACAGTCCAAAGTTCCTGCAATTCCACCATCAGCATGACCAGACTCACAAAATTGCGAAGCGTCAGATGTCGTGTAACAATCACGGCACCTACAGATGCCCTGTCATCCGACAGACATCTGCAGAACCTGTGTTTGCCCGCCGAGACACTGTACACCCAGCCCATCAACCCAAATGTCGGGGAGCAGCCAAAGTGGCTCACGGCAACGCCGAACACAAGACCACAGACGAACGCTTCAAAGGTCACTGGGAGTAGTCACCCTAGAGCTAAAATCGATCATCGAGACACACACACTGTGTGAACGCGTCTTGTCTCTTTTAGAAACACCGTCAGAGACCAAACCTGAGGTGATCGCCGGCATGAGACTTTCGTTGAAAGACACGGTGGGGGAACAGGTCGGCACAGGTATTTCAAGAAACACAAGCCACAAAGTCGCTCCATTCTTCCTGTCGACACTTGCCGTGGCCAAGTTGCGGCCCTTTGCCAGTTGAACGGTCCATGCTAGGTAAAGCAGGTTCGATTGGTTTTTCAAGAAACCTGAAGCCGGGGTGCATTGTGGGAGGCAGTTTCCCAGTTGGGTACAGGCTACGCCAGCTCGACATAGTAGCTGTTCGGCAAGGCATGTACAATTTGGTTTGGGTTTCAAACTTACAGACTGATCATGGGAGAAGAATAGCAAGTGTGTGAAGCGGACTGAAATGACGAATTCCGAGAAAGGCAAAGCATAACAGACAACAAAGGGTGCACTTGGAACTGGTTTGAAAATGAACCACCTAGATAAAGCAGGTCTTTCGGGGGAGGCGATTTACATTCTTTCCTAATCGTGAATAAGATTTCAAATTCTAAAATTGAAATAAAATTGAAATTCTAAAATTGACCTTTTTTTCCTCCCCACACTTTCGTTTGGTTGCATTTACTACTCTTCGCTGGCTGCTCTGGGGGTGCTATTGGATTCTTTTTTGCACCCATGGTGGTGAGAACACCACAGTATTATGGACTGTTGTGTGTCTCTATTTGACGCCGGGAGCGCAGACACAACCAGCCGTGTCTCCCTGATGAGTCCCGATCCAGCGGGCGAAAGGCCTCGGAGCAGGCAATACAAAATATATCTGCCTTCAAAAGGGATTGCGATGGTTCCCTCATGCAGCTAGTGAAGAGTTTTCATATCTGTAACATATTTTTTTTTCTTTTTAAAATTTCGTTTTCCCAGTTTCTCCATCTTCAAACACCCCTCTCCTCTCCCCTCCCCTCAAGTCCAAATTTTTGCCAGACAGTTCAGTTGTTGGCCTGCGCTTGTTTTTCCCCACTATTAGATTGTTCGTCTATGTATTTTGTCTGACTTTATTCAAGTCTAAAAGGCTGTGCCAGTCTTGAATAAAAGTTACTCTGTGTTAGGTTTCCTTATGGGAGCAAAACATACCCCACTTGTTTACTGTTTATCGTTTACTGTTCCCTACCTCATTTCATTTCCAAATTCTAAAACATTGAATCAGATCATCATTTCATACCAGAACAAAAAACAAATGCGTTTTATGTTGTTTGCGACAGTAAAGTTTGATTTGGTGAGTATATGATATTATGTTCAGGCTGAGTGAAATCGTGATGATATGGCTTAAGTTGATGACAAAGTCAGGTTTAACATACTGAGAGTATCTATACGCACTCATGCACCAACGAAACATTCCACTTTTTCTAGGAATAGGTTGTCACGCGTTCGCTTCTGTTCTGACATGATTGAGAACAAGAAATATAGTTTACAACATGGAAAATTCATAGGCACGAAAGTGTGATGAAAACGCAACAGATCAATGCTATCTAACCCTGGGTTAAATGTTGCGACAGGTTTCTTACCTGGTCAGACACACACTTGCCACCATACCAGTCTTGTCTCTGTTACATGAGCAGCTCACTACAGAATGCTTCATTGTCTCTGGGCAAGCAGTGAGTGATGGAGATGTCTTGGGCCTTTTGGCGACAAGTTCAGGTCTGGGTCTCCATGATCATTTTCTAGGGACTCTTTCTTCCAGGTGGATGTTTTCTTCTTGTCGTCTTCTTCCCCCATCTCAGAGTTTTGGACTACGTTTTCTTCTTCTTCAGTTTTCTTTCTTGCTTTCTTCTTCTTCTTCTTCTTCTTCTTCTTCTTCTTCTTCTCTCCCTCTCTCTCTCTCTCTCTCTCTCTCTCTCTCTCTCTCTCTCTCTCTCTCTCTCTCTCTGCGTCAGAGACTAGTTCCTCCTATACAACGTTCTCTAGTACCCCTGTCCGACCTGCTCACTCTCTCACTCTCTGTCTCTCTGTTCTCCTGTCGTGTTTCTCGTCTTTCCTAACGAGCAGATGATACAGACATTTGGACAGACTCTCCCTAGAGCCATGTCCATCTCCATGACGGGTTCATCTCCACAATGGATCTCTCTAAAACTACGTTCCTCCACACACCAGCATGTATATACATCTTCTAAATGATAGCCTAACAAATAAGTCGTTCTCTCCAATGA
>CM031605.1:37671682-37676682 GCA_018398815.1 Conus ventricosus
CCCAGCAGCTTTTAATATCAATTATGCATCGTTGTAAAAATACGGCAATGAAAACCTCATTAGCACAACAATAAAAGAATGTATGCAAAATACACGTACTATTCATTTTTAAATATACACAGATGGATTTCTTCTGGGTACCCAAAAAGCAGAAGCGGCATTTGTTATTCCGTCTTTTAAAGCATAAACATCATATCATCACAGGAAAAAAAAAGACCAGAACCATTTTCACTGCTGAACTAACTGCCATCTTTCATAACTTTGTATCGCCTTTTTGATTTTTTATAGTCGATATTTCGGCTGTTCTTTTGTGTCGATGTGAAGTTGGTTTGATTCGTTCTAAGTAAATCAACTCCTAACACATCACGTAATATGGAAATAAAAATTAACCACTCAATACAAAGCTCGAATTTAGAAGACACGGAAATCTGTTTCTGTTGGGTTTCCTCTCATTGGTTGAGTTCATATTTATAAGATTAACAGAAGCAAAACGAAAACCAAAGAGCAGAAGAGAGTCAGACTCTATACTCCATCGTCCGTCTATGAGCGATCCAATTTAAAGAAGAAAAAGCACGCTAGAGACATTCAGGAATTTAATTGCAAGATTCTAAATGTTTCTTATCTTCCCACTAAATTAGTCACGAAACGTAGATCTGCTTCAACCTTTTTATCGTTGTAGTCAAATTTATTCACGGGTTTATTTTTTCTTGTTGACCACAGCTTTACATTTCCGTCCTTATTGAGACACTTAGTGAAAGGGCAAACAAACAAGGCTTTACACATTTGTAATCCAATATTTTTGTTGCTGTAGTCTGAGCAGAGGCATGTATCAAACTTGTGTACTACTTAACTATGGAAAATTAACTTCCCAGAAAGTGATGACGTCATTTTTGCACAATATTGTGTTTGTTGTCATTGTTCTAATATTGCCTGACCACTTGCGTACAAGCTTTCATGCGGCATCTATGTTATCTACAAGAAAATAAACCCAGTCGAGTTTGGTATTAAAAGAATTGTTGGGAATTCGCCAATTCAGTCATCTCAATAGTGCAGATATATCACATTTTTCATGACAATAACTAATTATCAAACCTACAGCCCCATTTGTAATGGCCGCTCAACCATGCCGAACACATTGCTGCCAGACCAGCTATGCACAGATGACATTCAGTTGGCCGAATACAGTGCAGTTAGCTGGCTGGTGGGGAGCGGCCTGCAGAAAACACCCCTTTCCCTGACCTGCATTCACAGCTTGGTCTCTGCAGCTGTAAACTCCCCTGCGACTCAAAACTAAGTAACTTGCTCTGAACAGCCGTGTGACATGTTGAAGCTGACTGCTTTAGAAAATGATAAAAAGAGAACATGCATTTGAAGAGAAAAGGTTTCAAAAGCTCACACTTGTTTATTGCAAGCAGTTTAAACCCTGTTCTTTTTGCCTGAGCTGTCTGACTGTCCCCTAGAACAAGTTTCGAAAGTCACTCACTGCCATATGCTAGGCTGTTTTGCTGTTTAGCTAAAAAAAGAAAAAGAAAAGAAAAACAAAAAAACAAAACAAAAACAACCTTTTAGTTCCCTAATATATTCCAAATCTCGTAGGCTGTCACAGGGCTGTACGGTCTACGATTTGGGGTAGGGGACCTAACTCTTTTCCTATACCACCCGAGCGATGACACGTTGAGACAGAGAGGGGGGAAAAGGTAATGGGAAAAAAGGTAATGTTGATTGCTGGATTTCAGCAAGACTGGAACTCGCAAAGTCTGCCTTTATTCTGTATTCTACCCCTGAACTATATTGGCACCCAATCATAAAAACCAACAAACAAACAAACCAACAAACACACACACAAAAAAGAAAAGAAAAAAAGAAAAGCACCACCGCAGGCTCGGTCATAAACAAGGAAGACAACTATGGCTGTCACCCGACCAAGGCGATAGACGCCACTCGACAGAAAAGGTTCTGAATTCCATCCGTAGAAAGCTGTCGTTTACAACCTTAATTATTTACCGTGTAAACAATCTTCGCCATACACAAAATTAACACTCAACCCCTCCACCCCTCCCTTTCCCTTCAATCTTCGCCATACACAAAATTAACACTCAACCCCCTCCACCCCTCCCTTTCCCTTCTCCTCCCGCTTCCTCGCCCACATTGTCTTCGCTCTTCTTTCCTTTAATGACAGACACTGACGGTAATCAAAAGAACGAGGCCGCTTTCGCTACCAATAATACCGCCTCTCTTGAACCAACACCCTCGTCTTCTCCTCATGTGAACCCTTCTCATATCAGCAACCTGAGGCTTGGGCACAGTCATCCTCATCCTTTGTACGATCATCTCCCGGCCAAGACAAAGGCTAAGTCTTGCATGCGGAGTGTCCACGCTTCCTTTTGCGGGCGACGATCTCCCGCCTCGGCCCTCCCCTGGCGCTAAAACAATAGCGTAAATCAATTAGTTTCTGGCCGTATGACACCAATCAGCAAGCGGAGACGGCGGGACAGGATTCTGGCTGGGTTCTGTGTATGACCTGAGATAAAGACTGGTCACGTTGCAAGATGACAAGTAATTAATAGTTCCGATTCTGTCATATTTGGCGGGGAGAAAACTCTTCGAACTTTTTCAATTAGTGGAGTAGGTCACTTTTCTGGATATGCAGATCGAAGAATTATTCCGCTTGCTGGAGAAAAGTCTTCGAATTTTTAATTAGTGGACTAGGTCGTTTTTCTTTATGTGTGGAGATCGAATGATTGTTTGGATATGTGTATAGATATAAGACAAAAAGAAATGATATATAGAAAGTTAGAGTGTTGATGAGAATGGTGAAGGTGGTTATAGTAGGGGTGGCGATGATGGTGGGTATGTCGAAACTCTCTCTCTCTCTCTCTCTCTCTCTCTCTGTGTGTGTGTGTGTGTGTGTGTGTGTGTGTGTGTGTGTTGTGCACAACTCTAATGATTTCAAGCATTCAAGTTCAGTGACCATTCATTTATTTTTGTGTCTGTACGTTTATTTCCTCTCTAAGTGATTGTGACTTTCTTCCCGAGTACGTGACTATTTCGTTTTCATTTACATTCTTAATGAGACATAAGTGAAAATGCAACATTCATGATATTTAGATAATATACAGTATACAAAAAATGACCCGAAACATTCAATGTTCATCAACTCAGTAGCAAAGAGATTTACTCTTTCATTACTGGCACGTTCACATATCATTTTCCACAAGTGTCCTGCATGGTTGCCGTATACTGTTTGATATTATTACACACAGAAAAGGTAAAATCGGTCGTGTCAATTGAATGCACGCGCTTCAATTTTACAACAATTTCACCCATTCAAAAAGTGATACAAACATGTTTGACGCAATTCATTATACTTTTATAGGTACCATTTACTGCAAAGTCGTCTTCATCTGTTTTCGCCCTTTCTCAATTTTATTAGAAAACTACGGATATTTTCAAATTTAGATTTGAATGGTTTTTCCATTCTTTTTCCAATATTTTAATTTGTTGCGCCCAGAAATATTGAGGTAATGTTCAGCACTGTACGTGATGTTGACTTTCTCAGCTAGCAATTTGTTTCTGTGAGTGTGGTTTTTGTTCAATGAAAGAAACAGAGACAGACATGTGTTACAAATAAATCAAATATATGAATACATGGCCCGGGCTGTTTATAACAAAAGCATTGGGTAGATCTCGTAAATGACGTAATCATCCGGGAAAGCACATACTTGTCCCGACGCAAGTTATGTTCGGGCATGTAAAGTCCGGTTTTCCAGTGTGAAATGACGAACTTTGCTCAATTTGAACGCGGCACTGTGCAAACGTTCGGGGATGTGACGTCAGAGTTTCCGCTTCAACTCACAAACGTTTCGCCAAGGTTGAACAAGTGTTAATTTGGGTTTGTATGTGTCTCTTGCTGTGTGCATGTGTCACCTCGGGGTTGACGGGTACGTTTACAATTTCTTTTCTCCGTGTCCCCACTTTTCGCCGTCTGTTCTTTCGTCGCCTATACTTTCGCCGCTGTATACTTTTGCCACCTGTACTTTCGCCACCAAATGGGGTGCATTTCACAGGGTGTGAGCAGAAGCTTTTCACCGTTGTAGGTACTCTCCCCCCCCCCCCCCTCCCACCCCAGCCCCCCTCTCTCTCACTGTTCATCTGTCTGTCCGCCTTCGAGAATAAGGACTACTGAGACTGACTGACAGACAAAATGAAGACAGGGTCTGGTGTCCACTTGTGTACATCTTTCTTAAACCTGACCTCACTCTCATTCCTAAACGCCTCTTAGGTGGCAGTCCTCAAATTCACACATTTTCACCGAGACACATTTTGCTGTTGTGCTGCTTAAAGTGCGGAAATTTATGATCAGGCTCTATTCTACTTTGGTAGTAGGCACCAACGTCATTCAACACACCAGACTTTTCCTGGCGAAAATGACTCTGCCAGCGTGCGTGCTCTGTCAGGGTACGTGCTCTGATAAAAAGAAAATCCATCCGATAATCACAATATCCCTCGTCCAAAGTCTACAAGATCTGCGGAACAAAGTGAACAGCTTCCAGAAAAAAAAAGAAAAAAAAATCCATCCGATACTCACAATATTCTTCGTCCAAACTCTAGAAGATCTGTGGAGCTGAGTGAACAGTTCCCAGAAAAAGAAAGATCCATCCAATACTCACAATATTCCTCGTCCAAACTCTACAAGATCTACAGAGCAACGTGAACAGTTTCCACTCAAAGACTCGAACCCAGCACGGTAGAAATACAAGCAGCGAAAATGCAGAAGACAGCGAGATGATACTGACAGTTGAAGCGCAAGAGGCGAAAGTGTAAGGAAATGTCCTTGTTTGCGCTGCATGCCTCGTGTCTCTGTGTGCGCTAGGTGCATGCACGCCGCAAGTATCGCTTGTTTGGAGTTATATGCCTGTTATCATTGGAGCAAAAGTTGTCTTCTTCAGTTATTTAGAGTTACGTAACAATGCCTGTTCCTATCATATTAACTACACCAA
>CM031605.1:37689182-37701682 GCA_018398815.1 Conus ventricosus
TCTTCTGGGCTTCCAGGTAGTGGGCTTTGTACCAGAGCTGCTGGAGGGCCGGGTGGTTGGCCTCGTCGAAGGTGTGGCTCTCCAGGATGGCGTACAGTTCCCGGTAGTTTCCCTTGTGGAAGGCCACGGTGGCTCGGGCTTTGAGGACGGCTTCGGAGCCTCGGAGCAGCTCGCTGGGCGGGAGAGACCACAGGAAGCGGGCCAGGCGCTCGATGTCGCCCTTCTGCTGGAGGGCCTCGCACACGCAGGCCACCTGCTCTGGGGAGAAGCTCAAGTTCTTCCCGGACAACAGTTCTGAGCTCCCGGGAGAGTTTGTGGCGTGCGAGTTGTTGTTGATGTTGGTGCTGTTGTTGTTGTTCTTGTTGTTGCTGCTGTTGTTGTTCGTGGGGAGGCCCCCCGTGGTAGGAGATGCTGGCGACTTGGTGTAGGAGGTGGAAGAGTTGCTGATACCGAGGTGGTTTTTGTCATGCAGCAGTTCGGTATTGAGGACGTCGTCGGGAAGGGATAGTGTTTCATTGTCACAGGCAGGGGGCAGGCCGTGCCGTCCTGAGGGTGGGGTCAGACAAGCCATGGCTGCACAGTTGGCAGTCTTCAAGGTCAACAGTGGTGGTCTGGGTCTTTTCGTCTATCCAGAAACTCCTTCGAACTGTGGATTGCACTCAGCAATGTGTTTCTTTTCTAGAGTATTCTGATTTGAAAGTAATCCAGATTTGTCAGAATACTGAAATGATTTTGTAAAAAGTCTGCAGCATGATCAACTTTTCTTTCTGTGAACTGTTTTCGTGTATTATAAAAATGTACTCTTTGATGTGACTGGTACCGGTTGAGTCCAGTTAGATTTTATTGTCAGCGCTTCTTTGCAGTTGGTTGCTTTCTGTTTATCTTGTAATGTTCTCAAAACTCCCCGGAGTCTGACACCTGAAAATTCAAAGAAAAAGTGCAAAGTTAGTCTGTGAGTCTTAGAGTCTGAAATGCATTGCAATGCAGAACAAACGTCACACATGTATAACTGCATCTGTTCAATGATTGTCACGGGAACAAAAGTCTTGAGAGGAAAGGAGATGAACAAGAAATTTAACGATAACAAAGACTGATTTTAATCTCGGGTTACCCTTATTAAAAGATACTGGTTAAACTTTGTCGGTCTCTCGACGTCAAATTTGTTTATTTAGGTGTTTATTCTGATATATTCAATCGTTTTTAAAAAGTCTTAAACACCTGAGCTCTCCCATGCCCGTTCTTTTATGCAATAATACATATTCTATTTGAAACGCGGAACAGGAGATGCCACTGGCCCCAGTTATTACAAGAAAAAGTTTCTAGTCTCTCTGTAGAGCTGAAGTGTGTATTCATTTATCCGGCTCTCCCCACAACTCTTTATTGACCTCCATGATTACATCATCCAGACATAAGCTAGCTGACCATTACGTTTTTTTCCCCTCTTATTTGTTCTTTGTTCGGTATGTTGAAGTCTAATGGTCAAAACGCGTCGCTACCACCACTACGGTACCATCCCTCAACCTTCTCTAGTGTTACGTTTGTAAAAGTTGTTTGACGTGCACAGAAACTCGTTTTCATTTTCTGCCCAGATCTGAACCAATCAGAGAATCTCAGTCACAATCGGTTCGATCACTTGGTAAACTTTAAACCAATCGGATCTTCGATGGCACACATACACCAGTCACACATCACACACACATGGACACAGAGAAAAGCCTACCAGTCCTTGGGAATGGGACTCGGTCCAACAGTCGGTCGCTGACCACTCTCTGGAAACACAGTGAATACCTCTGGACACGTACACTGACCATTCAACAGGTGTCGCTTAGATCACACGACAGTGATTTCGCCAGCTACTCTCCAAGAGGACAAGTTGTTTGTGACTGGTGGCAGCAAGGTGGTCCGTGGTACAAGTTGTTTGTGACTGGTGGCAGCAAGGTGGTCCGTGGTACAAGTTGTTTGTGACTGGTGGCAGCAAGGTGGTCCGTGGTACAAGTTGTTTGTGACTGGTGGCAGCAAGGTGGTCCGTGGTACAAGTGGTGCCACAACTGTGGCCAGGCGACCCTGTGCCGGTACAGGTTGCTGGACCCAGGCCCAGAGATGCTGAGGAAGAGGCGGAGAGAAGGAAGCAAGCTGACAGGGATGCTAGGCTGCCTTCCTCCCTGGCTCTGTCTCCCTCCTGCTCTGACGCTGGCCCTTCCCCCACCCTCACACTTTATCGTCCGCCATGTTTCTCACTCTCACTCTCCATTGGTCGCCGGCCCTACGACCATCACCTTCCCCCTCCCATCCTCCTCCACCCGTTTCCTCCCCCCCCCCCCCCCCCCCCCACCCTCCCTTGCCGATGTCAGTCTGGCAGCGCGTGCGATGCTGCCCCGCCCCCTCCAGCGACGTCAGAGAGCGCGGAGACCCGCCCCCCGAGGCTCGGGGAGTTGTGAAGGCGTGTGACCGCCGCTGTCACTGTGTCAACGGCTGGGGAGAAGCCGGCACTGTCATGGTGGTGTGCGCTGTGTACCACACACAGTCGCCTCGCTGTGCTAAGGCGACTCCTCTTCCCACCCATGCTTTGGATATCTTTATGCTTTGTTACTGCTGGGAGGTACATTGATAACACCGACCACATAAGATCATATATACATCAGCATACAAGCACCAAAACTTTTAAGCCACTGAGAAACACCACACCAACAACCCAGTGATGTTTTCCCCTCTCCCCTCTACGACGAAAAGGCCCCTTTGACTTAGCTGAAGTGAGAGGAGTTTGGTTTCTCCTGGTGGCATTCTGCACAACTGTAAACACATTTTACATCAAGATTATATTGATGTGAACTGATGAATAGTTTCAACACTTACGGCACAGTGACAGCTGAAAAATGGTGACGAACTTCAAATTGCAAAATATGGACGAAAGTGCACGCTGGAACGGTTAAAAGGACTTCCTAGCGTGCTTTCATTCTCTATTCAAAAAGAGTTGACAAATGGACCGTAACTCTTTCGTTTCATCATCTTATCACTGCAATTCGACATTCACGAGTACTGTTTGCCAAAAAACAATCGTCACAAAGTTTGTTTGTTTGTTTGTTTTTAAATCAGAATAGACAGCAATGTTCCTTCTTCTTTTCCAGCAGGATGAGTTTGTCTGTATTCTCAGCTTTGATTTGTTAGTATAATTTAGACATAATTGTGAATATGAACATTAAATTAAAAGTGACATGCCTCAAGCCTATTCGAGAAGACAAAACCTTCATCATTCTGTCTAGTTCTGTGGATCACACATTAATATGGCGTTGTGGGATTTCTTAGAGAGCATTTCATTCTAAAATATCATGAACCAATCATGAAAATAAGCATGCATAAAAGGCATTTTAACATCTTGGATCATTTTTTTCTAATCAACAGGACAAGAATAATATGAACAACAGGAACAAAAGGGGTATTTATCAAGAATAACTGTCACTGTTCCCATGTTTGGAACTGCTTCCTTTCTTGTATACATATAAGAGGTGTGTGTGTGTGTGTGTGTGTGTGTGTGTGTGTGTGTGTGTGTGTGTGTGTGTGTGTGTGTGTGTGTGTGTGTGTGTGTGGCTGTTGTTGTTGTTTTTGCTGCTGCTGCTGTTGCTGCTGCTGCTGTAGTTGTTTGGTGAGGTTTCTATTATGCACTTTTATTTGAAAATTGATTTTTTGAAAACTTTAAGAAAAGAAATGACAATGTACTACAAGTAGCCATTGTAGAAGTATATCAACAGCAGCAGCAGCAGCAACAGCAGCAGCAGCAGCATTAGTAATAATAGTGGTGGTGATGGTGGTGGTGGTGATGGTGGAGGCGGCAGCAGCAGCAGCAGCAGTAGTTGTGGCATTGGTGGTGATCATGGTATGAAGACAGTAACAGTTACAGTTTTTTGCTTTCTTCTACAAACCGATGGGAGAGAGAAGCAGATTTCCTTGTCTTTCCATCCTCATCTTTGAGAATACTAAGCCTGTATGGAAAAATTGATCACCTATTTATTTCATTTATATGTTTATGTGTTAATTGATCGGCCTCGTCTATTAAAAGTGGTAATCCTTGACAATCCTTAAGAAAAGCGATATACAATATATATATATATATATATATATATATATATATATATATATATATATATATATATATATATATATATATATATATATATATATATATATATATTTCAGAAAAGCCTGCTATAACTCTGACTCCGCACCTAGCAGTAGAAGGGGCAAGGATAGTTCCATGTAGGAATATGATGATAATAAATAAAGAAATCCACACGCCCGTGCCTGTTTTCTTCCACTTTTTTTTTTTTTCTCAAATTTTCGGCTTTTCAGCCTTCATCAGGAATCTGCACATTCGAAAACAATAAGCCATCACACCATTGGCGCTCCCATCCATTTTACACTTTTACATTTCTATTGTTCCTTCCACACACACATACACAGTCATGTATGCATACATGACTGTGTATGTGTGCGTGGAAGGAACATATATATAGGTAAAGGAAGTCGTTAAAAAGTTACATTAGTAAATCAGTAATTCAAGTAAGCAGTAAAGAGAGTAAGAAGGCAAATGAATTATTGGATATGTAAAGAAGTAGGCAAACAGATAAACAGACGAGTCAACAAGCAAGTTGGCAAGTAAGCAAGCAGTCAGGAAAGTCAGCAAGCAAAGAAGTGAGCACTAAGCGTGTAAGAAGAAGTCGGTAATTAAGTAAGTCAATGACTATGTAAGTCAGTTCATAAGTCAAAAACAAAAAAGAAAATCAGTCGGGGTCCACTTATTCCAGTGGCTGTGCGTTCAACGTGATGCTGACCACACGTTGCTTCTGGTCTGGAACCGTTGGCCATGATTATGCTTTGCTCTGACCTGACTGACCTCCATTCTATGTGCTCCGGTCTGGCGGTGAGTTCTTTGGAGATCTTTGCTGCCAGAGAGTGTCTGAAAGAATCACGGGTACACATGAAGTGAGAACACATCTGGTGTTTTATACAAGGTGCTGGTGGGAAACCTCTCACAGTAATAAATACGTTGGCGACTGACGGCTACGCCAGGCCCTGTGACAAAACAAGATGAGACAAGACAAGATGAGACAAGACAAGACAAGATGAGACAAGACAAGACAAGACAAGATGAGACAAGATGAGACAAGCCAAGATGAGACAAGCCAAGACAAGACAAGATGAGACAAGACAAGACAAGACAAGACAAGACGAGACAAGACAAGACAAGATGAGACAAGACAAGACAAGACAAGATGAGACAAGACAAGACACGGCACAAGTCACGATCAGACAAGACGAGGCAAGACGAGACAAGACAAGAAAAGACAAGAGAAGACCCGATGAGACAAGAGAAGACGAGACGAGACGAGACTTTTTCACTCTAGAAAACGCCTTGTAATGTGTTTAATTAAAAGAATTCACCGCACACATCACATAGGACTAGTGTATCTGTCCCCGTTTCCTTCCCATAACAAAGGCAGATAACTATAGTTATGGGCACACTTCAGCACACACACACACACACACACACACACACACACACACACACACACACACACACACACACACACACACACACACACACTCACACACACACACACACACACACACACACACACACAGAGGCACGCGCGCAAGCGCGCGCACGCACGCACACGCGCACGCACGCGCGCACGCGCGCACGCGCGCACAGAGAGAGAGAGAGAGAGAGAGAGAGAGAGAGAGAGAGAGAGAGAGAGAGAGAGCTGCGCGTAAAATGTTCACGTTAAAATAGCAAACAAAATAGCTGTCATTCATTCAAGTATGGCAATGCCCTTGTCCACACCTTGTGACATTGCACCACATGCATTGCTATGTAGTGCAGTGTCACAGGGCATTCCTATGTAGTGCAGTGTCACATGGCATTGCTATGTGGTGCAGTGTCACAGGGCATTGCTATGTGGTGCAGTGTCACAGGGCATTGCTATGTGGTGCAGTGTCACATGGCATTGCTATGTGGTGCAGTGTCACAGGGCATTGCCATGTGGTGCAATGTCACAAGGTGTCGACAAGGGCATTGCCATGTGTGGTGCAGTGTCACAGGGCATTGCTATGTGGTGCAGTGTCACAGGGCATTGCTATGTGGTGCAGTGTCACAGGGCATTGCTATGTGGTGCAGTGTCACAGGGCATTGCTATGTGGTGCAATGTCACAAGGTGTGGACAAGGGCATTGCCATGTGGTGCAATGTCACAAGGTGTCGACAAGGGCATTGCCATGTGTGGTGCAGTGTCACAGGGCATTGCTATGTGGTGCAGTCACAGGGCATTGCTATATGGTGCAATGTCACAAGGTGTGGACAAGGGCATTGCCATGTGGTGCAATGTCACAAGGTGTGGACAAGGGCATTGCCATGTGTGTGCAATGTCACAAGGTGTGGACAAGGGCATTGCCATGTGGTGCAATGTCACAAGGTGTGGACAAGGTCATTGCCATGTGGTGCAGTGTCACAGGGCATTGCTATGTGGTGCAATGTCACAAGGTGTGGACAAGGGCATTGCCATGTGGTGCAATGTCACAAGGTGTGGACAAGGGCATTGCCATGTGATGCAATGTCACAAGGTGTGGACAAGGGCATTGCCATGTGGTGCAATGTCACAAGGTGTGGACAAGGGCATTGCCATGTGGTGCAATGTCACAAGGTGTGGACAAGGTCATTGCCATGTGGTGCAGTGTCACAGGGCATTGCTATGTGGTGCAATGTCACAAGGTGTGGACAAGGGCATTGCCATGTGGTGCAATGTCCCAAGGTGTGGACAAGGGCATTGCCATGTGGTGCAATGTCACAAGGTGTGGACAAGGGCAATGCCATACTTGAATGAATGACAGCTATTTTGTTTGCTATTTTAACGTGAACATTTTACGCGCAGCTCTCTCTCTCTTTCTCTCTCTCTCTCTCTCTCTCTCTCTCTCTCTCTCTCTCTCTCTCTCTCTCTCCTCACTCTCTCTCTCTCTCTCTTCTCTCTCTCTCTCTCTCTCTCTCCACACATGGCAATGCCCTTGTCCACACCTTGTGACATTGCACCACATTGCAATGCCCTTGTCCACACCTTGTGACATTGCACCACATGGCAATGCCCTTGTCCACACCTTGTGACATTGCACCACATGGCAATGCCCTTGTCCACACCTTGTGACATTGCACCACATAGCAATGCCCTGTGACACTGCACCACATAGCAATGCTCTGTGACACTGCACCACATAGCAATGCTCTGTGACACTGCACCACATAGCAATGCTCTGTGACACTGCACCACATAGCAATGCTCTGTGACACTGCACCACATAGCAATGCTCTGTGACACTGCACCACACATGGCAATGCCCTTGTCGACACCTTGTGACATTGCACCACACATGGCAATGCCCTTGTCGACACCTTGTGACACTGCACCACATAGCAATGCCCTGTGACACTGCACCACATAGCAATGCCCTGTGACACTGCACCACATAGCAATGCCCTGTGACACTGCACCACATAGCAATGCCCTGTGACACTACACCACATAGCAATGCCCTGTGACACTGCACCACATGGCAATGCCCTGTGACACTGCACCACATAGCAATGGCCTGTGACACTGCACCACATAGCAATGCCCTGTGACACTGCACCACATAGCAATGCCCTGTGACACTGCACCACATAGCAATGCCCTGTGACACTGCACCACATAGCAATGCCCTGTGACACTGCACCACATAGCAATGCCCTGTGACACTGCACCACATGGCAATGCCCTGTGACACTGCACCACATAGCAATGCCCTGTGACACTACACCACATAGCAATGCCCTGTGACACTGCACCACATAGCAATGCCCTGTGACACTGCACCACATAGCAATGCCCTGTGACACTACACCACATAGCAATGCCCTGTGACACTGCACCACATGGCAATGCCCTGTGACACTGCACCACATAGCAATGCCCTGTGACACTGCACCACATAGCAATGCCCTGTGACACTGCACCACATGGCAATGCCCTGTGACACTGCACCACATGGCAATGCCCTGTGACACTGCACCACATAGCAATGCCCTGTGACACTGCACCACATAGCAATGCCCTGTGACACTGCACCACATAGCACTGCCCTGTGACACTACACCACATAGCAATGCCCTGTGCCACTGCACCACATAGCAATGCCCTGTGACACTGCACCACATAGCAATGCCCTGTGACACTGCACCACATAGCAATGCCCTGTGACACTGCACCACATAGCACTGCCCTGTGACACTACACCACATAGCAATGCCCTGTGCCACTGCAGCACATAGCAATGCCCTGTGACACTGCACCACATAGCAATGCCCTGTGACACTGCACCACATAGCAATGTCCTGTGACACTGCACCACATAGCAATGCCCTGTGACACTGCACCACATGGCAATGCCCTGTGACACTGCACCACATAGCAATGCCCTGTGACACTGCACCACATAGCAATGCCCTGTGACACTGCTCCACATGTTAATGCTTTCGTGATCACTCTACCTCTCTCCCTTTGTTTTTCTAATCTCTCCATCCCCTTTCCGCCTTCTCGCCCCCACCCACTTCTCCCTCTCTGCTTGTCTCCCGTTCCCTCTCAAGAAAATTAATGATTCGCACACCGCTTATCCGACTCCTCCCTATGTAATGTGGTATACAGACAAGCCAGGATCGCCCCCCCCCCTCCCCCCGCCTTCCCCTGCCCAGTGTCTCAGAGTCAGTTATTTCACAAGGAATAAACAAGATTTCAGACTGTCACCAAAGTATAAAGAGCCTGTCTTGCCGTTCAGTCATGTCTGCTGTGTTTCTGTGTGCCTGTTGGGATTCAACACACAGGACACCACTGATTAAAAAGTAAATACACCCCCCCCCCCCCCCCCACACACACACACACACCAACAACCGCTCCAAACTAACAACTGTTATTGGTTGTGGGGTCCAGAACAGGTGAGACCCCCCTCCCCCTCCATCCAACCTACCTTCCTTCCCCCTCTCACCCCTTCGCCAAACCACCTCCACCTTCACCCCTAGCCCCTTCCCCTCTCCCACTGGAGGGAGGAGACTGCCTCTACCTCGATCCAACGGTATCTTTCCATCAGTCCCACGGCACCCCAGACTTTCCCACGAAGTGACCAACAACGCGAATGCGGAGGAAGGTCAACATCGACATTGAAGTAACAGGCGAAAGCAGAGCATGTAAGGACTGGAGAATTTGGATAACTGTTTCATCGTTCGATAATGACTGATGAGGATGCGGACAATGATCGATAATGACTGATGAGGATGGGGACAATGATCGATAATGACTGATGAGGATGGGGACAATGATCGATAATGACTGATGAGGATGGGGACAATGATCGATAATGACTGATGAGGATGGGGGGGACAATGATCGATAATGACTGATGAGGATGGGGACAATGATCGATAATGACTGATGAGGATGGAGACAATGACGGCAATGCTGTTTGGTGTCTGTCTGGTTTGTGCGCTCAATGGCCATCAGTATTCAGGGTGCCGTTTTTCATTGATACAAAGTGTACCAACGTCAACAGAAGAGAAAGTACAGACATCTACTTGTATTGGGAAACTCTGATCGTTGGTGAAGAAGATTCGTCTTGCTGTTGGTAAGGAAAGCCCATACCAGTGTTGGTAGAGAACACTTAGAGCAGAGCTGACAGAAAACCCTCGTGTGCATTGGTGGGAGACGTCTTTGTGAATGTTGTTTGGGAAAACGTGTATAAGCCTAAGTATTGAGAGAGAACACTCAATCTGATTTTTTAAAACAAAACCTCGTATCCGTATCTGTAGTTAAAAAAAAAAGTCTATGTTGGTAAGACAACGCGTGTTAGTGTCTTTTATCAATGTTGATAGAGGAAATCTTGTATCATTGTTGACACGGGAAATTCAAACGAGTGCTGGAAGAAAAAGATGTTTCAAAGTTGGTCTGAAAAATTGCATTAGTGTTGGTAGGGAAAACTCACATCAGTGTTGGTAACAACTCTTATGATATGGTTGAAAGGAAAAACTCACGTAAGTGTGATAGAGAACTCCTATGTCAGTACTGACAGAAAAAAAATCACCGCAGGAAAATTTTATGTCAGAGCTGGAAGAAAAACTCATGTCAGTGTCGGTAGAAAATTCTCATGTCAGTGTTGGAAAGACAAAAAATCATATCAGTGCTGGTAGAGGATTCTCATCTCAGTGTTGGAAAGAAACAAATCATATCCGTGCTGATAGAGAAAAGTCTTTTGTCAATGTTGGGTGGGAAAACAAATTGGCATCAGTGATGTTAAGAACCCTTCTATTAGTGTTGGAAGAAAACAGTCGTATCAGTGCTGATAGAAATATCTCATGTCAGTGCTGGAAGGAAAAATTCGTATCAGTGTTGGTAGAGACTCATGTCAGTTTGGCTGGAAAAACAACTCATGTCAGTCTTGGTGGAGAACATTTAAATTGACGTTGGAATTGAAAATTCATATCAATATTGGCAGAGAAGTCTTATGTCAGTTTTGAAAAGAAAATTTATGTCAGTGTTGGTAGTGAACTCATATCAGCGTAAGAAGGAAAACTTATATCAGCGTTAGTATCAGAGGAGAGCATCGATAGCAGTGTTGGGGAAGAACTATGTCTGTGTTGGAAGGAAACATTCAGAGCAGTGTTAGTAGAGAACTCTTACGTTGGAGTCCGAAGAAAAAAATCATATCAGTGTTAACAGAAAAATCTTATGTCAGTGTTGGCAGGGAAATCGATGGGGGAGGGTATGTGTGTGATGGGCGGGGGGGGGGGGGGGGGTGGGGGTGGGGGGGGGGTGGGGGGCGGGAAGGGCAAATCACTCAATGAGGATATGTTTGACGATCTCAAAAGCAAAACCTCACGGTTTAAACGTTCACGATGCCAACCACTTCTCATCAGGTGGCAAGTATTGTCCACAGTGTGTGTGTGTGTGTGTGTGTGTGTGTGTGTGTGTGTGTGTGTGTGTGTGTGTGTGTGTGTGTGTGTGTGTGTGTGTGCGCGCGCGCGCTCGTGCGCGTGCGTATGTGCGTATGTGTGTGTGTGTGCGCGCGCGCATGCTCGTGCGCGTGCGTATGTGTGTGTGTGTGTGTGTGTGTGTGTGTGTGTGTGCGCGCGCGCTCACGCGCAATGCACACGTGCACATGTGTGAGTGCCTGAAAGAGTCGTGTATATGCTCGAGCGGTATTATCAAATGCTAAGGGTAAGTAAATGGTTGCGTGTTTGTGCACCGTTTTTACGGATACTCACAACAAACTGACCTCGATTCACGGCGGTCAGTGCCCCCTCGCAACGGCCTGGGGCCGGCATCCTGTTGTTATTTCCCCCCGCCATTCAGTTCTTCTGTACCTGAATCTTCCCTCTCACCCCTCCTGCCCCTCCTCTCCCTCCCTCCCCCCCTCCCCCCCCCCCCCTCCCTCGGTTCCCATTCCTCCCTGTCTTCCCTCTTGTCTCCTCTCCTGCCTCAGCTTAAAAAGAAAAAAAAAAAAAAGAAAGAGTCCTGCTGCGATAGTCGCCCAGCCTGTGTCGTTGTCTACCCTAGGTATCGGTCCCTCGCTCATCCCCCCAACCCCCTCCAGTCCCACCCACCCCCCACCACCCCCGCTCAGACCAACCGCTGTCCGCACTGGGTCCCTGTCTTCATCTTGTTTGCTTTGCTTTAACTTTTAGGGAGGGGCAGATGAGAGGGCTCGGGGTGGGGTGTGGGGTGTGGGGGTGTGGAGAGGATAGACTGAGGGTGGCGGGGAGCGTGTGTGTGTGTGTGTGTGTGTGAGGGGGGGGGGGGTTAAGTTGTTTCAGTCAACCCCAGCTTCATTTGTAAGTTTACGTACTCACTCCATTCATGCGCGTTCCAGCAACGCGTTCACTTCCCGTGTGCAGTGTGTGTGTGTGTGTGTGTGTGTGTGTGTAAAAAAACACGTGGGCACACACACACACACACACACACACACACACACACACACACACACACACACACCGTACGCTAGTACTCTCTCTCTCTCTCTCTCTCTCTCTCTCTCTCTCTCTCTTCTCTCTCTCTCTCTCTCTCTCTCTCTCTCTCTCTCTCTCTCTCTCTCTCTCTCTCTTCTCTCTCTCTCTCTCGTGCGCCCTGTTTGGCCTGTGGAGAACCAGCCATGGGAAGTTGTCATTCTTTGTTAAAGGTGGCTCCACCGCCGCCGCAAGCCGCAGTCAGAACAATGGCTACCGGCTGAAGAGATTTCCGGACCATCCAATTCCCTCCCTTGGATCAACCACCCTTTTTTTCCCCACTCTGGGATCTGGTTGAAGAAAAAGAGCGGGAAAAAAAGACGAAAAAGAAAGACACATACAAATGAAAAGACACACACAGACACAACACACACACACACACACACACACACACACACACACACACACACACACACGCACTTACGCACTTA
>CM031605.1:37709182-37726682 GCA_018398815.1 Conus ventricosus
ATGTTGTCAGTCCATCGGCTTTTGTTTGCTTGTTTATGGCTTCTTCTCCGCCGTCTCCCTCCTTCAACGGTGTTCTTCAAAATCGTTCCTGCATGGCCATTGGATCTTACTACGTGGCATGCCAACGTAGTTTTTATTTTCTTGACTGACGTCAGTAGATCTTCGTGTGGTCCTGTATTCTGCCATATAGTCTGACACACTTGTCAACTGGTGATACGATCAGAGTATGTGATTTTTAGTATCTTGTGGTTATATTTTAATTCCCACAGCTTCAATTCTTCCTTCTAGATCGATTGTGATGGTCACGTCTCTCATGCTTACAGGAAAATGGAATACACCTGTGCACGCGGGAGCCATGTGTTGGTATTGTGAAGATGGCGGTGTCTTTCCACGCAGGTGTCAATCTGAACAGTGCTGTAGTTATCTTCGCTGCGTTTCGTGAAGATGGTGGTGTGCTGATCCACACAGCGTTCAATCTGAACAGTGCTGTGGTTATCTTCGCTGCCTTCGAGAAGATTTTGGGTTTGGATCCCTCACTGTTAGTGACGGATCTTGGATAAGTGAATCGTTAAAATGATTCTAGCTTCTGACTGTGGACAGTTATAAATCAGTATTGATGATGGTGTTGCGGCTGGCTACAACCTTGGACTTCTCAGCGCTGATTTCCATGTCGTTTCTCGTTGATCTTTCTTCCAAGCGTGGCGAGTTCTTTTCTACTGCCTGCTAGGCCATCGATATCGTCTGCAAATCGAAGGTTTGTAATGGTTCTTCCTCCAACGCTGATTGTGCTTGACATGATCTTCAAGCGCATCATGATGAGTTCCCAAAATATGTTGTAAAGTGCGGGAGATAGAAGGCAGCCCCGACAAAATCCAGATGAAGTATAGGACCATTTTCCAACAGCACCCTGAATATGGAAAATACTGTTGCCTTGAAAAAAATCGTTCACAACTGACCTGTTCTATAACTGTTTCAGGCAGTAATCTACCATATGTTCATCATGTTCAGATTTCCTCGTCATTTTTAACTGGTCAGTACTTGTGGCGCAAGTGCTCGTGTATGTCTGAATGAAATAATTGTGTATTACACGTGATGTGACGTTTTGCTACAAGCATACATGTTTGTTTGTTTGTTTATGTCAATTCAAAATTACCTGTGTAAAATTATGTGTTGTTGATAATGTTTTCGTTTTTCAAGTAAGCATGTATGTTAACACAGATTTCGTGTCATATTCTCTATAATTGTCGGGTAACGTGTCAGAAAACTACTCTGAAGTTATCATCATCATTATCATAATCATCATCATCAGCAGCAGCAGCAGCAGCAGCAGCAGCAGCATTATAATCATTTATGTTGGTGGTGGTTGGTGAGTGTGTGTGTGTGTGTGTGTGTGTGTATGTGTGTGTGTGTGTGTGTGTGTGTGTGTTTGTGGGTGGGTGGGTGGGTGGGGGTGGTGGTGCGGTGTGTGTGTGTGTGTGTGTGTGTGTGTGTGTGTGTGTGTGTGTGTGTGTGTGTGTGTGCGTGGTGTGTGTGTGTGTGTGTGTGTTGAGTTTGGTGCAATGGCAGACTTGCCTTAGATTTTATTTTTGGGTAAGACATTTCCGTTTCAGTGTTACTTCCTTGTATTCTCAATTTATTCCTGACGTCTCTAATCCGTCGACCTAGTTATTTTAAAAATAGAAACATATAAAAGATGCAGGGAGACTGAGCAAAACGTGATACATTGACGATCGAGGCCGTCAGTTTGAATAAAAACCCATGTCATGTAAAATCGCGGATGAGATTTGCACTACAGACTGAAAGAGGTAAAACTGCAGAGTCCACGGTATCTAAGCTGATGCCATCTTCGTGGTTTGCTAGTAAGGGAACTGTTAAAGACAGAACCAAGAATCTGGTCTTTTTGGGGTGACTATGTGCCTAAATACCTAGCGAATGGCAGTGTTAGTATTCACCGTAACGTCATGCTGACGACCAAACCTATGGGGTTTTTTTTCCCCCGTCAAAACCTTGCACAAACTGAAGGGGGTATCCTTTTACCATAACCACTACACACACACACACACACACACACACACACACACACACACACACACAGACACACACACACACACACACACACACACACACACACACACACACACACACACACACACATCAGAAAGGACAGCACCAATGCCAGCCAGCCTTTCTCCATCAAGAGCCGCGATGGCCGTAGTCCAGCGGAGAAACTCCGATCAATTTCCTGTCTCCCGCTTCTCCCTCTCCCCACCCCTTTCCGGGTGCTCCCGCTGGTCTTTCCTTTGGCTTAGCGGGTGCTTTTTAACCAAACCAGCCATTTGCTGTGGTGAAGGTTCCGGTCTCCATACACGACTCTCTCTCTCTCTCTCTCTCTCTCTCTCTCTGCGCCGCTGCTAAAAAGACAAGAAAAAAAAAGAAAGAAAGAAAAAAAAGAAATAAAAGAAAAGAAAGGCGAAAAGCACCACGGGCTAGTTCCGAGCCTTACCCTGAACAATCCGGGGAAGACCTGATTTGTTGTGTTTTTGACTCACCTGAGAAGGAGCCGCTATGACGCGAAAGACAGCGCCGTCTGGTGTCGTCTTTCCGTAAGGAGGAACCGGAAGCTGAGCCCTCGAGATGCCTTTGTTGTTGCTGGTGTTTCTCCCTCCCTTACATGCTGCCAGCGTTGGAGGTAGGTTGGGTTTTTTTCTTTCTTTCTTTCTTTCTTTCTTTCTTTTCTTCTCTTTTCTTTTCTTTTCTTTTTTTTTTTTTTTCTATTACGGTTCGGCAAAGTTGGATGGTAACGAGATTGGTAGAAAAAGGAACGTTGGAATAGATGGAGTTTTTAAAAAAAATTCTTGTTTTAAAGCTTCTTCACAAATGTTGTGAAGAGAGAGAGAGAGAGAGAGAGAGAGAGAGAGAGAGAGGGAGAGAGGTTATATATGAGACAAGGTAAATGGTTGAAAAAAGTTAGAAGTCCCCTAGTTTTATGTGTTGTCTTAAGGACAGTGACCTGTTGTGAACTGTCGAAGGTTCACTTTGTACGGGGCACAGCATGACAGAAGGCCGCCCCTTTCCCTCACCTCCCGCCCACCTTAACCTTTTCTGGCCTGACTCAGTGCGGCGAGGCGGCGAGGGTATCTCGCTTGCTTTGTGAGTGTCAGCGTGTCCACACCCTAGCGGCCAGACTTCACTGGACTGTCTTGAGGTCTCTCTCTCTCTCTCTCTCTCTCTCTCTCTCTCTCTCTCTCTCTCTCTCTCTCTCTCTCTCTCTCTCTCTCTCTCTCTCTGTCTCTCGCCTGTGTGTGAAAAATGGCCAACAGGTGTAGTGTAGCCGTCTTGAGATTATCAATGCACAAAACGTGATCATGTTTTCTGACTGGTTTTGATACTCAACAACATCAACAACAGCAGCAACAACAACAACAATAAGAAGAAGAAGAAGGAAGAAGAAGAAGAAGAAGAAGAATGATAATAATAATAATAATAATAATGATGATGATAATAATAATAATAATGATGACTATAATAACAATAATAATAATAATAATAATAATAATAATAATAATAATAGTAATAATAGTAATAGTAATGATAACGATGATGATGATGATGATGATGATTGTCACGGTCAAAAATAAACACAACCAAAGTGTGGTCCGTCGCCGGCCACTTCAACTGGACATAAGTCCAAACGCAGACATCTTGGCGCCACGAAGACGGCTCCATGCGTCTCATCCGGCCAATTAAGCACAGCAAGGAGACAGCAGACAGTCTGAGTGGCTGGACCGACAGGTCTCGGTAGGTTTGGTCAGACGTCGCGGCGCCTACCCAGACTCATCTAGCCAATTTAGAGTGACCAGTGCCCACGAGTTAAGCCACACGGCGCCAGTTAAGTAGGAAAGGGGGGAAGGTAGTGTGTGGTGGGGGTGAAAATCAAGCTAATCAATTAAATGACCAGTTGACCACCACAGAGAGTAAGGCGTGTAGGCGTGACTGTCATGATTTGAATAGCCAATGGAATTAGAGGGAGATAACTTCGGGTACGAGGCGGTAAAAATACTGACCAATGGTACTCGCCCTTGGACACATAGGTAGGGAATAAAGTAATGTGTGAGGGGGAGAGGGGAGAGAACGAGAAGAGAAACGAGGAGAGAGAGAGACAGAGGAAGAGGCTCTGTGTAAGCTCTGACGAGAGAGAAGCAGAGAGATGAGGGGAGGAGAGAAGAGAACCAAGTTGAGAGATTAGCATGAGATAGTCTGCAGAGGAAGGACTAGGGAGAGATGTGGAGAGACAGAGTTGCTAACTAATGAAGAGGAAAAGAAAGAAAAGAAAAAAAAGAAGAAAAGCAACCATGTCCATTTGATAGAGCAGACTAGAAGAGAGAGAGAGAGTGCATGCGTTAATGCAGGAAGGAAGAAAGGAGAACAGATCGATGTTGATAGTCACTGTTCCACCTTAACCGGGGTTCGACCTCATACCTGGCAGCGTCACTTCGTCAAGCAGAACCACAGACCAACGCCAGTGCCAGCAGTCTAACCTGACCAGGCGCCAGCAGACCAAGACCAGTGCCAGCAGTTGTGTCGTGCTTGTGAAAGTGACAGTGAAAAGGAAAAAAAAAGAAAAGAAAAGACAGTGATTCGTGAATAGTTAAGATCACCTGGCCAGGTAAAGTAGAAATCTATTTATACCCGGGTTTGTTAATGATGTGTTAGATAAATGATTTTGTGAAGTTCAGGAAAGAGAGAATGTTTTATTTTGTTTGATCCCATATGCATTGATGGTTCGTTCTATGAACATGTGTAGTAAAGTTATAGACTTTACTAGTGGTTTGATGTGACGAATGCATGAAATATGAATGAGATCGTAAGCAAGCTGTGAGTGTGTTTGGGCTGTGCGCTAGTCCTTCCTCCATCGACATCACCCGAGGTTGACAATGATGATGATGATGATGATGATGATGATGAATAATTAAAATAAGAATAGTTGAAACCGTTAACTCTTCAGCAAGCAAGGAGAGTTTGGAGAAACAGTCACATTGTTACTTTGAAATGTTGTCTTGATGCTCGTCTTTTCACTCCCCTCACCGCAAGGAGGAGCCAGCCACCTCGCCAGTGCTCGCCTCTCTGAAACTCGTCGGCCTCAGTTCCACATGTACTGTTGGATGGACAGAGGGTTGACCAGCCATGACAGTCCGACCCCACGAGTCGTTAGAAGTCACGACTGTCCGCTCTGCAGGCAAATGCTCTGACCAGCTGACCACGAGCACGTCTTGTGGTGGTAAACACTTGATACACCGTTCTTATTTATAAACGCAGGTGGATATTAATACTGTATTTTTACATGTAAACACGACGTCAACAGTAATACAGGATTCTCATATGTAAACACGGGGTGGACTTTAATATATACTGACTTCCATAAAAAACGCGAAAAATTGAAAGGCTATTTTTCGGGTGAAAAGGGGTGAATATACAATATTGAACCATTGTGGCAAGTTGTTTGGGTCCAAGACTCACGTGCAGTGAAAAAATTGTGTGAGCAACACATCATTCCCGGCATTGGAGGGTCAACAAAAATGGCAAACTGGTTGCTGCATGTGAGGCACGTGCACACCATGCAGAGCAAAGTTAACCAGCGACAAGTACGCAGGCATGCAGCCTTCATAAAGCCGCGCTACAAGGTTCAGATAACGACTTGCCGTCTGAGCGCTACAGAGATGCCAAGACTACGAGCAGAGGAACGCAATCGTGCCCTAGGCCATCTGGAGGCTGGTGTGGATGCCAGGCAGGTCGCCAACATCTTTAACGTCCACATCTCAACCATCTATCGTCTGCAGCACCGCATGCGAGTCACTGGTACCACTGATGATCGTCCCCGGCCAGGCCGTCCTCGGGTCACCACACCAAGAGAGGATCGCCATTTTGTTCGAACCCATCTGCGGGACAGGCGGCAAACAGCCGCTAACACTGCTCGACAGGTGCCTGGAATCTCCAGCAACGAATCAGCCTCAACACTGTGCGGCGGCGTCTTCAGGAGAACGGGCTGGCATGTAGGCGTCCTCACAGAGGTCTGGTACTGACACCAAGACACGGGCAGGACAGGCTGCAGTGGGCACAAGCCCGAATCAACTGGCGCAGGCAGCAGTGGGGACGCATACTGTTCTCAGATGAGAGCCGTTTTTGTATTGACATGGCTGACGGTCGTGTCAGAATATGGCGTCGACCTGGTGAACGCTATGCTGACTCCTGTGTGGTAGAGCGGAACCCCTGGGGAGGCCCGAACGTTATGATATGGGGTGCAATTGGCATTAACCACGCCATAGGACCAGTCATCTTTCAGAACATTGGTCCTGGTCGCGGACAGGGTGTCAATGCACAGCGCTACATCCACCAGGTGCTCAGACCCCATGTCGTTCCTTTTTTTGCGCAACACCCAAACTGGACATTCCAACAGGACAATGCAAGACCACACACAGCCAGGGCCACCCAGCAATTTCTTCAGCATAACAACGTCAATGTGCTGCCCTGGCCAGCCCTCAGTCCCGATTTAAACCCAATAGAACATTTTTGGGATGAACTTGGCAGACGGTTGGACCTCCTGCGTCCACGACCAGCAACAGCGGCTCAACTTCACCAGGCCATCGTCCATGTGTGGGCTGGTGTGCCAAGGGGGCGTATCAACCACCTGGTCCACTCAATGAGCCGCAGGTGTCAAGCAGTTGTCCATGCAAATGGTGGCCACACACGGTATTAGGACTTCAAGCTGGTTTGTCACGTGACCTTGAATTTTCCACACAAAGACATATTGCTGATGACATTTTCACACATTACCGTGTAATGAATCAAATCACGTTGAATTCTCGCTTCCACTCTGTACAATTGTGACCAATAAAATTCGCTCCTAACCTTCAGCTTGTTTTGCTTTCGCGTTTTTTATGGAAGTCAGTATACTTCTAGGTAAACACCACGTCGACAATAATACAGTATTTTTACATGTAAAAACGAGGTTGACTTTAACACAATATTCTTACATGTAAACACGAGGTGGACATTAATACAGTATTCTTCCATGTAAGCACGAGATGCATTTTAAAACAGTATACAGTATACAGTGAACAGGGGTAGACAATAATACAGTATTCTTACATGAAAACATGAGGTGGGCATCGATACAGTGTCCTTGTGTAAACACGTTATTAAGAAAATGAAATGAACAATTGAAGACAGTTAAAGAAGATGACTCCCTGGAATATGCAAGGGTTAAGTCTGCACCACAAGATACATGGCTGAAAGAGCAGACTGAATCAAAAGCACACGTTTGGTCACAACAATATCAATAAGCTTGGCCATCGAAATGTTTACTTTTGGAGGGAATGAGGAGCCATACCGTCTGTCCAAGATATCCAGCAGGCAGGAACAGTCAGGGCACCCGATGTCCTACAGTGAAGCAAAAACCATCATGAGGGACAACTTGAGAAGAGCGTGGCGCCAACGCCTGGACTTTGGGAGTGAAGAAGACAGCATCCACCAACTCGACAGAGCAGCTCCAGTTACCATCTTCAGGCTGCGAACAGGACACCGCCAGCTCGTCTCCCATCTCTCACGTCTTACACTCTCTCATACTGACCAGTGCCCTTGTGGTGCAGGCTCCCAAACCCGCATCTTACAGTCCTGCCCCTTCTTTGAAGCCCTGAGTCGCCAGACGCGGTCCAGTCCGGTTGAGGTCCAGGAAAAAAGCTGCTGACTTCGCCTTTCTGACCGGATTGAGGATCTAGCGTGGCCGGGAACGCGAAAGAAATGAAGAAATGTTGATTTACACATGCGTCTTGTCCTCATGTGCACAGGTAATACCGTCAGAGCGGTTAAGGTTGACGACCTGCTGTGTGACGTATTTTTCAGCGTATTATCTCCTAAGTCACTGATAATGAAGTGTTAACAATGATCTTATATAACTATGCATTATTTCTGACCTTATTAGCATAATTGAGTATCCTGGGTGCATCCTGATCTAGAGCAATTGTACTGTGCTGCACTGCACTGCACTGCATCCCGTTGGGTTGGGTTGCGCTGTGTTGTGTTGCATTATATTGTATTGCATTACATTTTACTGTACTGTGTTGTATTTATTCTATTGTACATACACATCACCACAATTGATCGTTCTGCGTAATACAGGCTACTCTGTTGACGTAGTGCGGGCTACACATATTTTTGTTTCCTTTTGTTCTGCTGACAGCTGTTGCTATTCTTCTGTTGATGTGGAACTTTCTCGCTGACAGCTGTTGCTATTCTTCTGTTGATGTGGAACTTTCTCGCTGACAGCTGTTGCTATTCTTCTGTTGATGTGGAACTTTCTCGCTGACAGCTGTTGCTATTCTTCTGTTGATGTGGAACTTTCTCGCTGACAGCTGTTGCTATTCTTCTGTTGATGTGGAACTTTCTCGCTGACAGCTGTTGCTATTCTTCTGTTGATGTGGAACTTTCTCGCTGACAGCTGTTGCTATTCTTCTGTTGATGTGGAACTTTCTCGCTGACAGCTGTTGCTATTCTTCTGTTGATGTGGAACTTTCTCGCTGACAGCTGTTGCTATTCTTCTGTTGATGTGGAACTTTCTCGCTGACAGCTGTTGCTATTCTTCTGTTGATGTGGAACTTTCTCGCTGACAGCTGTTGCTATTCTTCTGTTGATGTGGAACTTTCTCGCTGACAGCTGTTGCTATTCTTCTGTTGATGTGGAACTTTCTCGCTGACAGCTGTTGCTATTCTTCTGTTGATGTGGAACTTTCTCGCTGACAGCTGTTGCTATTCTTCTGTTGATGTGGAACTTTCTCGCTGACAGCTGTTGCTATTCTTCTGTTGATGTGGAACTTTCTCGCTGACAGCTGTTGCTATTCAGTGGACTTCTCGCACTTGACTTCCTGTGATGTAACTTTCTCGCTGACAGCTGTTGCTATTCTTCTGTTGATGTGGAACTTTCTCGCTGACAGCTGTTGCTATTCTTCTGTTGATGTGGAACTTTCTCGCTGACAGCTGTTGCTATTCTTCTGTTGATGTGGAACTTTCTCGCTGACAGCTGTTGCTATTCTTCTGTTGATGTGGAACTTTCTCGCTGAAATTGGCCAGGGGCTTTCGCCTCATTGTTATTGGTTCTTTTACGTGTGTATAGAGAAGGTTAAGGTGCTGGTTTACGAGTAAAAGCCCCTGAAACCCAGAGAGAGAGAGAGAGAGAGAGAGGAGAGAGAGAGAGAGAGAGAGAGAGAGAGAGAGAGAGAGAGAGAGAGAGAGAGAGAGAGAGAGAGAGTTGTTGTTGTTGAGATGTGTATGTATGTGTGTTGTGTTGTGTTGTGTTGTGTTGTGTTGTGTTTGTGTGTGTATGTGTGGATGTCTCTTTGTGTTTCAGTGTTTGTCTCTTTGTGTGTGTGTGTGTGTGTGTTTGTGTGTGTGTGTGTGTGTGTGTGTGTGTGTGTGTGTGTGTGTGTGTGTGTGTGTGTGTGTGTGTGTCTGTCTGTCTGTCTGTCTGTGTGTGTGTCTGTATGTGTGTGTGTGTGTGTGTGTGTGTGTGTGTGTGTGTGTGTGTGTGTGTGTGTGTGTGTGTGTTGTTGTGTGTGTGTGTGTCTGTCTGTCTGTCTGTCTGTCTGTCTGCCTGTGGTTGTGTCTGTGTGAACGTAAAATTGTGCCATGAATTGAGCAGTGTCCCGATCAAAGTATCAGCGCTAGTATGTTCTCTTATTCTTTGTTTCATTCTTTCTTTCTTTACTGGTTACCCTGCGCACCGGCGAAGCTTTAAGGAACAGGATATTGTTTAGGGTTCTGAATGATACTTGACTGTCTCTGCGCAAAATAACTTTAAAAAAAAATGGCGGACATTTTTAAAAAATCAATTCGGTTGTTTGTAGTACTGTGTTCTAAAAAAATCAATATTTTTGTTTTACAAAAATCATATGAACAAAATCAACAATGAATGAACATACCGGTCACAGAGGCAGCAAGTCAGAAGCTTCGAGAGAGATCGAAAGTTTGATTGTGCAGGGAACTGTTAAACGCGCAGAGTTTGTGTCCCTTTCTTCGGGACGTAAAATAGCCATTGCTTTTATCTGGTTTTCTTACGAGCGGTGTTGGCCAAACTCCAAAAATCTTCCATCTCCACCCCCTCTAATCCGCCTTCTTCCATTCCTCTCCCTTCCACACACGTGACCCCCTCTTTCCCCCCCCCCCTCCTTCCTGTCTGTCTGTCTGTCTGTCTCTCTCTCTCTCTCTCTCTCCTCTCCTTCTCTCTCTCTCTCTCTTTCTCTCTCTCTCTTCTCTCTCTTCACAGTCAAGATCCGCCCCCTTAATACTGTTTGGCTCCGTGTCTCCATTTTCTATCAACAGTTTCTTCTTCTTTTCTTTTTTTTTTTTTTTTTTTTTATAATCCAGACACCTAACGCCATCCTGAGTTCGGGGCGCGTGCGAAATTAGAAACGAGATCCCTCGAGGGACTTTCCGAAGTCAAAATTAGCTGCTGGGCGCGCGCGTGTCAGTCACGTGACGTGACGTTGTTCCGGCTCCGGTGGTGTTGTGGGAAGGGAAGCAACGGCTGTTAAGAAACTTGATCAGATTTCGAACGTTGCGCTGAGAGTCGGGTGCGGGGAAGAGATGCAGATAGTAATGATAAAAAAGAAAAAGAAAGATGTACAGCGATGGTAATAAGAGTCAGGGGTTGTGTCTATATGTATGTCTTGATCCAGTCTGTTTGCTAACTGCGCCCACTCCAACTGTTATGCTCCTCCCCTCCCTCATGTTCTTGTCCGTGTGTCCTGCGAGCCCCCCCCCCCCCCCCCCCCCCCCCCCCCCCCCCCCCCCCCCCCCCCCCCCCCCCCCCCCCCCCCCCCCCCCCCCCCGTCCTCCCCCTCTCTTTCTCTCTCTCTTTATTACCCATGGCATCCACAAACCAAACTACCATAAAACGTTGCTGTTTTCTTGTACAAGGCATTTAAGATTCAAAGTATAGTATGCAGTTAGGAATTGATCATTGTGTACTGTTTGATATCTAGTTTGCCGACCACCAGTTGCATATTGATGAACATTTCATCGTTTTTGTTGTTGTTGTTTGTTTGTTTGTTTGTTTGTTTTATTTCTTTGAAAAGATTTGTTCACATTGCCTCCGTCATTAGGGGTTATGGCCTATTTGAATACAATCTCTCTCTCTCTCTCTCTCTCTCTCTCTCTCTCTCTCTCTCTCTCTCTCTCTCTCTCTCTCTCGATTTTACAGTGGAAACATTTTTAACAAACTTTCGGATGGGTTTTTCGAAGATGTATTTTAAAGAATTGTGTGAATTGTGAGTTGATTTTACCGTGGCGACAGCCCTGATGTGGCCGTTGTGGTCGGCTGGGTTATAAGCAACATTATCTTTCTCTTCTCTCTCTCTCTCTCTCTCTCTCTCTCTCTCTCTCTCTCTCTCTCTCTCTCTCATCGTCTTTTGGTGTACTGATTTCAGTTTTGACCCTGGGCAAGGGTTAGCTGAAACAAAAGACAAAACAACAATATTGTCACGGACAAAATGAAACAACCAAACTCGTGGTTAGTCGCCAGCCAATTTGTTCGGACATAAGCTTCAACTCAATCATTCTAGGCGCCAGGTAGACGGGCCCATGTGTCGGGTCCAGCCAATTAAGCTTAGCGGAGAGGCTTCACGGAGACGGTACGGTCCAGCCAGACAGACTAAGCCGTTTGACCGACGCCTCGATGTCTGCCCGGGCCAGACTCATCTAGCCAATTTGTAGGACTAGCGCCCACAAGTTAAGTCGGACGTCGCCAGTTGAAGTAGGAGGGGGGAAGGTAGTGTGTGGTGGGGGTGAAATCAAGCTAATCAATTAAATGACCAATTGACCACCACAGAGAGTAAGGCGTGTAGGCGTGACTGTCATGATTTGAATATCCAATGGAATTAGGGGAGATAACTTCGGGTACGAGGCGGTAAAAATACTGACCAATGGTACTCGCCCTTGGACAGATGAGTTTCAAGATAAGATAGAGATGCGGGGAGTGAAGGGGGGAAGGAGAGGAAGAACGAAGAGAGAGACAGAGAGAGGAAGAGGTTCTAGGTCTGCTCGAGAGAGAAGCAGAGAGATGAGGGGAGGAGAGAGGAGAACCAAGTTGAGAGATTAGCAGGAGATAGTCTGCAGAGGAAGGACTTAGGAGAGATGTGGAGAGAGAGAGTTGCTAACTAATGAAGAGGAAAAGAAAGAAAAGAAAAAAGAAAAGAAAAGCAACCATGTCCATTTGATAGAGCAGACTAGAAGAGAGAGAGAGAGAGAGTGCAATGCGTTAATGCAGGAAGGAAGAAAGGAGAACAGATCGATGTTGATAGTCACTGTTCCACCTTAACCGGGGTTCGACCTCATACCTGGCAGCGTCACTTCGTCAAGCAGAACCACAGACCAACGCCAGTGCCAGCAGTCTAACCTGACCAGGTGCCAGCAGACCAATACCAGTGCCAGCAGTTGTGTCGTGCTTGTGAAAGTGACAGTGAAAAGAAAAAAAAAGAAGAAAAGAAAAGACAGTGATTCGTAAATAGTTAAGATCACCTGGCCAGGTAAAGTAGAAATCTATTTATACCCGGGTTAGTTAATGATGTTTTAGATAAATGATTTTGTGAAGTTCAGGAAAGAGAGAATGTTTTATTTTGTTTGATTCCATATGCATTGTTGTTTCGTTCTATGATCATGTGTAGTAAAGTTATAGACTTTACTAGTGGTTTGATGTGACGAATGCATGATATATGAATGAGATCGTAAGCAAGCTGTGAGTGTGTTTGGGCTGTGCGCTAGTCCTTCCTCCATCGACATCACCCGAGGTTGACAATTTATTGGCGAGCCTGCCAGGATATTCTGGCCCATTTATTATAATTGTTCAACTTCTCAGAGAGGAAGCTGGGTGGGATTCAAGTATTGTAATCCTAAGACAAGGGGTTGTCTTACTGTATGTTCCCAAGATAGTTAAATACTAGGCTTGGCATTGCTTCCAAGATAGTTAATACTAGGCTTGGCATTTCAGCCCCAGAGTACTTATTTCGCACAGATTGCCTATAATTCGCTCTCATAGTTGGGTCAGGCGCTGGGCGTCTTATAAAAACGAATTACGTTGTCCCAAGCTAATATTATCATTCATAGGATTGTGCTATTACGTCACTCGTGTCGGTAACCACCAGTTTGGCTGTCGTAGTAATAAAATCTTGTTAAAAAAAAAAAAAGAGATATAATGGCGGAAGAAAAGAACACCCCTATTGAACAACTTGTGAGCGTCGCTCGTGATTTAGGTTACTCAGGAGATGAGTTGCGTGCATTCGTCGAAAACCAACAAAAGATGGAAAGGGATGAACGCGCGGAAAGACGCCGTGTTGCAGTAGAAATAGCAGAGCAGGAAAGGACTAAAGCTAGCGCAGAGCAGGAAACAGAAAGAATGAAGCAGGAAACAGAAAGAATAAGGGAAACGCAGGAAACAGAAAGATTAAAGGTTCAATTAGAGTTAGAGAAAGTGAGAATACAAAGGGAGACCACCGAGGATGGGAGTTCAGTTTCCAGTGACTCTGTGCGCAGTTACGCCCCCCGACCAAAGTTGCCGAAATTCTCTGAAGGAACCGACTCGATTGATGCATACATCAGTCGTTTCGAAACGTTTGCAACCAGTCAGGGTTGGCCTCCAGAAGAGTGGGCAGTCATTTGTCGGCGTTACTGACGGGTAAGGCATTACAAATTTTCACTGCGTTACCAGCAGAACAACAGTCTGATTTCGGCGCTGTGAAGGAATCGTTGATGAAAGGATTTGACCTCACAGAGGAGGGGTTCAGGAAGAAATTTCGTTCAGCTAAATTACAAGCAGGTGAGACGTACACTCAGTTTGGTGCACGTCTAGATCACTATTTTGATAAATGGCTAGAGTTGAGTGGTACGAAAAAGGAGTTCGCTGAATTGAAAGAGCTAGTTATGAAGGAACAGATTTTGTCAGGTTGCGGCCCTGAGTTAACTATACATTTGAAAGAGAGACAGCCAGAGACAGCAGGAGAGTTGTTGAAGTTCGCAGAGGTGTATAGAGAGGCACGTTTGGGCACTAAGGTGCAGGAGAGAAACAGGTGCTAGGCACAGGTGAGAAGAGTGCAAGGAGACTAGGAGAGTTTCCTGCAAAGTCTGCAAACCCAGTGGTGGGGCAGAAGGAAGGGCAAAGGGACATTAGGTGTTTCATTTGTCACAAGAAGGGACATGTGGCGAGGGATTGTCGCATGAGGTTCCAGAAGGCAGCAGCCTTGCAAGAGGTGGATAAGGGTCGCCAGGGGAAACGACCTGCAGTGGAACCAAAAGGGATCCAATCTGAAGAGGGTGGAGTGCAGCCTATGGCTAGCACTGGACAGCAGTCAGTGTCAGGGATGGAGGGCACTAGGCTGAGTGGTTCGTTACCAGTGGAAGAAGGGTGGATTGGCCAGCAGAGGGTGAAAGTGTTACGAGACACTGGTTGTTCATGCGGGGTAGTACGAACAACGCTGGTCGAGAAAGGGGATTTGACAGGGCAAATCCAGACCTGTACTCTAATCGATGGCACTGTGAGGGAGTTTCCAGTTGCTAAGATAGAAGTACGTACCCCTTACTTCTCAGGCGAGTTGTCTGCGTTGGTGATGGAGAAACCCCTTCATGATTTGATCATTGGAAATATTCCAGGGGCAAGGGATCCAGGGGATCCTGAGTTGTTGACTGCTACAGGGGCAGCAGTTCAAACACGGAGCAAGAAGGAGGGAAAGGTTGATAAACCGTTAGTCGTTCCGGCAAGGAAGTCAGGCATAGATGTGTCGCCTGATGAGTTTAGGGCAGCGCAGGAACAAGACCCTTCGCTCGTGAAGTCTTGGGAGTTGGCAAGAGGTGGAGAGAAACAGGAGGTTAGAGGAGGTGAGACAGAATTTCTTGTGAAAGGCGGGCTGTTGTACTGAGTGTTCACCAAGGGGAAGACAGGTAAGGTGACCACTCAGTTAGAGGTACCAGCAGGTTATCGTGACACTGTCATGTCAGTGGGTCACGAGTCGCTCATGGCGGGTCATCTCAGCACCAGCAAAACGGCTGACCGAATCTTTGATGACTTTCATTGGCCAGGAGCAATGGCAGACATCAAGCGTTTCTGTATGTCATGTGACGTGTGTCAAAGGTCAGCCACAAGAGGGGTGAAGAGGAAGGCACCTCTTAAACAGCCTCCTTTAATTGACACACCATTCAGGAGGGTGGCTGTTGATCTGATTGGCCCAATCGCGCCCTGTTCCAAAGGTGGGCACAGGTATGTGTTGACGCTCGTGGACTACGCGACCAGATATCCAGAAGCAGTTGCATTGAAAGGCGTAGATACGCAACAGGTCGCTGAAGGGCTGGTAGACATCTTTTCTCGCGTGGGTGTGCCAGCACAAATTCTCAGTGACAGGGGGTCACAGTTCACCTCAGGCGTGATGAAGGAGGTCAACAGGCTGCTAGGGATCACACAGCTTCTCACTACCCCATACCACCCACAATGCAATGGCTTGGTGGAGAGATTCAATGGTGTGCTGAAGGGCATCTTAAAGAAGCTCTGTGAGGAAAGGCCAGCAGATTGGGACCGCTACATTCCAGCGGCACTGTTCGCTTACAGGGAAGCCCCTCAGGAAAGCACAGGCTTTTCGCCATTTGAGCTGCTGTATGGGCGGACAGTTCGGGGACCAGTGTGCATTCTCAAAGAGCTGTGGTCCGGAGAACAGGAGTCAGAAGAGGTCAAAACCACTTTCAGTATGTGGTGGACCTACGCAATAGGCTAGAGGAGACATGTAAGGTCGCAAGGGAGAGTTTGCAGGAGGCTAGGGTCGTCCAGAAGAAGCAATATGACAGGAAGGTGAGGAAGCAATTCCTCAAGGTGGGAGATCAAGTCCTGTTACTGCTTCCCACGGATCACAACAAGCTGCTGATGCATTGGAAGGGACCATTCACCATCATTGAAAAGGTAGATCAGGACTCCCGAATCGATGTGAATGGGAAATCAAAACTTTTCCATGCAAATTTGCTCCGCAAATATATTCAGCGTGAGACTCAGCACATAGGCGCAGCAGCAATCATTGATGGAGGTGAAGGAGACCCAGCAGAAGAAGGGGAGATTTTGTTGCCTGAGTTTCCAGGAGAAGAGTCATACAGGGATGTGTCACTGTATGAAGGGCTAGACAGTAGGAGACAGGAGGAAGTTAGGGGGCTCCTAGAACAGTATAGGGCGTCCTGACTGATAAACCAGGCAGGACAACTCTAGAGACATGTACGGTGGAGTTAACATCGCAAAAACCCGTACATGTGAAAGCCTACCCGATCCCATATGCCACCAAGCAAGTGATCGAGGAGGAGGTAGAAAAGATGTTGGACCTTGGGGTGATTGAACCGTCCAAATCATCGTATAGTGCACCCGTCGTCTTAGTGAGGAAAAAGTCAGGTGAGCATCGATTCTGTGTTGACTATAGACGTCTGAACAGTGTCACCAAGGTCGATGCAGAGGTCATACCGAACATGGAAGACCTGTTCGCTCAGATCGCCACAAGCAAGAGCCAGTATTTCACCAGGATAGATCTGAGCAAGGGTTACTGGCAAATAGCCCTGAGTGAGGACTCAAAGGAAGTCACAGCATTCTCCACTCCTATGGGGCTATACCAGTGGCGAGTACTTCCTTTTGGGATGGTCAACGCACCTGCAGTCTTCTCTCGGATGATGAGGAAGTTATTGACGGGTTTGGAAGGCGTTGTGAATTTCATGGATGACATTCTGATAGCATCCGAGACATGGGAGGAGCATATGAGGCAGCTAGGAGCAGTTTTGGAGAGGTTGAGACAAGCCAATCTCACAGCCAGACCAACAAAGTGCCAGATTGGTTTTCCAAGCCTGGAGTTCCTAGGTTTTGTTGTTGGAGGCGACACAAAGCAGCCAGAAAAGGGAAAGGTGGAGAAGATGATGAATTCAGAGAGACCAAAGACCAAAACAGAAGTCAGGAGTCTGCTAGGTTTTATTGGCTTCTACAGGGAGTTTGTTCCAAATTTCGCAGCAATCACGAGTCCTCTCAGTGATTTGGTCAAGGCAGGGAAACCGGCAGTGGTCGAGTGGTCAGACGCTGCAGAGCAAGCACTGCAGACGGTGCTAGAACGACTAGGTTCCCGTCCCATCCTGAAGCTACCAGATATGTCCAAACCATTTTTGTTGCGAACAGATGCATCAGGTGGTGGGATAGGTGCAGTATTGTTGCAGGAGCATGAAGGGGTCGAGTTTCCTGTGAGGTATGCTAGCAGGAAGTTGACAAGGTGTGAAGAAGGGTACGCAACGGTGGAGAAGGAGTGTTTAGCTGTCGTGTGGGCCGTGCAGAAGTTCCACAAATACTTGTATGGGAAAGAGTTCGTGATAGAGACAGATCATCAACCACTCAAATTCCTGCAGGAGCGCAGTTGAAAAACAGCAGAGTGCTGCGTTGGGCAATGGCATTGCAGCCC
>CM031605.1:37731682-37791682 GCA_018398815.1 Conus ventricosus
CAGAGCGAATCCAGTCAAAGCAGGATATAGCAGAGCGAAACCAGTCAAAGCAGGAGATGGCAGAGTGAAACCAGTCAAAGCATAAGATGGCAGAGTGAAACCAGTCAAAGCAGGAGATGGCAGAGTGAAACCAGTCAAAGCAGGACATAGCAGAGTGAAACCAGTCAAAGCAGGAGATAGCAGAGTGAAACCAGTCAAAGCAGGAGATGGCAGAGTGAAACCAGTCAAAGCAGGATATAGCAGAGTGAAACCAGTCAAAGCAGAAGATGGCAGAGTGAAACCAGTCAAAGCAGAAGATGGCAGAGTGAAACCAGTCAAAGCAGAAGATGGCAGAGTGAAACCAGTCAAAGCAGGAGATGGCAGAGTGAAACCAGTCAAAGCAGGATATAGTAGAGTGAAACCAGTCAAAGCAGGAGATGGCAGAGTGAAACCAGTCAAAGCAGGATATAGTAGAGTGAAACCAGTCAAAGCAGAAGATGGCAGAGTGAAACCAGTCAAAGCAGGAGATGGCAGAGTGAAACCAGTCAAAGCAGGATATAGTAGAGTGAAACCAGTCAAAGCAGAAGATGGCAGAGTGAAACCAGTCAAAGCAGGAGATGGCAGAGTGAAACCAGTCAAAGGAGGATATAGCAGAGTGAAACCAGTCAAAGCAGGAGATGGCAGAGTGAAACAGTCAAAGCAGGAGATGGCAGAGTGAAACCAATCACAGCAGGAGATGGCAGAGTGAAACCAGTCAAAGCAGAAGATGGTAGAAGGAAACCAGTCAAAGCAGGAGATGGCAGAGTGAAACCAGTCAAAGCAGAAGATGGCAGAGTGAAACCAGTCAAAGCAGGAGATGGCAGAGTGAAACCAGTCAAAGCAGGAGATGGCAGAGTGAAACCAGTCAAAGCAGAAGATGGCAGAGTGACACCAGTCAAAGCAGGAGATGGCAGAGTGAAACCAGTCAAAGCAGGAGATGGCAGAGTGAAACCAGTCAAAGCAGGAGATGGCAGAGTGAAACCAGTCAAAGCAGGAGATGGCAGAGTGAAACCAGTCAAAGCAGGAGATGGCAGAGTGAAACCAGTCAAAGCAGGAGATGGCAGAGTGAAACCAGTCAAAGCAGGAGATGGCAGAGTGAAACCAGTCAAAGCAGGAGATGGCAAGTGATGAAACCAGTCAAAGCAGGAGATGGTAGAGCGAAAGCAGTCAAAGCAGGAGATGGCAGAGTGAAACCAATCACAGCAGGAGAAGGCAGAGCGAAACAAGTCAAAGCAGGAGAAGGCAGATTGAAACAAGACAACACAGAGCAAAACCACGCAAGACACAGGAAAACCAGGCAAGGCACAGCAAAACCAGGGAAGGCAAAGCAGAGCAAAACCACGCAAGACACAGCAAAACCAGGCAAGGCAGAGCAAAACCACGCAAGACACAGCAAAACCAGACAAGGCAAGGCACAGCAAAACCAGGCAAGGCAGAGCAAAACCACGCAAGACACAGCAAAACCAGACAAGGCAAGGCAGAGCAAAACACGCAAGACACAGCAAGACCAGGCAAGGCAAGGCAAGGCAGAGCAAAACCACGCAAGGCACAGTAAAAACCAGGCAAGGCAGAACAAAACCACGCAAGACACAGCAAAACCAGGCAAGGCAAGGCACAGCAAAACCAGGCAAGACAGAGTAAAACCAGGCAAGGCAAGGCACAGCTAAACCAGGCAAGACAGAGTAAAACCAGGCAAGGCAAGGCACAGCTAAACCAGGCAAGACAGAGTAAAACCAGGCAAGGCAAGCACAGCAAAACCAGCAAGGCAGATTAAAACCAGGCAAGGCAAGGCACAGCTAAACCAGGCAAGGCACAGCAAAACCAGGCAAGGAACAGCAAAACCAGGCAAGGCACAGCAAAACCAGGCAAGGCAAGGCACAGCAAAACCAGGCAAAGCAGAGCAAAACCTAGGCAAGACACAGTAAACACAGGCAAGGCAAGGCAGAGCAAAACCAGGCATGGCACAGCAAAACCAGGCAAGGCACAGCAACGCCAGGCAAAGCACAGCAAAACCAGGCAAGACAGAGTAAAACCTGACACAGTAAACCCAGGCAAGACAAGGCAGAGCAAACCCAGACGTGGCACAGCAAAACGAGGCAATGCACAGCAAAACCAGGCAAGGCACACAAACCAGGCAGGCACAGCAAAACCAGGCAAGGCAAGGCAGAACAAACCCAGGCGTGGCACAGCAAAACTAGGCAAGGCACAGCAAAACTAGGCAAGGCACAGCAAAACCAGGCAAGGCACAGCAAAACCAGGCAAGACAGAGTAAAACCAGGCCAGGCACAGCAAAACTAGGCAAGGCACAGCAAAACCAGGCAAGGCACAGAAAAACCAGGCAAGGCACAGCAAAACCAGGCAAGGCACAGCAAAACCAGGCAAGGCACAGTAAACCCAGGCAAGGCAACGCACAGCCAAACCAGGCAAGACACAGCAAAACCAGGCAAGACAGAGTAACACCAGGCAAGACAGAGCAACACCAGGCAAGACACAGCAAAACCAGGCAAGGCACAGCAAAACCAGGCAAGACACAGCAAAACCAGGCACGACAGAGTAAAACCAGGCAAGGCACAGTAAAACCAGGCAAGACAGAGCAAAACCAGGCAACACACAGCAAAACCAGGCAACACACAGCAAAACCAGGCAAGAAAGAGTAAAACCAGGCAAGGCACAGCAAACCCAGGCAAGGCACAGCAAAACCAGGCAAGACAGAGCAAAACCAGGCAAGGCACAGCAAAACCAGGCAAGACAGAGCAAAACCAGGCAAGACAGATTAAACCAGGCACGAGACAGTAAAACCAGGCAAGGCACAGCAAAACCAGGAAAGGCACAGTACAACCAGGCAAGACAGATTAAAACCAGGTAAGGCACAGTAAAACCAGGCAAGACAGAGTAAAACCAGGCAAGACAGAGCAAAATTGGGCAAGACAGAGAAAAACCAGGCAAGACACAGCAAAACCACGCATGGCACAGTAAACCCAGGAAAGACACTGTTAAACCAGGTACAAAACTGCAAAACCAGGCAAGGCACAGCAAAACAGGCAAGACACTGTAAAACAAGGCAAGGCACAGCAAAACCAGGCAAGACAGAGTAAAACCAGGCAAGGTACAGCAAAACCAGGCAAGGCAAGGCACAGCAAAATCAGGCAAGGCACAGCTAAACCAGGCAAGACAGAGTAAAACCAGGCAAGGCACAGTAAACCAGGCAAGACAGAGTACAACCAGGCAAGGCAGAGCAAAACCAGGCAAGACAGAGTAAAACCAGGCAAGACACAGCAAAATCAGGCAAGACGGAGTAAAACCAGGCAAGGCACAGCAAAACCAGGCAAGACAGAGTAAAACCAGGCAAGGCACAGCAAAATCAGGCACGACAGAGTAAAACCAGGCAAGGCACAGTAAAACTAGGCAAGACAGAGTAAAACCAGGCAAGACAGAGTAAAACCAGGCAAGGCACAGCAAAACCTGGCAAGGCACAGCAAAACCAGGCAAGACAGAGCAAAACCAGACAAGACAGAGTAAAACCTGGCAAGACAGAGAAAAACCAGGCAAGGCACAGCAAAACCAGGCAAGACACAGTAAAACCAGGCAAGGCACAGTAAAACCAGGCAACACAAAGTAAAACCAGGCAAGACAGAGTAAAACCAGGCGAGACAGAGTAAAGCTAGGCAAGGCACAGCAAACCCAGGCAAGGCACAGCAAAACCAGGCAAGACAGAGTAAAACCAGGCAAGGCACAGCAAAACCAGGCAAGACAGAGTAAAACCTGGCAAGGCACAGTAAAACCAGGCAAGACAGAGTAAAACCAGGCAAGGCACAGCAAAACCAGGCAAGACAGAGTAAAACCAGGCAAGACACAGCAAAACCAGGCACGGTACAGCAAAACCAGGCATGGCACAGTAAACCCAGGCAAGACACTGTAAAACCAGGCAAGACAGAGTAAAACCAGGCAAGTCACAGCAAAACCAGGCAAGACACTGTAAAACAAGGCAAGGCACAGCAAAACCAGGCAAGACACTGTAAAACCAGGCAAGGCACAGCAAAACCAGGCAAGACAGAGTAAAACGAGGCAAGACAGAGTAAAACCAGGCAAGGCACAGCAAAACCAGGCAAGACAAAGTAAAACCAGGCAAGGCACAGCAAAACCAGGCATGACAGAGTAAACCCAGGCAAGGCACAGTAAAACCAGGCAAGACAGAGTAAAACCAGGCAAGGCACAGTAAAACCAGACAAGACAGAGTAAAACCAGGCAAGGCAAGCAATACCAGGCAAGGCACAGCAAAACTAGGCAAGGCACAGCAGAACGAGGCAAGACACAGTAAAATCAGGCAAGGCACAGCAAAACAAGGCCAGACAGAGAAAAACTAGGCAAGGCACAGTACAACCAGGCAAGACAGAGCAAAACTAGGCAAGGCACAGCAAAACCAGGCAAGACACAGTAAAATGATGCAAGACAGAGCAAAACTAGGCAAGGCACAGCAAAACCAGGCAAGACACAGCAAAGCCAGGCAAGACAGAGTAAAACCAGGCAAGGCACAGAAAACCAAGGCAAGACACAGGTAAACCAGGCAAGGCACAGCAAAACCAGGCAAGACAGAGCAAAAACAGGCAATGCACAGCAAAACCGGGCAAGGCACAGCAAAACCAGGCAAGGCACAGCAAAACCAGGCAAGGCAAGGCAAATCCAGGGAAGACAGAGTAAAACCAGGCAAGGCAGAGCAAAACCAGGCAAGATAGAGTAAACCCAGGCAAGGCACAGCAAAACTAGGCAAGAGACAGCAAAACCAGGCAAGGCACAGGCAAGACAGAGCAAAACTAGGTAAGGCACAGCAAAACCAGGCAAGGCACAGCAAAACAAGACAAGACAGAGTAAAACCAGGCAAGGCAGAGCAAAACCACGCAAGACACAGCAAAACCAGACAAGGCAAGGCACAGCAAAACCAGGCAAGGCAGAGCAAAACCACGCAAGACACAGCAAAACCAGACAAGACAAGGCAGAGCAAAACCACGCAAGACACAGCAAGACCAGGCAAGGCAAGGCAAGGCAGAGCAAAACCACGCAAGGCACAGTAAAACCAGGCAAGGCAGAACAAAACCACGCAAGACACAGCAAAACCAGGCAAGGCAAGGCACAGCAAAACCAGGCAAGACAGAGTAAAACCAGGCAAGGCAAGGCACAGCTAAACCAGGCAAGACAGAGGAAAACCAGGCAAGGCAAGGCACAGCTAAACCAGGGAAGGCAAGGCACAGCAAAACCAGGCAAGGCAGATGAAAACCAGGCAAGGCAAGGCACAGCTAAACCAGGCAAGGCACAGCAAAACCAGGCAAGGCACAGCAAAACCAGGCAAGGCACAGCAAAACCAGGCAAGGCAAGGCACAGCAAAACCAGGCAAGGCAGAGCAAACCTAGGCAAGACACAGTAAACACAGGCAAGCCAAAGCAGAGCAAAACCAGGCATGGCACAGCAAAACCAGGCAAGGCACAGCAAAGCCAGGCAAAGCACAGCAAAACCAGGCAAGACAGAGTAAAACCTGGCACAGTAAACCCAGGCAAGGCAAGGCAGAGCAAAACCAGGCATGGCACAGCAAAACGAGGCAATGCACAGCAAAACCAGGCAAGACACACAAACCCAGGCAAGGCACAGCAAAACCAGGCAAGGCAAGGCAGAACAAAACCAGGCATGGCACAGCAAAACTAGTCAAGGCACAGCAAAACCAGGCAAGACAGAGAAAAACCAGGCAAGACACAGTAAAACCAGGCAAGACAGAGTAAAACCAGTCAAGGCACAGCAAAACCAGGCAAGGCACAGCAAAACCAGGCAAGGCACAGCAAAACCACGCATGGCACAGCAAAACCAGGCAAGACAGAGCAAAACCAGTCAAGGCACAGCAAAACCAGGCAATGCACTGTAAAACCAGGCAAGGCACAGCAAAACCAGGCAAGGCACAGCAAAACCAGGCAAGGCACTGCAGAACCGGGCAAGACACAGCAAAACCAGGCAAGAGAGAGTAAAACCAGGCAAGGCAAAGCAAAACCAGGCAAGGCACAGCAAAACTAGGCAAGGCACAGCAAAACCAGGTATGGCAGAGCAAAACCAGGCAAGGCACAGCAAAACCAGCCAAGACAGAGTAAAACCAGGCAAGACAGAGTAAAACCAGGCAAGACAGAGTAACACCAGGCAAGGCACAGCAAAACCAGGCAAGGCACAGCAAAACCAGGCAAGATGGATTAAAACCAGGCAAGGCACAGTAAAACCAGGCAAGACAGAGCAAAACGAGGCAAGACACAGCAAAACCAGGCAAGACAGAGTAAAACCAGGCAAGACAGAGCAACACCAGGCAAGACACAGCAAAACCAGGCAAGGCACAGCAAAACCAGGCAAGACACAGCAAAACCAGTCAGATTAAAACCAGGCAAGGCACAGTAAAACCAGGCAAGACAGAGCAAAACCAGGCAACACACAGCAAAACCAGGCAAGACAGAGTAAAACCAGGCAAGACAGAGTAAAACCAGGCAAGCCACAGCAAACGCAGGCAAGGCACAGCAAAACCAGGCAAGACAGAGCAAAACCAGGCAAGACAGAGCAAAACCAGGCAAGACAGATTAAACCAGGCAAGAGACATTAAAACCAGGCAAGGCACAGCAAAACCAGGCAAGGCACAGTACAACCAGGCAAGATAGATTAAAACCAGGTAAGGCACAGTAAAACCAGGCAAGACAGAGTAAAACCAGGCAAGACAGAGCAAAATTAGACAAGACAGAGTAAAACCAGGCAAGACACAGCAAAACCACGCATGGCACAATAAACCCAGGAAAGACACTGTTAAACCAGGTACGACACTGTAAAACCAGGCAAGGCACAGCAAAACCAGGCAAGACACTGTAAAACAAGGCAAGGCACAGCAAAACAAGGCAAGACAGAGTAAAACCAGGCAAGGTACAGCAAAACCAGGCAAGGCAAGGCACAGCAAAATCAGGCAAGGCACAGCTAAACCAGGCAAGACAGAGTAAAACCAGACAAGGCACAGTAAACCAGGCAAGACAGAGTAAAACCAGGCAAGGCAGAGCAAAACCAGGCAAGACAGAGTAAAACCAGGCAAGACACAGCAAAATCAGGCAAGACAGAGTAAAACCAGGCAAGGCACAGCAAAACCAGGCAAGACAGAGTAAAACCAGGCAAGGCACAGCAAAACCAGGCAAGACAAAGTAAAACCAGGCAATGCACAGTAAAACCAGGCAAGACAGAGCAAAACCAGGCAAGACAGAGTAAAACCAGGCAAGGCACAGCAAAACCAGGCAAGGCACAGCAAAACCAGACAAGACAGAGCAAAACCAGACAAGACAGACTAAAACCAGGCAAGACAGAGAAAAACCAGGCAAGGCACAGCAAAACCAGGCAAGACACAGTAAAACCAGGCAAGGCACAGTAAAACCAGGCAAGAAAAAGTTAATTCTAGACAAGACAGAGTAAAACCAGGCCAGACAGAGTAAAACCAGGCAAGGCAAGCAAAACCAGGCAAGACAGAGCAAAACCAGGCAAGACAGAGTAAAACCAGTCAAGGCACAGCAAAATCAGGCGAGAGAGAGCAAAACTAGGCAAGGCACAGCTAAACCAGGCAAGGCACAGCAAAACTAGGCAAGGCACAGCAAAACGAGGCAAGACACAGTAAAATCAGGCAAGGCACAGCAAAACCAGGCAAGACAGAGCAAAACTAGGCAAGGCACAGTAAAACCAGGCAAGACAGAGCAAAACTAGGCAAGGCACAGCAAAACCAGGCAAGACACAGTAAAATGAGGCAAGACAGAGCAATACTAGGCAAGGCACAGCAAAACCAGGCAAGACACAGCAAAACCAGGCAAGACAGAGTAAAACCAGGCAAGGCACAGAAAAACCAGGCAAGACACAGCAAAAGCAGGCAAGGCACAGCAAAACCAGGCAAGACAGAGCAAAAACAGGCAATGCACAGCAAAACCGGGCAAGGCACAGCAAAACCAGGCAAGGCACAGCAAAACCAGGCAAGGCAAGGCAAATCCAGGGAAGACAGAGTAAAACCAGGCAAGGCAGAGCAAAACCAGGCAAGATAGAGTAAACCCAGGCAAGACACAGCAAAACTAGGCAAGAGACAGCAAAACCAGGCAAGGCACAGGCAAGACAGAGCAAAACTAGGTAAGGCACAGCAAAACCAGGCAAGGCACAGCAAAACCAGGCAAGACAGAGTAAAACCAGGCAAGGCAGAGCAAAACCAGGTAAGGCACAGCAAAACCAGGCAAGACAGAGTAAAACCTGGCAAGGCACAGCAGAACCAGACAAGGCACAGCAAAACCAGGCAAGGCACAGTAAAACCAGGCAAGGCACAGCAAAACCAGGCAAGGCAGAGGAAAACTAGGCAATGAAGGGCAAGACAGAATACAACAAGGCAAGGCAAGATAAGCCAAACAAAGGGAAGATAACTACAATTTCGTGTTCATTTTTCTCCCATGTTGGGCAGATTTTTTTGTGGACTTGACGCAGTGGATGATTCGGTGTGTTCTCTACCGTAACACGACTGTCCGTCGGTTGTCTCTCTTGATGCGCTGATCTTTCGGTGGTGTGGACAGTTCAGTGCGTTCTCCACAATAAAATGACTATACGCCGCTAACATCGCTTCGATCTTTTTGTTGTTGGCGTTCTTTTCGGATTACTGACCATACAGAGCAATTGCAGGACTGAGAGATCTTCGAACGCCATGGTTACTACTAAAGTACTTCTTCGTTAAATCATTAAAAAAAAAAAAACATTCCTGAAAACAAACAAAACAAACGCCATGGTTTCTAAAGTACTGTTTCGTTAAATCATACAAAACCATTCATAAAAACAAACAAACAAACAAAAATACAAACCTGCAGTAAATAGATGGAGAAGATAATCACGCAAATAATAAGGCTGATTTAAAATTTGCGTCAGTAGCAGGCCATTCTGGTTTTCGTTTGTTCTGTTTAATCACAAGAGGGTTTAAGAAAAAAAAAAAAAAAAAGAACAGAAAGAAAACCTAATTACAAACTTAGTTTCTTAGTGAGAATGATGACTGCAAGCGGAACTTGAAACTTAATGTAAAAATTACTATTCCATCGATCGAAAGAAAAAAAAAACCCAGACAAACACTGTAATTTGTTTGCTTGTTTCGTTCGGCCGAAGAGTACTTTTCTTTTAAGTCTTAATACAATCATAACTTACATTTATCTTCATTCCCCTAAACAGTAGGTGGTTGGAGATGATTTAGGCCTGCGGCGGAAACTTGCATTTCTTTAGAGTAAAAGATAAACAAAAAGCAATCCTACAACTCTTTTTCTTTTTCTTCTAAATTTGTCATTAGTACCAGTGACTAAGAGAGAGAGAGAGAGAGAGAGAGAGAGGAGAGAGAGAGAGAGAGAGAGAGAGAGAGAGAGAGGCCCAAAATTTCAAGGGAAAGAATTCATTTATTGGATGATGTGCTTAAAATGGTGTTTATGTTCCTTACACCTTAAACTTCCAATTTGCTGCCGAAGTTACCTCGTTCACATGATATTTACGCCACAGGTTTTTTTTTGACTAGTCTAAACCACACTTTCGCCACAGTTTCATAAATATAGTGGAGGGAATATAAGGGGGGAAGGGGTGTAAATGGTGATATTTATACCATATCAGGGTGAGGTTTTCAGGGACAAGAAGTTCCCAGATCAAAGTCTGCGAGGAGTTATATGGGTAGGGAAGGAGAGCGAGAAATGGACAAAGGGAGGACAGAGCTGGTAAGAACAGAAATGAGGAACACGACCGGGGGTACATGAAATATCAACTCTAACTCTCTCTCTCTGTCTGTCACACACACACAAACGCGCATACATGCCTGCGCGCACACACACATACACGCACACACACAAACACACACGCATGCGCTCACGCACACACATGGGCCCATGCCTACACATCATACACACACGTGTACATCCACTACACACACACACAAATTGTAGGTAGGCACTCAAGGTCTGACCAGCGCGTTGGGCTAATGCGTAGTTCAGACATCCGCCGAGTCGTAGCCACGAGATCCTCGTCTTCAATTGTCTCATCTTTGGTTGTTAATTCATTTATCCATCAGGTTGAATTCATGCGTAGTGTGGTCTCAAAACTTAGCGGATGTGGTGTAGCGTATATGGACTAGTCCGCACGCAGTGACGCCTCCTTGATGAAACTGAAACTATTATTATTATTATTATCGTTATCATTACATTACTGGGGACCTGGCTGTTGAATCGACACAGTGACACTCTCCAGAGGGGTTTTGTCGCTAGGGAGCTTTGTGGGTGGCGTCCCCTAATCGTTGGATCGCAACAAACATTGTACGCCACTGGCGTGACTCAGCATAGTAGTAGGGGTCTTCTCCGGTGGGTCGTCGCACGGTGAACAGACACTGATTGCTCCATGTGGGGTGATGTGAAGAGGCTGCGGGCAGATGGGTGTGGATGTGGCTGTGGACAGAGTGGCTGGAAGAAACGGCATGGTAAGGTAATGCTGCTTGTAGCCCAGCCGACCGCGAAGGGTCATACAGGGCTGGAAGAAACGGCATGGTAAGGTAATGCTGCTTGTAGCCCAGCCGACCGCGAAGGGCCATACAGGGCTGGAAGAAACGGCATGGTAAGGTAATGCTGCTTGTAGCCCAGCCGACCGCGAAGGGCCATACAGGGCTGGAAGAAACGGCATGGTAAGGTAATGCTGCTTGTAGCCCAGCCGACCACGAAGGGCCATACAGGGCTGGAAGAAACGGCATGGTAAGGTAATGCTGCTTGTAGCCCAGCCGACCACGAAGGGCCATACAGGGCTGGAAGAAACGGCATGGTAAGGTAATGCTGCTTGTAGCCCAGCCGACCACGAAGGGCCATACAGGGCTGGAAGAAACGGCATGGTAAGGTGATGCTGCTTGTAGCCCAGCCGACCGCGAAGGGCCATACAGGGCTGGAAGAAACGGCATGGTAAGGTAATGCTGCTTGTAGCCCAGCCGACCGCGAAGGGCCATACAGGGCTGGAAGAGACATGGGAGAATACCATTGGGAGTGCATGGAAAATACGACGGAAATAAATCGTATGGCCAGGTTCATAGTCTGATGCAAGCATTGGATGCGTTTGTCTTCACAGTGTAATCAGGACCAACAAATACCTGACCTCTACTGATGCAAGCATTGGATGTGTTTGTCTTAACAGTGTAGGCAGGACCAAAAAATGCCTGATCTCTTCTGATGCAAGCATTGGATGCGTTTGTCTTCACAGTGTAGGCAGGACCAACAAATGCCTGATCTCTACTGATGCAAGCATTGGATGTGTTTGTCTTCAGTGTAGGCAGGACCAACAAATACCTGATCTCTACTGATGCAAGCATTGGATGTGTTTGTCTTCACAGTGTAGGCAGGACCAACAAATACCTGATCTCTACAATTCACTTAAATTCTGATATGCAATGAACATCTTCCTTTTTCTTGTATACTATTTATTTCAGCCATGCAGACATATTCAGGGTCTTTTTATTTTACTTTTTAACGACAAATGCATGCATGCACTGCCTCAGTTTATTTATGGTCCTCTTCCAAGCCACATACTTCAGCCTTGCGTTAAGAAGAGTTCGATTTGAGAACGAGTTTAATTTGAGAATGACACCGTTTCCAAGCATGACTTTCGATTCATTGCCCCAGTTTTTTTTCTTTCCCAATGCTTGGAATATTTTCAGAATATCTTACATCCACGGCTTCTTTGGTCTGCCCCTGGTATGTCCACCCGTTTCTGCAGCCTCTTAGATGGTCTGAGAGCGAGATCATGGTGATGTACATACATACTCATACCAGGCAAAATGACTGCATTTGATAACTGTCGACCAGAGTATGGGTTGTGCTGCCCAGCATGATCATTAATGATCTTGACTTGACTTGACTTGGTCCCTTAGACGTCGGTCCGTGGGGGCACCCCTGAAGCAGTGACAACCATCCTTCTCCATTCCTCTCTGTTCTCTGCCCTCCGCAATGTATTTCTCAGCCGCAGGCCTGTCCATTCCGTGATGTTATCCTCCCATCTTTTCCTTTGTCGACCTCTTCGCCTTTGTCCTGGTACTGTGCCCTGCATGATTGTCTTGGCAAGGCCTGTTGATCGTGTGATGTGTCCATACCATTTCAGTTTGCGTCTTTTTACTGAGGTTAGGAGATCGACATATGGACCAATTTCATTCTCGATGCGCTTTTTAACCTCCACATTGCTGATGTGATCTCTGTATGAGATGCCAAGGAGTCGTCTGAAGCACCTCATTTCCATTGTTTGGATCTTTTTCTCAAGGTCTGATTTCAACGTCCATGACTCACAAGCATATAAGAATATCGCCATGACTAAGGATCGCATCAGTCTAATCTTTGAGCTGATGGAGATGTTTAATGATCATTGGTTTATTTAACAGTTTGTTGTAACAGATGCCCTGTAACTGATGGAATAAACCTGGAATGTTTTTTGCTCAAGATCTAGTGTTCATGTTCTCCACTTGCATCTATACAGAAAAGATGACACCACCAATTACTTGTTTTTATCTTCACTGGGAATCTGAGGGACTTCATTTTTTTTCACAAGACGTCAAGCCTTATTCAGGATCCAAAGTTTTTTGTTTTTTGTATAAAGTCACAAGATTTGAATCAGAAAAAAGTGAGTCACAAACTGTTTTTTAAATCTTGTTAAGTTTTTTTCATCTTAACTTTGGAAGTACAAGGGAGAGGAAAAAATCTGGCCAGGTGAAAATCACTCAAGGAAGATAAGAATGAATGTATGAAGCAAACAAATCATATGGGTGTTATGAGCAGGCATGAGATCTTTTGATGGATTTTCATCGTATTTGCCTAATTCCATTGCAAAACTTTTGGGGTGTTTGTCCGGCATTAATTCATGTTCCATCAGTGCTTGGGTAATTGATCCATATTCCCAATCATGCAGAATTCTCACTGTGTTCAATCCTACTCACCACAACTTTGGTCTTTGGAAACTGATTCTTGATCTGTTGAACAGTACTGACCAGTTCTTTTGAAGCCACTCGTGGATCTGTACCTTTGATGTCGTTGATACCAGAGTGAAGAACGACACAGTCGTAATGGTCATCTGCGGCGACATTTTGAAGCTGTTCTTTACATTGAGAAATTTTGTGTGCCTTCTTAGATGAGATGCGAAGGCCATATGAATCTCCCAAACGCCGAGCATCAATCCTGGACATTGTAGAGTCATGGAGAAAGAGAACGCTTGGAAGCTGTTCTGAATGCGATGTCTTGACGTCATGACGAGGAGATTTGCAGTCAGCTGAACTGACGTCATTTTTGATCTTTGAAGAGTTCTTTTCCATTTTTGTTTTGCCCCTGTTTATATTCCGGGCCAAATCCAAGGCTGAAGCCTTCAATCCCCCTGTATCAGCCGACCCCGCCGGAGACGATTTCAAAGCGTCAGCGTAAGTACCTCTGGAGGGAGAGGCTGCCTGGTTGTTGCCGTTGTCAACACCGAGTTTCGAAACTGTCTCTCTCAGTTTTCCTATCGTATCACTCTGGCATCTGACAGTTTCTTCTAACGCATCAATCTTTTTACAGAGTGTTTCGATGATTGTTGTTAATTTTTTTAGCGAACTCACGTTTGTGTTGTCCGTCAGAGCACCCTGATCGTCTATTTTGTCATTGCCATCCTTCTCTTGATCGTTTTTCCGACCTTGACACGCTCGCTTCAGCACATCCTTAAGAAGATTTTCTTGTCCACTCTTTTGTTGACCTGTATTTGTTGGTTCTTTGGTTGTAGTGGCGTTCACCTTGCTTCCCATGCAGCGAGATCTTGTATGCCTAGTCATATTCACTATTCTTCCAAAATATAACTGGAGACAAATCTGTTGTCTTCTAAACTCTATCCGCCATTTTTCTGTGTTAAAGACAAGACTCTTGAATGTAGACGGGAAATGTTCAACGCATGTCTACTTTCTGACTTACCACAAAACAATGTATCGGTCCTCTCACATGAAAACTTTCCAGCTCAGAACAAAACCTTCATGAGAGATCCCATCCACCCATCCAACAAAGGTACCAGTGTACTGGCAAGAAATTTGGGGCGACATGTCCACCGGCTCTTTTGGGAACGACCCACCAGAAAATCCTTTCCGACGAGGGCATGGGGAGGAGAGGCACGAGACAAACCCTTCAAGTGGTACCATAATCAGTACGAGTTCCCTGTCGACTACCAGTACTACAGACCTCACGCTCCCTGGCAGCTCCATCAGCATCAGTGGAATTTACACAGATTCTAAAACCGGTTTGGTGACAATATTTAAGTTAGAACATTTGAGTTACTTTTCAACATGAAGCCAGATGATGACAGTCTTTCTATATTCCAGTGGAACTGTAGATCTGTGTTAAAAAACTTACTTCAGTTTGAATACCACATTTCTTCAAGTTATTATGACATTCTTGCTTTACAGTCTTTAAACGTTGAGCCAAACAAACTTCCAAAACTCAGAAACTTTTACTATCCACCCCTATACAGTTGTAAAAAATCTACTAACAAGGTTCAAACTGCTATTTACATAAGAACTGGCTTAAATTACTCTCCGTATAATGCATTAGATATCCCCAATAATACTGAAGAGCTTTTTTCTACTGCCGCATTTATCAAGATTAACAAGGAAACCAGTGTTATTGTTATCTCTGTATATTATCCTAACGGCCAAACTGCTGACAGTTCAGATTGGATAAAACATCTTTCCTTGACTAACAAAAAAGTTATTGTCCTAGGAGACTTCAATGCGCATGCTCCGTTTTGGGAACCTGGATGTTCTCAAACAACTTGTAATCGTCTGGTTGAAAACATAGTGGATTCTGGCTTAGTCCTGTTAAATGATGGCAGCGTTACCAGAGTACCGGATGTGTCTACTCATAGACCCACTGCTATTGATTTGACTTTGGCATCACCAGATTTAGCAGTCAATGCATGCTGGCTAACAGGTGAAGATACCTTGGGTAGTGATCATTTTCCTATTATTTTACAATTGAATGAAAAGGTTATTGGTGAAGATAAGGATTTTGACGATATAATTCTAAAATTTTCTTACAACAAAGCTGATTGGGTTGCCTATCAGTCCTCGTTGTTAATAATGGATCACAACAGTATACAGCATGATGATATTGATGTGTTTTACGACAATCTGAGCCACGCTATTTTATTAGCAGCTGAAAAATCGATTCCTAAGTGTAGTAATAATGTAAAAGAAAATAAATACTCTGGTAATGGATGGTGGAATGAAGAATGTGCAGAAGCAGTGTCTCTGAAGAAAACAGCTTATAAAATATGGCTAAGAGACCGTGGAGATGAAAATTTCATAGAAATGAAACGTGCTAAAAATAACTCCAACAGGGTGATTGCCAAAGCCAAACGGGTCTATTTTTCCGGTTTTTGTCTATCTGAAATTTCGGATTCAAAAGATATAGATAAGGTGTGGAAAAAAGTCAAAGAAATGAAGACTAGATTTAATCTGCCATCATTTCCCATTAAACTAGAAAACAATGTTGTACCAACATCCATGGACAAAGCAGAGGCGTTTGTAAAGGTATTCTCGGAAAATAATTTGTTGTCTAATCTAAGTTCAGACATCCAGTCTTACAGAGAAAAAGAAGAGGAACAATCCATATATGAAGATCCTGTTCCAGACCAACAACACTATTTAAATTCTCCTATCTCTTATGAAGAATTCTGTGAAACTCTAGAATCCTTCTCTTCCAACAAAACGGCCATTGGTTTTGATGGTATCTCATACCAGTTGTTAACCCACTTGCCCGAGACCTGGAAGGTGTTACTTCACTCATTTTACCAAAAATGTTGGCAAAATGAAACTCTGCCAAGCATCTGGAAGAGGACAGTTGTGATTCCTATACCTAAAAAAGGTAAACCTAGGTCTTCGGTTGAAAGTTATAGACCAATAGCTCTAACCTCGCATGCTGGGAAATTGTTAGAAAAAATTATTGAAAAGCGTCTTGTGTATTACTGCGAAAAACGGAACATAATCCCAAATAACCAAGCAGGTTTTCGAAAAGGTAGGTGCACGATAGATCATCTTGTAAAGATTACAACACACATTAAAAAACAATTTGCGCGACGAAAAAGCACATTAGCTACTTTTTTCGACATAAAAAAAGCGTATGACAGTGTTTGGCATGCACGTCTGCTTTACAAGTTAAAGAATATTGGAATAAGTGGATTATTATATCAGTATATAAAATGTTTCTTAAGTGGAAGATCTATTTGCACAAAAATAGGCAAAGTCTATTCTTCTTTTAAAGACATTAACATAGGAATTCCACAAGGTTCTGTCATAGCACCTGTCTTGTTCAATATACTTATTCATGACCTTCCCAAGATCATATCCAATAACATACATTTAGTGCAATATGCTGATGATCTAGCCATTTGGTTGAATACCAGTATTAGAAAGCACACAAAAAAGAGAGCAATAAATTATGTTCAAAGAATATATCAGCTGGAAATAGATAAAATCAACAAATATATGACTGAAAACGGGCTTTCATTGTCTGGAGAAAAAACACAATTAGTTCTTTTCAATAACGGGGAAAATCCTAAGCATTTGCCTCAGCTAGTGTTAAATGACAAAATATTAGAATATTCACGAAATGTAAAATTTCTGGGTTTGACCTTAACTTGTAAATTAAACTGGCGGTTGTACATTGAAAAATTGGTCAATGACGCAAGACAAAGGCTAAATCTACTAAAAATAATCAGTGCACACCCATGGGGTCAGGATACCAAAACTCTGTTACATTTAGCTACTAGTTTAGTTCGATCAAAGCTTATTTACGGGCAAGAGGTTTATTTCAATGCCCCAGAAACCCTGTTGAAGAAATTACAGTCAATTGACAGTAAAACTGTTAAGGTAGCACTCGGTGTCCCCGTACACACGAATTCGTTAAATACTTATAAAGAAGCGAACTTATTACCTCTGTCAGATCAACGAAAACTGGCAACGGCTAAATATATTGCCAGAAGCCTACATGTTTCAAATTCTGTCAAACATGATGTATTAGTAATTTCTGAAAAGGACTATCCTAAAAGAGCTCAACACCTTACCTCTCTCCAGCCTGTTAGGGATTATACAAATGAAATATTTGAAAAATGTAACATTGATATTGAAATTATTTCAGATATGCCAATAGTTTCAAGCATACCTCATTGGGAGCATATCCAAGCTAAATTCGATATAGATTACACTGACATGAAGAAGGTTGATAACATTAATATTCTGTCATGTGAAGCAAAAGAACACCTTGAAACCGTTTATCCATATCATCTGAAGATTTTTACAGATGGCTCGATTTTAGACTCGTATGCAGGGTCTGGTTTTGTGATTCCATTGCTGAAGTTTCGTAGATCTTTTTCTCTAGGGAAAGGGTTCTCCATATTTACGGCAGAACTGTATGCTATTCTTATGGCGTTGATTTTTATGTGTGACGATAACACTGCTGTCTATAATATACTTTTTTGCGTTGATTCCAAGGCAGTTCTATATAGCTTGCAAAACTGGGAATCAAAAATAAGAAAAGATTTACTTTTTGAAATAAGACATTACATACATGCTATTATGTTGAAAGGAATTGGGGTATCGTTTTGCTGGATTCCATCACACTGTGGGATATCTGGTAATGAAACAGCAGATAAATTAGCTAGAGATGGTGCGTTAAGAAAAACACCTGAGAGTAATTTAAAGCTTGACGTACACGAAATTAATTCGCTATTAGAAAAATGCGTGAACAGTGAACACCTTCCAGAGAAGTATGAAATCTTATCATGTCCACGATATTTGTCATCTTTAATATACAAGCTTCGTCTCAATTCGTGGAAAACCAAGTTTTCACAAAATGTAGCATGTGATTGTTCAAATCTTCTATCAGTGGACCATATTCTTTTTCATTGTTCAATTTTAACTTCATTGTATAAAGAATCGAACGTGGATGTGACTGTACACGATTCTATCAAAACAATAACCCACAAACCAGACATCGTGCAAATAGCAAAAGTGCTTTCCATGCATCAAATTAATAGATTTTTATAAACGTTTCCCTTCTTGATTTTTTTTTTTTTTTTTTTTGGATTTTTTTGTATTTATTTATTTTATTTTTTTATTTATTTTTTTTTTTAAAGTCTAATATCACCAAGTGTGAACAGACTCTAAATTAATGAACTCACTCACTCACTGTGTTCAAAATGGATTGAAATGCGTGCTAGATTAAGTCTGCTTGATAACTGAGGGGTTGGGGAGGGAGGAAAGAACTCTTTGGTTGCCATATTTTCAACGATGTGTCAACTAAGTAGTGAGAAAGAGAAACTCGTCTTCGAAGGACAACAAAGAGAATCAGATGAAAATTTGCTGGAACCTCGTCTGGCTTTTAGAAAGCACTCTGATTTTGTGGAAAGACCAAAGGTATTCTAGTCTTCATGTTGAACAATCTCATCGATCATATTGGAAAGCTGGACCGACTGACAGGCTGTTTGACATTCCAATGCATGTCATTGGACATTCTCTTGTCAGTTGTGGTGCAAATGGACAAACACCACTCGTCGTACTGTGAATGTAACACGAAACGCATCCACAAGAAATGGGGGTGAGGGTGGGGTTGGTCTGTGCTCCATCCAGGAGCAGAGAGGTTTAATCTCTGGGGGTGTACCGCAGCCAAGAATTTGTTGAACAGGGCAGGAGGGCTGGCAAGAAGGGGAAGAACTCTTCATTTGGAGAATGAAGTGCTCGCAAGTAGCTGCAAAGCTAGGATAAAGGGAATGGGGTGGAGTGTATTCTGATAATTTACCAAATTGCTCACCCGTTTCTGTTGGTGCATCCCCATCCCCCCACCCCATCCCGTCTTTCCTCTTCGCAAGGAAGGCACTCGGAGATTTAATGAATCATTTTAGAAGTGTTTGTTATCATACTTCCCGTGCTGTCCATATATCCAGGAGGCCACTGCCAACCAGCATATCACCCATTCACAGCTCGGCTCCTTCACAACAAGTACACCTACCCTTTGGAGGGAGGGGGGAACAGGGCAGGAAGGCTTGGGGACAGCAAAGCTGGGTAACAATGGGAGGTCTGAAGCCCCATCCCAATGCACAACCTTCAATCTTTGGGAAAGCTGTTGCCGATTGGAAGCCAACACTTCACAACACAGAATTCCAACGACAAACGGTAGAGAAACACAGACATGATACACTAGGGAACAGGAGCAGGCACACTCATACACAAACACACAGAATCAAATATATATATATATACTAAATGTTAGTGGAAAAAAATGTACTTCATTCAAATGAAATATAATGTAGAAACAATATTCAGCACGTAATCAGGAAATTGTTAAATGAAAGCATTCTCATCATGACAGACAAAAACCAACTTGAGACACGCATATGCAACAAAGTCAACACCAAACACCTTGTATTATGTGTTTCCGATGTTCACTCACATGCTAAAAATCCAAACATTGGCGATAGGATAATTTCAAATACAGTGAACCATGAACGAGTGGAAGAACCTCTACCAATCTAAAGTGTTGGCTGGGTACGGTATAGCTACTGTCATCTTTTTTTTTTTTTTTGAGGAAGAGAAAGGGGGGGGGGGGGGGGGGGGGGGAAGTTGAATGGATATTATTTTCACAGAAAGAACAAAATGAAAGGATTTCCACTGACTGCATGAGGCAGAATACGTGCATAACCACAGTGAGAAATGTTTGCTGTTGATACTAAGGACAATCATTTCATGCTGCAATATCATGAGAAACTGAAATAAAAGACTGATGGTACCGTGTGTGTGTGTGTGTGTGTGTGTGTGTGTGTGTGTGTGTGTGAGTGTGTGTGTGTGTGTGTGCGAGTGTGTGTGTGTGTGTGTGTGCGTGTGTACACACACAATCAAGAATCAGACAACAGAAGATTTCAGTTAATGTGCCACAGAATGGCAGGCGAACACACACACACACACACACACATGCACATACACACACAGCATGTGCTTCAGCGTTCGCATGCATTATTTGTGTGTGCGCATGTTTGTGTGTGTGTGTACATGTGTGCATGTGTGAGTGCGTATGCCTGTCAAACAGATAAAGCTTCAGACATGCAAAAGAATCACCACTAAAACGTTTGGCATAAACTGCTCACCCATCCACTGTCAAACATCTGTAGTTCATGAATTTGAAATAGAAAAACAATGCATGAAAAGTCAGTTCAGTGCCATAACACACCCCGGTTAGAGCTTTATCCATCAGTGTTCAGTACAGTTCCAAAGTGTTGATCTGCCGTTGAATCCGATATCAAAGTTATGGAGAATGCCATGGGTATGATGGACCAAAACTAAAACAAATGAAGATCTCCACAGTGACTCAGCAGCAGTGCAGTGTCTCCTCCACTAGAATGCCATTGAACAACCAGTACTGACACACTGCAAAACACTGGTAGTTGAACTGCAACTAATCAGAATGTAGCTGAGCATGGTAGAGCCAGAATGAGCGACATAGTGACATTAATGAGAGAGGGAGATGGAGAGAGAAAGAGAGAACACACATGCACACACACACACACACACTCACAGGCATGCATGCATGCATGCACTTACAAACACACACACATAATGGGAAAAAGATGAATGATGAAATAAGTTTGATACAACCAGATCTTGTCACAGAGCCAGGCAGGCAATAAAGCCTTTTCACCTGGCAAAAACCAAAACTTTCCATACAACAGGCTTCAGTATAACTAAACTTGACAATACTGAAGCTGACTGTACATCAACAGAAACAGACAAGCACAGTTGTCTCTAGGCAAAGCATTCCCCCTCTGTCCGCTGAAATGCCATGAACAGCTCCTGGGAATGCAGTAACCGCCAGCCCCATGGTCTTCATGACTAAATGGTGTGTCTGTTACAGTACCTACGCAACTTGGCTCACACAGACTTCAGTGAGAAAAATTCAAAGAGTCATCAAAGATACGGTGGAAGTAGATTTGAAAATTTCAAAGACGATACATGGCAAAAAGATTATTGGAGCGGATCTTGAACAAAAATCTGTGAGATACTCCGACGGCAAATTTATTGAGAATTATGCCCAGGCTTAACAAGCACAAGATTTGTAAATTTCCAGACTGACCAAAAGCAACAAGGAAAACAAAACAAAACTGGAACCCATTAAGGCTGCAAATAATTGAAAATAATTAAGATTCAAAATTAGAAATTACAACAATAAGATCACAGAATTTGACATGTACAAATTCATTTTACTCCTATAACTATTTCCTGAAAGGTTTTCATTAAATGATCTATAGACAAGTAAAAGATGATGATCTGTAAAGTAGAGATCCTGGTGTTACATGTGGCCAATTAATTTTTCTTATTTCTAAGCTTTTTAGCTAAATGACAACATAAACAATGAAAAATATATAAAATGAAATAAAATAAAAATAAAATATTTCTTATTTTTGTCAGAAGACCCAAGAAGTCGACATGCATTGTGTTTTGTCCTGTAACCTGTTCTGTCTTGCAGAACTAACACCCTTTCTTTTTAAAGTTTGCTTTATTTCCGCCCTCAGTCACCTCGCTTTGAAACTAAAAAATAAAATAATAATTTTCCAAACTATGAATTGTTCAGTACTAATTTTCATGTTGATGGGGGTTTTGTACAAAGCCTTGAGGGGTTTTGTAGAAAGATTTCCCTTTGAATCCCCTTCCAGTATAAGCACTTCTTTCTATCATGCATCAAAGCCTTTTAGGCTGCATAAAAAAGATAACCTCTTGAATGACAGAAAAAAAGGCCATTAGATTTCAATTAATCATCTTTAATATTTCAACACACATACACACACAAAAACTTGTGTACAAGATGGGAATACAACAGGAAATACTTCGCTTTTGAGAAATTACACAATTTTACCAAACAATCCACGGGATTGGTTTGAGTTCTTTCAACTTCACCAAACAGGCATATTGATCACTTTTCATGTGTCTGATTGATGCTTTTGTGGCTATTGAAACTGAACTAAATGGTGTCATTGCAAAGCTGGCAATGTGGTTTCACAGGCTGATTTTTCTTTTATCTTCTGTGATCATAACGATGAACCCATGTATCTTTACCATGACAGTTGTTTCATTTCTTTGGTCTTTCCACAAAATCAGAATGCTTTCCAAAAGGCAGGCGAAGTTCCAGCAAATTTTCATCCGATTCTCTTTGTTGTCCTTCGCAGCCGAGTGTCCCTTTCTCACTACTTGGTTGAAACATAGTAGAAAATATGGCAACCAAGGAGTTCTTTCCTCCTTCCGCTCTCCCCTCAGTTATCACGCAGACTTAATCCAGCTGGCACTTCAATCCATATTGAGCACAGTAAGAATCATGCATATTCAGGATTATGGATCAATTACCAAAGCATTGATGGAAAATGAACCAATGCCGTAAATATACCCCTAAATTTTCTCAACGGAATTGGGCAGATCTCAGCACTGACCGCTGAGGACGCCAAATGTATTTGAAATCCATCAAAATACCGAAGATCTCACGCCTGCCTCATAACATCGTTGAATTTCTTTGCCACATACATTCATTTTCACCTCCCTTGAGTCATTTTCACTGGCTGGATTTTTTTCCCCACTCCTTTGTACTTACTTCTAAAGTTAAAAAAGTCACAAGATTTGAATCAGAAAAACAATTTGTGACTCATAACCAGAAAAGCTGCTTCATAGGGGCTTTCCAGACAGCTTCCTCAAAGACAGACTTCTTCCATTTTCAAGGGGATTGAGAATCTTGAGTAATAGTTACAAGACTCAAGGAGTTTTTCAGATATTCCTATTGCACACAAAAATCTGAATCAACAACTGGTCATGTGATAATGTATAATATCATCTCAGCAAAGAGGTGGTTCCATTCTTAGAAAGGCGACAGACCACAAAGTTATAATGCACACCTTTCTTCTTTTTTAATTGGAGTTCAAGATGGACTAAAGTAGTTTGGGCTTGGGGAGGAAATGTTTGATAAAGCAAGAACCAAAACACTCCAAACTTACCAAATCCTTGTTTTCTTAAAGCATTCACACTGCGCATACTGTATGGGAATATGTTCCTCAGATTAATCTGACAATAGACTGATTTCAGTTGGTCTGTGTGTGTGTGTGTGAGTATGAGGTGGGTGTGTGTGTGTGTGCATGCGTGTGTGTGTTCTCTCATATACATCATTCATAACAAAAAAGATGCATTTCAACAACACCCATATAACATCAGACACACAACTCCCATGCACATTAAACAAACCAACGCTGGTACCATTCTTGGAACTAAACCATGAGATATCTGAGCACAGTGTAAGTCCATTATCTGATGGCGCAGAGAAAGTACAGAATCAAGAATGTAAACAGTGTCCTTGAACCAAAAGTTGCTTTTGTTCTTCTATCAATTCTACGGGCTTGCATAAAACATACAGCACATGTGCAGCTATAACAAGCAATCGTATACCACAAAAAAGACAGGCAGAAAGACAGACTGACCACTCAATGATATGCACACACGAAAACTGCAACGACAATGGACACCCAGACATGAAAGATGAACAACAGTGCTTCACTGGCAACTTCAGTCTCAAGACCTCTTCATACCTTGGCAACATGTGACCCATCACCACCAAACATTCAGTCTCAAATGGGCATACTTTAACTTCTAATACAGCAGAATGTTTTTGAAAATTCTCTTCTGATCTGTAAACCATGCTTAGGTTTCTTGACAATACGGTTATGAACTGCTAAAGTTAGTTAACAAGCCATTTTGAGAAACTGAGGCATAAAGGTAAGCCAACTTCACAATCAGAAAGTTCCTAGCAGCCACTGAACCTGGTTTATTACAGGTTTAATATCAACCAAAAGTGGACTTTCAGTCAATAGATGATGAAGTCAATGAAAACAAACACAGTCATAAACACAATGGACAAACACTGGAACAGTGGTCTTTCTTGGCATGAAATCGTATCCGCAACTGAATGAACCTTTTGTCATAATGTGTCAACTATTGATCCCTAAAATCTCCAAAATCACTTGAAGCTCAGAAAAAAGTATCAGAGATTTTTGTCACTTTTTAGGTGGATGCGTAATCAAAAAGACATAAAGCAGATACTAACAATAAAAAGATTTAAGTTGAAGATGTTCCACATCTTACATGTTATCTAAAAAATTATTTGATTTATGTATCTTTATACATATTAATGTTTTCTTAATTTTTTTCCATAAACATAAAAACAATTACTGAGCCGCCAAATGAAGGAACAAACAAATGACAAAACAAACATAACACGTTTCGACCTGTTGGGTCTTCTCCAAGCAGTTCAAACAACATTCAAAACAATGGAAACAAGGAATGAACAATCTTTCATCTATCACTTCGAGCTGGCTTAAAAATGTGGCATAGGTGGAAAAAACCCCCACTGTATTACACACTGAATTTTTTCTTCTTTTTGATACCAGTCATTGTTGCTGGTCTTCTCTGCAATGTTTTGTTGTGATCTTTTGTTACAGTACTTGATATCATTGTCAGTAGTCAGTTTTCAAGAATGTTTGAAAAAAAAGAAAAAAAAAAAAGGATGCCAAATCATCTGTGATAAACAACAAGTTATGCCAGCCTTCGCTGTTATTCTGGTCTCTATTCTTTCTGCCTCTGCCATGAGGATTAAACCCACACATTACATCACACTAACTAAAGGGTAAACCGAGACACTGGAGTTGAGGCCCTATGTGAAAACCCAAGTCCAAAGCCTCACAATACTGCAGATCTCTTCATCCAGAAAGGGTGTGTTTCCTGTTCTTGTTTTGACACCACTACTGATGATGTGACACTAACCATAAACAAAACAAGTCGATGAGCAAACACGGTGGGGAAACAGCAACAAAACCTGTTGAGGAAAAACTGTTCACATTCTCCGCAAGATTTGTTATTAATGACATCTTTCACAGTAAAGCAGGTTATTTTTCTTCTTCTCCATTTTTTTTCTTCTCTTTAACACATTCCTTTCAATCAGAGAGATTTTTTTTTCCTTTTCGTTTCAGAATGGGAAAAGTATGGAGAGATGTAGAGGTAAGGTAAGGTGTGTGTGTGTGTGTGTGTGTGTGTGTGTGTGTGTATGTGTGCGTGTGTGTGTGCATGCATGTGTGTGTGCATGCACGCGTGAATGCATGCACACACGCATATGTGTGTGTGTGCATATATGTACATAGGGGGCCGGATAGCTCAGTTGGTAGAGCGCCGGACTCGTGATCCTGGGGTTGCGGGTTCGAATTTCGGTATAGGGGGATTTTTCCCTCGGAGTTAACATTGGTTCTGACTCCATTCCCCATATAGTCCTTCGAATGAGACTATAAACCGAGGTTCCGTGTGTGAACGCACGCATAACATCTTGCACACACGTAAAATCCCATCACCAACTTTCGGAAGAGAAGGCCAGTTTGGCCGTTGGTATGGATGACACGTATAGCATGCACCTTCCCCGAAGATGGAGTATGGCTGCCTTAATGGCGGGATAAAAAAGGGTCATACACACAAAACTCCACTGCCTGGCTATACAGGGAGTGTCCGCAGGAGTATCAGCCTGCGTACGCAGAAAGAAAGAAAAGAAAAAGAAATATATGTACATGCGCCTGTGTGTTTGTGTATGTGTGTGTGAGAGAGAGTGTGTGTGCACGCACACACACACGCACATGATGGGAAAGGGAGAGTTCAAGGAGCCCTGTGAGCCTCCTCCTTCTGCCCTAATCCACCCCTACTAATCTTCTCCTCCAAGCCCTCGAGGAGAAAGCTGAAGAGGCCTTCACACAGCAGAATTCAGAGCTACATGTGGGATCTATGCCATAGGGTTTTGGAAAAAGTTCCAACCCTCTGAGGGGTATCCCTGTGCAAGTAAAACTAAACGTCTGCCAGAAGACGTAGGCAAAAGCGTTAGCCTACCAACAGACTACTGATAGAATAATGGACTGCTGATGAGCTAATCATAGATCAGCTAATAACAGATAGTGATAAGTTAATAATAAACTACAGGTCAGCTGATAACAGACTACTGATGAATTATCAGAGACTCAAAAGACCTTGGCACTGCGACTGGGCCCTTCAGGAACGTTAAACGCAAGAAAATGTTTTGTAAGTGTGTACAGACTTTGGCAGTATTTAACCCCCTTTTTTTCTTTGACCAGCTAAAGCAGAATTCAAACAGACTGTCAACTGGAAAACGACCCACCATTATCATACGCTGAGCATGTGTTTGAAACAGAACACTTGTTTGGTTAGTTGGCTACCTGTCTGGCCGAGCAGGGTTACTTGGTTAGTTGGCTGAATGATCAGCTGATCAATTTGTTGGGTGACATAATTTGTTCCTTCATTCATTCATGTTCCTAAGAAATGAAAATGTTCTCTACATGTATGCTCTCTCATATACGATACACACAATTTTTTAACAAAAAACAAACAAATAAATAATCCAACAAACAATGAAACGCCTAATGTTTGTGAAACGAAAAGGAGAAAATGAAGAAAAAAAACACACACTGTCCAGTTAAAAGTGCTGCTAGCAGTGCATCCAATTTCATTCATTCCCAGTAACGAAAAATATGCTTTGTCCAGAAAAAACATCACACCCAATGTCATTCACTCTCAACTTTTGCTACACAATTTGTCTAGAATATTTCAATGTTCTTGTCATGTAGCCACTTTATTTACCAGATCTGTATGAATCTTTACAGACACAGGAGTATCCATGCACGTCACGTGAAACACTTTTTCCCCCTTTAAAGACCAACAACTGAAAGATCTAGCAACATTCTGTAACAACCAGACTCACCACTCTATTTCCAGATTCAAATCAACAGAGACCACATACACATCATAGTTATTATACACACTCCCTTCAAAAGTCATAGGAAAAAAAAAAGAGACACATTCCAACAGTATGCATGCACACATTCACAGGCAAACAGTTTTTACGACAAGACATACATACACACACCTGCACAATCTCATGTCCCAAAGTACACCTCTTCAGATTGACAGTTAACAAACAAAGATGGGCAAGTGGATCAACACTCCTGCAGGACAGACACAGCCCACTGGAGGTCCCATCCCAGCCATCACTGCTTGGTGTACAGTATGTCATAGTGGCCCGGCCGGTACAGCAGATGCACACAAGGCCGCGCTCCCTCTGGCATCACCACCTGATCACAGACAACAGACTTACCTGGTCACAGACAACAGACTTACCTGGTCACAGACAACAGACTTACCTGGTCACAGACAACAGACTTACCTGGTCACAGACAACAGACCAGACAAACAGTGAAGCAGTGACAGGAATGAAGGACTGCACTACCTTTCCTACCTTTACAAAGCTGCCCGATTAATTAACACACGCTCAACTGTCTGATCTGAACAGCTTACTAAAGTTAGAAACATATTTGGGTTCTGAATACTTTTTGGGGAGGCGAGGGGGTTTCTTCGAAGACCTTCACATTTTGGGCATTCTATTACAAGACATGATAGTTGTCTCTGATCATTACCACTCCACAATAATGACAAAAGAGGGAAATTCTCATCAAATGGTCACTTTTTTTTTTATCACTGATTAGAAATTTATTCATTTTCTTTTTTAATGCATGTATAACAGAGTGTGTCTATGTAATCATCATGTTTTGGATGTCAGTGTGTGTTTGTACGTTGGGTGTGTGTGTGTGTGTGTGTGTGTGTGTGTGTGTGTGTGTGTGTGTGTGAGAGAGAGAGAGAGAGAGGGAGAGAGAGAGAGAGAGAGAGAGAGAGCATGTCTGTGGTAAGCTTAAACATGGACTTTTTCACTGCGGTGACAAACGTTTGCATAACTAAACTTGGCATAATAACAATTAATGGTAAAAACTTTCCAGCTATTCCTTGCATGAAGATATCATCTAATGGTTAAAGATGCAAATATGGTGCTGTTTCCAGTAATGTTTAATATCTTAATAGAAAACCAGCATTTTCTTAGAAATTTTGATCAGTCATATTCAAATATATGTTTCATTATAGTTTCATTAAACCTTGCAACACAGACCAACACTGTCTGAAGATGTTACCATTTGATTCAATTTCTACAATCAACAGGAGCAGATATAAACATCTTACCAAGGACAAAACAACGACTGACCAAATACATCTCACCAAATATAGCAAAGTAAGACTTTATGACTTGTGATGAATGAAGCGAGTGAGGCCACATGCAAACAGCATATAAAACAGCTATACTTGTTTCCACAACAACAATTACTAAATCATACCAAGAGATCATAAATCTGCCTTCATGACTGGAATCTAGCAAAACTTCAACACTTACAAAATGGGGAAAGCCTCAAAATCAAATCAATGTCATCGTCATGCGATGACGTAAGTCAGGGCTAAAACCCATACACGACAAAGATCAGTCAGACATGGAATATCGGGCCTTGCGTTAACTATGATTCACTTGCACTATGCATGCCCTTTTCACATGAATGAAGCTGCAAAAAGACTGGTGCAACTTCTCAGGATTTGGCTTCATTTAAAGCCATACGCTAATCTCTTTTAAAGCTGTCATAACTGAAAAAAAATGGGTATGCTGAAATATGGGTATGCTGAATTTTTTTTTTTTTTTTTTTTGTATGACAGGCATGGCCTGGTGTTGTTTGTTGGCAAAAGATGGCACGAAAATTAAAACACTGTTCTTTTAAAACTTCTTCTTTTTTTTGGTATTGTTTATGTTAAAAAAAAACATGGAAAAAACATATTTGGGTGATTTCAAAGCTCTTGTGTGATTTGGGGACCACAAATGGGGGCAAAATGATAAAAAATGAAAAACAAAACGGTTCATAACAAGAACTGCATTTCTATCATAGAGACATGTAGGGCACTTGAAACATCACTTTTCTTGTTTTGCTGAGTGGTAGTCATGCAATTACAAAAGGATTTTTATTTATCTAAACTGCTCTTTTTTCAATAATTTTTTGCCATATGGTGGCCATCAGGCTTCGCGTTTCATTGCTTTTGAATTTTTCAAATAGAGATAGCAAATGATAAGTGCTGTTTTGACTTATAAATAAAATGTAATTACATGCAGAAATCATTTCTGATCAAAAGAAAAAAAATTACCAAGCTAGCTAGTCTGGATCCAGAGATATTCTGTTCCTTGCACATCATCCGTTGTCAAAAAAGGTGATTTTGAGAAAATGACATTTGAAAATAATGAAGTTAAGCAATTTTCACACACACCTTCAAATAAAGTCATTTTTTACGACGAAAAATGTGAAAATAGACAAAATGAACACCACATATGGTTTCAACAGTTTTTCTTGAGCACAAAAACACATAAAACCCAAAACATGAGTTTCGAAAGAAAATGGTCAAATTTTCGTGCGACCATTCCCCTTAATAAGCCAGAGGTGATTGCATCTCCTGTTTCAGGTGATACAAAACATTGGTATTCATTTTCAAGCAGACAACACATTCTTATGTGCTTCAACAGGCATTGGGGCACTTCTCTGTCTTTAACAGGCACTAGGTCATATTTTGGCAAATTCTCAATGATAAAAAATGTAAATTGGCATAAACATTATTTAAACATAGACTACATCTCCTGTGTTTATGAAAGGCACAGTCACAACCAGAAAATCAAAAAGAAAAAAAAGAAGTAAACTAGCATATCTGTAAATTAATGATGACTTCCCAATTTCTTCTAGATTTCATTTTAATATATTGTCACTAAATACACTTTTTCTCTCAAGATTTTTGGTGCATGCAGGTTTCATATGAATCAGTGCACCAGTCACTTTTGAAATGCAGAAATTCTTCTGCAGTGCTTATTTCTGCAAACCTGTCCACTTTCCAGCATCTACATGCTGCAACACAACTGGTTGGTGTGACCAACTAGAAAGAAAGTGGCATCAGAATCATCAGTGAATGAAAAGCCGACAAGCTCTCAGGCAAAATGTCAGACTTGAGCAGTAACTCTATGAATGGAGATTACTTCCCTTTGCTGGGTGCACATGACTTCATCCAGACTGAAGGACAAGGCATCTTTTGAAAATGGTCCTGAAGGAAAACAAACAGATCAGTATCCTTTGCAACAAAAGCAATATAGGAGGCATGGCTTCATAAAAGGCAAAATGATGTGCATGTAAGGTCCCTCACGACAGGCCTCAAGCCCTTCAGTACTGATTCTGGAGTAAAGGATTCAGCTAGTTCTTCACCCAGATTGAGCTGATCTTGATGCCTGGTGCCTGGAGTAATTGACCAATTGCTGTGAAAAGCTGCTGCTGAGGTCTGCTTTTTTTTTTTTTTTTCTTTTTCTCAGCATGATGACATTATTCCTGTTCTGATGAAGATGGACACTCCTGTCTTGAAGTTCTCTCCTCACAGGAGCAGCCTCTTCGCCTCTTCTCTCTCCTATGGTACCCCTAGAAGACATGTAATATTATCTGTCAAAGACAATGTCAGTGCAACAGAATTCAGGTCCACCTTGAAGCACAGATGAAACAAATGTTTCTGCATGATCTCTGAAGGTTTGGGACATGAGCAGTTTTCCACTCTTGGTTATCTTACCTAAACGTAAGAGGTTGAAACGCGCTGTGTTTTTGTCTTGTGATTCATTTGTCCATATTATTTGGTGGAGTTATTTCAAACACTTTTAAAGATTTACTGAATGGGTGTTTTGAAGTACCAGCCTTTGATCTGTCAAGTCTTCATAATTGCCATCTGCTGGTAAATGTGGGCAATGTTCCTTGTGATACATGATTTCGTCATTAGATTCTAAAACAACAACGGAATCAACACCCATCAACCACTTTTCTGGTTTTGTGCTCTCAATGTTTCTTTCCCGTTTCCAACGAAGTTTTAAGTGCTGTCTTGCCTTTGGGACCCAGTGGGGGGTTTGCTCCCTTTTGTCTCCTTCACAAATGATGCACAGTTCTGAAATCATGGGTTTAGCTTGTTTCAGACTGCGTGTCAGTTCTAAGGTGTATAACTATTGGCCTATAATCAACTTTGCACTTCAGCTATATAGAACAGAAAAAAACCAGGGACGGCACCTAAGCAAGGCAAGGCATTTTCGTATCTATTGCCTCACTAGTACTAGAAGCACCGGTTTACCATGCTTTTATAAAATGGAAAGATTTTCCATCAACACAGATGTTCAGTCGGCAGTATCATGGCTTTTTTTCTTTTCATGGGAGCAGATGCCGTTCTTCCCCAAACTTCCTCTCCAGCTCAGTGGTTGTTTTCCAATCATATCTTTTTTTAAAATATATACATCTTGTATGAATAGTATTGTCACATTTTTGGCACGTATAACAATAGCTTGAACTTAGGTCCTCACAAGCAGATACTATTTGCTTGCAGTTACAAGCACGACATACTCTATTTTTTGTGGTTGCCATGGGCGACCATGCCAAGATCAAGCTTGTCATTATTTCAACTGATTCAGCACACCATAAACTTTAAAAGAGTACGCTATATGACAGCTTCAAGATATTTGCTCACAGATGTCTTCTTTTTGGAAAAATAAAATAAATAAATAGTCTAAAGCGAGCTGCAGTAGGCCTTGCCATTCATCCACCTCCCCTCTCCACATGTGTTATGTATTTTGTATCCACAGTCTTAACCCTTTTGCATTTGCTTAAAATCACCTGTAAGGCCTCCTAGTCTTCACATTTACTTACTTTCTGAACTTTAAAATACAGTTCACTGGTTCAACATATTATTTTCTTGTTTGATAATTTAGAGGAATAAAAATTTGTATGCGCTTGCATCAGTCAGAGTGCTTTGGTTTGATTGCGGTTTTAGCTGTGAAATGATCTACTCTTTGTGTCTTTATCACCAAGAATGTGACACCCAGAGGTATGTTTGTTGTGACAACATAGTGTCACAACATACATGAAGGAAGGCAGAGAAAGAGCTGGTCCGAAAACATAAGAGACTGGACCAAAATGACCATGCCGGATCTCCTCACGACAGCTGCTGACAGAAGAGCCTGGAGAGAAATGGCGGCTGCCTCATCACGTCCCCCCAACGACCCCAGCGGTCAGGGGAATGATGAGATGAGATGAGTTATCTTAAAAAACACTACTGCCTCTGTTATTTGTAATATAGGTGGTATTTCTAACATACTAGTTCTGTTCTAACTCAAGTCAATCCTATTCATTCACACTGTATCGATGGCACAGGGATGTCACAGTTGTCATATAACTGAAGTTATCATACTGACAAAGGCAATAATTTGTTCTGATGCAAATCAATGTGCTTCTACGTCTGCAGTAACAAATGATGCTTGTGGCAAAAGTCGGAAGAAGAAAAAAATAGACAGGCTTAGCATTAACTGGCAGTTTACACATCTGGCCAGAACCAGAATAAAATTACCAGTCCTGGTGCAAATCTTGCTGGGCCACTATGATTGTAGCAGTGTCATCAATAGTATATCATCTTCGGGATCGTCAACACTGCCTCTACAGTCAACATCACCCACTTCAATAGCCGACTTTGCTTCTTCTTCAGGAGCCCAGTTTCATGTAAGAATCCCCACTATGTTGCTTCACTGTAACCCATACATTCATCCCCCTCACCAAATGTAACAATTTCCCCACACATACGTGAGTGATCGGCTACACGGACAAGACTATGATAAACAGGCAAGTTGCCTCTTTTTTTATATATACAAGTTTGGATGCTTGATCTTCTGTACTCATTCAATGGCAAAACCAACAATTGTTCCATGCTCAACTACACCTAAAGCTGACCTACTGTATCAGTCAGAACTTGCAGAGGTTCTGCACTCCCTTGAGCACCCTTCTCATTATCACTAATATGGCAGTAGCAATGGCTGCATAGAGTAGTGGTAGTTGTAAGCAGTAATAATGTTTTTAAACACATGCTTCCTCCTCTATGCCTGTTCACTGACCTGGTTACATTTTTGGTCTCCTCCCCGATCCATGTACTCCACCAACACACCTGTACCTAAAACATTGGACAAGCCAATGATGTGGATATGGTCGCTTTCCTTGCCCATGGGTTCCACCTCCTGTAACCATAGCAACATTGTGTCTGTCAGTTCAGCAAAAAGTGTGTGTGTGTGTTTGTAAGCATTGTGTTTGGTATGACTCTCTGTGTGTGTGTGTGCGTGTGCGTGTGTTTGTTTTGTGTGTGTGTGTGTGTGTGTGTGTGTGTGTGTGTGTGTGTGTGTGTGTGTGTGTGTGTGTGTGTGTATGTGTGTGCATGCGTGCACACATGCGCATGCATGCTTGTGTGTGTATGTATGCGCATTCAGGTAGTTGAGTAAATATTCATGAGTGGTGCATAAAAATATGTCATGTGAGAGACAATCAGAGAGGGAGAGCAACACAGAGTAAGAAAAGGTATGAAAGAGAGAGAGAGAGAGAGAGACAGAGGAAGAGAGAGAGATAGAGCAGATGTGCCTGTGCAAGGGAGAGTGTTTTTCGGTGCAAGTGTTGTCTTCATAAAAAATCAGTCCACAATTCAATCTGAACACACAGAAACATAAATTCTCTTGTCAGTCTAAGCAGAGGTCTTGATCATTTCTACTCCACTCCAACACCCCACTTCCCCTTTCTCTCTCTTTTCTCTTCTTTTTGCATACAGATTCTTCAAAGTGAAACTCCCCCTAGATTTTGTATCCTTTTGGTTGTTTTATTCTCAACTGGTGTGCATGGTACGTAATATACGACAGATGCAAATGAACCTCCAGAATAATGACATCTGGTGAGTAAATGAATATTCATACCACATTGTCCTGTAATTTTACTTTATTTTCTTTGTTAAGTGTTAAAGGTTGTGTGACTCTTATCCGTCACCAACATGTCACATTTTATGGTGAAAATAAAATTACAATATGCAGACCCTCAAAATGGCTGACAACTAAACCAAATCAACAAGCCAGCAAAATCATTATCATCTTTTGTGATTTTTCTTCTACTTTTAAAAACATTCTCTCCTTCCTGAACTTGGCCATTTTTTGACAAAGGTCTGCAGTTTGAGATCTACTTTGTCCCGCTTCTGATTAAGCTGACATGAAGTCTGTAAAGCATTTTCTTTGTTTAATTTTCAAACTTTTGTTTGTTGGCATAACATTTCTTCCTACAGTGTAGCATTGTCCACAAACTGCATACCACGCTACACTGAAAGCATTGCACATGGCAGCTCAGCAACAGATTCCAAAAATAGTGCCGACACCTTACCAGACCACTGTGATGGTTTTACGATTCATTTCGGAGCCTCCCCGGGTGCTAATACATGGTCTGCATGTGATGAAAACGTACCAGTCACATGCTCCTGGCTCCTCCTATTACGAAACCTAGTGGCACATCAAGCAGCTCTCAGATGCTCCCATTATAAAATGCAGGAGGGTTAAATAAAAGAAACCATGTGTCTTGCTGTCTTTCATGATCTGATCCCACACAGCAGGTTTTACCCCAACTCCTCTCAGAATCATTGCCATGCAGTGTACGATTTTAACACAGAACACCAACTTTTTTCTTCAAAATCACAAACTAACACTACATTAATGTGATGAAAGATATAACATCTAGAAAGAAACAAAGAAACACAAAGGAAAGAAACAGAGGACAGAAACTGCCACAACATTTCTATCACAAACCAGGTCACATGGTTTTGAAATGGTGTTTAAAGCCTAAACAAGCTCACAACAGAGTGTTTACTGCATTTCCTAAGTCATAGACTATTAAAAGAAATGTTAAATAAATGTTAGTGAACCACACAAAAAAAACCATGGACAAACGAATCACAAGACAAAACATGATGCGTTTCGACCCTTAGGTCTTCTTCAGGCAAGATACAAAACAATTCGGATAACGAAAATGAACAAGCAATTACTTATCTTCAATAACTTATCTTGAATCAATGCCTATCTTGTGCTAAAGTGATTGAAGATAAGTGATTGCTCGTCATTTTCGTTGTCCTAATTGTTTTGTACCTTGTCTGAAGAAGACCTATGAGGTCGAAATGTGTCGTGTTTTGTCTTCTGATTCGTTTGTCCACATTTTTTTTTGCGGTTCGCTAACATTTATTTCAGATTTGTTCAGATTTCCGCCTGCAGTTGTCTCACTTTGCAACTAGATAAGAAAAGATAATGTTGCTTATAGCCCAGCCGACCGCAATGGGCCACATCAGGCTGTCACCACGTTTTGCAACTAGATCTACATAGACTATCAATTCAAGATGATTTGGAGCCATTTCATCTGTGTTTTTATTCTACTTGTTCTCTACATTTCAATATGTTTCAAGAAATGGGACATCATAAACCAATGAACTGTACATGCTGACAGGCAAAAACACCAGCTTCAAGTGACCGACAAGAAACAGAAAAAAATCTTAATTTCTGATCAATCTACTTAGACTGCTTCACCTATGTGATGCAAGAAAGTTAGGCTTACTACTAGTATCATTATCATTTAGAGTACTTATACAGCACCAATCCTTGGCAAGAGATCAAGCCCTAAGCGCTTTATAATCACACTTTTGTTCACACAATGGGCTGCCTACCTGGGTAGAGCCAACTGAAGAGCTGCCTGCCTGTGCTTCATTTAAACATTTCCCCCTGTCATTCCCTCAACATAATTCATTCAGTTTCCTTCCTTCCTGATTTTGTTTTTTCATGCAGGGTGCATGCTACGTGTAACATGTCATCCATACCAATGGCCAAACTGGTAAACAGTGTTCTTTGAATGTTACATCAGAATCAGTACCACACAACATCACTGAGGTGACTCAGCAACAGTGCCCATCTACTTCACCAAGAGAACTCGGTCAACTGACAATGACAAGTATGTATCAACTTGTTAGTAACAATAAACAGTAAACAAGGGGGGCAACCTTTGCTCCCATAAGAAAACCTAACACAGTAACTTTTATTCAAGACTGGCACAGCCTTTTAAACTTGAATAAAGTCAGACAAATACATAGACGACCAATCTAATAGTGGGGAAAAACCAAGCGCAGGCCAACAACTGAACTGTCTTCATAGTAATGACTTGGCAAAGATTTGGACTGAAGGGAAGGGGGGGGGGGGGGGGGGGGGGGGGGGGGGGGGGGGGGGGGGGGGGGGGGGGGGGGGGGGGAGGGGGAGTTTGAAGATGGAGAAACTGGGAACATGAAATTAAGAAATATATTACAAATATGAAAACTCTTCACTAGCTGCATAAGGGAACCATCGCAATCCTTTTGAAGGCAGATATATTTGTATTGCCTGCTCTGAGGCCTTTTGTCCGCTGGGTCGGAACTCATCAGGGAGACACAGCTGGTTGTGTCTGCGCTCCTGGCGTCAATTAGAGACACACCACAGTCCATAATACTGTGGTGTTCTCACCACCAAGGATGCAGAAAAGAATCCAATAGCACCCCCAAAGCAGCAAATGAAACCAAACGAAAGTGTGGGGAGGAAAAATGTTGCTGAAAAACTAAAGACATTATGCAAATAGTATAAAATGTAGGGACAATCTTTGAGCCTATGCTTGAGGATCCACCCAAAGATGCAAGGCAGATCAAAAGACAAAAACACAGACGGACAGAAACAAATACAAGTAATCTCAATTTAATCAAAACAAAATTGAAAATGAAATGAGGCAGGGAACAGTAAACAATAAACAGTAAACAAGTGGGGTAACCTTTGCTCCCATAAGAAAACCTAACACAGAGTAACTTTTATTCAAGACTGGCACAGCCTTTTAAACTTGAATAAAGTCAGACAAATACATAGACAACCAATCTAATAGTGGGGGAAAAACCAAGCGCAGGCCAACAACTAAACCGTCTTCATAGTAATGACTTGGCAAAGATTTGGACTGAAGGAGGAGGAGGGGGGGAGTTTGAAGATGGAGAAACTGGGAACATGAAATTAAGAAAATATATTACAAATATGAAAACTCTTCACTAGCTGCATAAGGGAACCATCGCAATCCCTTTTGAAGGCAGATATATTTGTATTGCCTGCTCCGAGGCCTTTTGTCCGCTGGGTCGGAACTCATCAGGGAGACACAGCTGGTTGTGTCTGCGCTCCTGGCGTCAAATAGAGACACACCACAGTCCATAATACTGTGGTGTTCTCACCACCAAGGGTGCAAAAAAGAATCCAATAGCACCCCCAAAGCAGCCAGTGAAGGGTAGTAAATGAAACCAAACGAAAGTGTGGGGAGGAAAAAAGTTGCTGAAAAACTAAAGACATTATGCAAATAGTATAAAATGTAGGACTTAAGGAGGAGATGGATAAATGAATTAATGACTACGATGAAAAGAATTAAGATTTAAAGCCTTCAGGCATACATATTCCAAAACAGCATGAGGTGAGGAAAACAGTTACCATGTCACTCAGTAAACAAGTGATCATTCAGAACTAAAACTTGGATTTCATTACTGGTAAGTAATCAAGGTCTTGGCGATGAGCAATCACATACTAGAATGTACCATTTCTACTTCATACTACAGTGTCTGTTGGCGATGAGCAATCACATACTAGAATGTACCATTTCTACTTCATACTACAGTGTCTGTTGGCGAGCAGCAATCACATACTACAATGTACCATTTCTACTTAATTCTACAGTGTCTGACTTTGCATGTAGTGTTTAAAATGCATGTGAATCACTGAAAATATGAACTATTAATGGGTTTTTTTTTTGTTTCTCATGTAACACAGCATGGTCATTTCATTGGTGTTGACTAATTCTGTGATTATTGTATTACAATTTGTAGCACTTTCCCCCCTTTATAATTCTTTACCTTTGTCTTATACTGAAAGTGGGTCATTCTCAAAGAAAAACTGAAAACAATATACACACCAATATAATCGAACTTATCCGGGGATGAGGAGGATACTGTGAAAGGCAGGGAGGAAGCGTCACTAACCTGCCCACAAAACTCTTTAGCAGTGCGATCTCCTTCGATGAAGTTCATGTAGAAATCTGCTTCCTTCTGTAAGTGTCCTGACACAATCAACCGTCAGCAAGCCAGCAGACTATGGAAAGGCTAACAGGTAAGGAATATCAGCTAAATGTATCATCACCAATCAACTGGGAATCTTAAATCTGATCCGTTTAGGCAAGTATAATACAACATTTCCATTGTTCACTGATATTCAATATGTTATCATGCAAGTTCACACAGTCATTTATTTGTCAGATACTAAATATCATTAAAAATATAGTTGCAATACTGTAAACAAATCACTATCAGTTTTCAATTCTAGAGTAAAACAGCATGATCATAGTCATCCAAGAAAATGTAAGATTCAGTGGTTAAGTCAATGGCAAGACACTAAAAACAGATTTTTCATCATCTCATGATGGGAGATTTTAGTCATATTCTAATAAGAAAGGCAATGCACCTGTTTTGACCCACGTCATTAATTCAATCCATGATTGCAAGTACTGTCGGTTTTTTTGTTTGTTTCATACATACAAGGTGCATCAACCACGCGAATCCCCAGGCAGATACCTGACCATGCCATTTTTCCAATAAATTTTATGAGAAAGAGAAAGAAAAGACTAACATACACACACACATACTCAGAGGTTCACACACACACAAAAAACCCACACTTTCTCTCTCTCATCCTCCCACAGAAATCGTCTCTTCACCCTGCCAAGTCTCTACACACACACACACACACACACACACACACACACACACACACACACACACACACACACACACACATGCACACACACAACAGTCCCTTACCAGTACATGTGTACTAGCTATAACAAAACACAGCCCCTTCCTTTTGTGTGATGATCTGATCTGTCTGCCCTATTCCATCCCAGGTGCATAACAATCCCTCAGGGACAAGAAGTATATCCATCAGCTGCTGACCAAAGTGGCAACCAACTGTCCTGGGAAGTCTTACTGTGGGTCTAGCAAGTCTTGGGCAACAGCAATACCCCTCAGTTCCTGATGGTGTCTGGGTTTGTCTCTGTCTGAGAGGCAGGGTCAGAACAGAATGCTAACTGGCTGAAACTTCCCATCAGTTCTACATCTACTGGCCATTCTTAGCGCATGCATGAAGCACCACCATTCTGTCTCCTTCCTTCCCACTCCCCCCCACTCCCCAACCCCCTCCCCAACCTGAAGTACTCACAAAGTGTTTAGTCCTATTGAAGTAGACAGGTTACAGCAGTCAAAACAAACTCTGACTGAGCTGAGGTAGACGGTATTGCCTTAGGTACACAATATTTTAATCGGCATGACCCTAGCCTTAACTGAAGTACACAACATGGTAGTCAGAAAGACCCTGATTTTACCTGAGGCAGATGACACAGTGGTCATAAAGAACCTAGTATCACCTGGGCAGATGACACAGCAGATGGTCAGAAAGATCCCAGCCCTACCTGAGTAGACGACATAGTAATCTGAAAGTCCCTGGTCGTTGAGGAGATGCAGCAGCTCATCAGGGCCCACATTGTCTGTGTCCCCGCCTGCCGCGACACCTCCATGAACTGCAATCATCACAAACCCGCACAGACATTTTACCAGGTGAACAGTGAAGCATACACAGCAATGGTGCTGTTCTCTGACCGGTCCTGTCTGTGTGTGCGTGTCTACTGTTTGCCACGCAAAACAACAGTTGGACAGAACATCATCAAGGCATAATCACATCAACACAACCACGCTGAATTACAACAGCTGGACATCATATATGCATTGCATTAACACAACCACACTAAATTGCAATCTGATTTTAAGACATTCAGGCTACATGAACAGCAGGATATAAAGATTCATAAAAAATATATTCACAACGAAACATTTAAAACAGAAACACTGTAATTTTTGGCTACACGGACTCTGGCTGGAGTAAAGGAAGGCACCCTTGAATTTTATTTCATAAACTTTATTTTATCTACAGATAAGGCACTTCTAAAAAAAAAAAAAGGCGCATGAAATGTGTCAAAAATTCACCCAAGAATCTGTGCAAAACTTAAAAATGAGTCGAAAGTTAAATATAGATGCAAATATGTGTACAAGTTACAAAAAATACAAGCTATGATCAACAGCAGATCTGATCAAATTATGCACACAGATTAGTTAAGAGGACTGAAACAAACAACAGCAAGTGCAGATTATCACCTGTTTCTAGTTTAACCACAGCAGCTATGTTCTTACTTCTGCTCTTGGGAGAAGTCAATCTCAATTAAGTCTGCACATGTTCATGCCTGTTGTGACTATGCTTTGGACTGACGTGCACTTGGGCAGGTGGAGGCCTGGAGCCGTCTTGGCATCACCACTGAATATGACAGTCTGGTATGAGCTGGCCTACAAGGCAGGCTGCAAAGACTGATCTGGCAATCAAAAGGCTGCTATTTTATACAAAGTGCCTTGATCATTATGAAAAAAAACATCGTCTCGTAGTCCAGAGCTTTGGTGTATATGCACCTTACATTTACAGACATCTCCGACTTTCTAAATACTGAAAGGATGTTCTTAGAAAACATAACCGACCAAACTCTGTTCGAGCTTGTTCAAAGAAACACAGAGTTTTGCCTTAACTAGTGGGGTGTCTGAAAGTTCAGTTTCTGCTAACAGATCTATCTCCAGATACAGGATGGCAGAAATACGCAGCTTCAGTCAAGTTTTCTGAAGAATTGTTATGTCGTAGAAACCACAATGTCTCTGTAAATATACCTTGGGACCACACACCCAAGAGAAGTAAGATTTTCCCACAGATTTCCTGATGCGAACCAGCCAACAGCTGAAGAAGTGTTCAAAATCTACAAACATCACTTCCTTTGAAACATGACAACTCATTCAGTGTGACAATCCATCATCCAACCCCCACTCTCCCTTCCCATATTAAATATGGATGTAAAAGCAATATTGTAAATAACCTGAATTTTGTTGTAAAGCATATCTTAATTAACATCTATGACAACATAAAAGGAATCATGTTTATATTTCAAGCACAATTGTAACATATTTCAATTTTTTTTTCAATGTTAGATATGTAGCACTTTTTTTCAATGTTAGATTTGTAGCTTTTTCTTATTTACTTCAGAAACAAATACAATTTCTGATTACTTTATATCTAATAAATAAATACAAGGCAGAAATCAAATTTTAAAAAAAAAAGGAGAAAAAACTGAATACAGAAATGACAAAGGAAAGTGGGAAGAAAGGGAAGAAAGGAGAAAAGATGACCAAAAAAAAAATCAGACTTCCTCAGCCCAGTGATCAGTCTACCAAAAGTGATGAATCACAGACAGGCTGATCCACACACCGTTTCATGGAAATCATTGATGGTGAAAGCAGGGAAGCCCAGACTGGTCAGCTCTTCATTACTTTTCTCTGCTATGTCCATGAATCTGTTGGCACAGAAACATACAGTGAAATCTCTTTTCCTTTTAGAGGTGATAAACAAAATGACTTCATACATTATACATATTTTATGATGTACTAGATGTAATCCATACAGCTGACATGGCGCAGTGGGTAGTGTTACATGCTGCAGGCTGGATGATCATGGATTTTTCGTCCTAGCTGGCTCCCATCCTGAGCTTTTGACACAAATGGGAAGAGTGGAAACATACAATAGACTTTAACTTAATAAATTTGTCAGTCTGAGTTTTGCTCATATTTCTGGGCCAGCAATATCCTTTCTCTCTGGCCTTGATATATCTTGATGCCAAGATACATGATGTAAGGAAGCGTGCAGTACAGCCCTGTCAAATAAACTGTCAAACAGTCTCTGACCACAGTGAAAATAAACCTGTGCAGCATCATCTTGATTATCCTCACTGATTATCATAAAAAAGTATAAATCCTGTGGACACTCAAGCCCTATGTTGGTGGTGACCTCTGTTCCTCTTTCCTCTCCATGTCCATGCCTGTGACGACTTCATGTTACTGTGCTCAGTATAGACATCTTCACAGGGACTGCCCTTGGATAGACATGGCGACATCCTCTACAGGATGGAGTTCACTCATGACGGCTCTGTGACTATGCAATGACTCTTACTGGTTGGGGGTTTCGTGGGTGGTGTCCCGTTGTGTTGGATCACAACAGGCATCAATGAACACCACTGAAGCGATCTGGCGTCAGCGTACCTGTAGGTCTTTTCTGTGGGTTGCCACTTGAGGACGTGAAAGAGATTGCTCCCTGTGTATTGTGGCGCTGTGTCTGCAATGAACAATGGTTGGGAAGGGTCTGTACTGCAAAGCCAGAATGAGTGGAATAAAGCCTCTGACAGGGCACAGAAGAACACAAAATAAGTACTGGTGTACTCTGGACATCAGAAAAAGACAGGATCACTGGAGCCCAGGGATGGTTAGTTCAGTACAGGAAAACCTCCCAAGAAAGGCTGTCTTCTTTTAAAGACTTTGTCTGGAACAATTTTTGTCTCTCTCCAAAGCCATGTGTGAAAGATCAGCTGGGGGGGGGGGGGGGGGGGGGGGGGGGGAGAGAAGAAGGAAGGGGGTGGAGGGGTGAGTGTACTGTAAAGAGGCTCAGGAGTTCATGTTCCTCACAGATGACAAAATATAATGCAGCTGGATTGGTCGGCACTAGTCAACCAAAACAAAGCTTACAAAAACCATCAAAAGGAATGAAATTCTCATGAAATACTTTCCCTTCACACCATGGAAGGGATGCCAACTTGTGCTGGTTCCCATGACCAAGCAAATATTGCGGTTAGCACAGGGCTTAGAAAGTGGTGTCCTGCACAAGATAGACTAGGACAGGCACCATCATACACCACCAAAGTGACTCAGCAGCAATGTAACATCTCCTCTGTCGAGCTGTTTGATAATGGCATGAGATATCGACTGCTCCCTTGTGGACTCAGCTTATGATGACATTTTACTGGCTATGGTCAGTTCCTGAGCTTACTGAGACATAATATTGATCTATAGTGAATACTTAAAGTATGAAGATCAACACTTGGATATTCCTGATCTCCAGTAATGTACAGGTAACACTACCTTTTAGCAATGTCATGGATTTTATAATGTGTGCCTTACTGACAAGATTTAAAATGCATCAATTACATTCAAAGTGATTTGATTTCAAACTTGGCAGAACCTATTCTGTTGTTATTCTTGATACTGTCAATCGCAGCACAGCAAAAATAAAGCATCTATTCACAACTTAACAAAGAACAAGAACACTGAACAACAAAACAGTCCAAACATAAATTTTAAACATATGTACATATGTGCATATTACTTTGTTGTGACAGTGAAAGTTAGAATGTGAATGCCGATGATGAAATTCAAATAGACAAAAAGAAATCACAGTACACACAGACAGACAAACATTTACATGCACACACGACCACATGCACATTCTCACATGCCCCCCCCCCCCCCCCCCCCCCCCCCCCCCCCACACACACACACACACACACACACACTATCTTTCTCTCTCTCACGGACACATGCACACAAACTACAAGCACACACACGCACACACACACACACACACACACACACACACACACACGTGCACGCACACAAAACTTCAAGCACATAGGCACAATAAACACATTGAACAATAACCTGCAGACCTGTTAACAGAGAAAGGAACAGCACAGCACTGCCCAATATATGACCCACAGATATAAAAGTGATAATAACAAACAAATAACTTGGATACAGCACAGCACTGCCCAATATATGACCCACAGATATAAAAGTGATAATAACAAACAAATAACTTGGAACAGCACAGCACTGCCCAATATATGACCCACAGATATAAAAGCGATAATAACAAACAAATAACTTGGATCACATACCTCCTGAATTCAGATTTATCTGTCAGAAGGCTCTCCAGGTAGGCAAATGCAAAGCTGCGAAAAAAACAGTTTCCATCGCCACGCACTTTGCGAATGTGACTGTAGCGATTCATCAGGTCCTGGCAAGGATAGCAGATTGACAACCTTTTAGTATGATACAGACATAATAATTCACAAACAATTTTGTTGACATAACTTCTTTTTCACTCACTTATTGTTTTAATATCTCCATTATTTTTTCACCTACCTACTTGTGTACGTGTGTCCCTTTTAGTTAAATTACCAATTTATTCAAAGCGCTCAAGTGAGACAGAATTGTCAGAAAACGGTCAGTGTGAGTACATGTTTAAGTGTGACTGTGTGGGTGCCTAACTAATGGACTAAGAGACTATTTGAGAGTGAACAAAGTCTCTTGCTCATAGCAAAAGCAGACTGAAGTCATTTAAACAAATCTGTAGTTCAACGAGCAATCATGGTACTGTGGTTGCATCAGGGGCCGCAGGCTCGCGTGTCATGCATTCAAGTCCCATCAGTGCAGTCATCTAGGGAATTTTTCAATGCTGGCCAGCTGCCATTCACAGCTGAGTGTGCTATGGGCTCCAAGTCGAAGACTGGAACCATATGTTCAAGTTTCATCTACATAACAGATGTATCTCTCAAGTGCTCTGATCAATACTAAGGTGCTCTGATCAATACTAAGGTGTCTGATCAATACCAAGGTGTCTGATCAATACTATGGTGTCTGATCAATACCAAGGTGTCTGCATCTTTCAGGGCTGACCAAAAATGTTTTATGAAAGGAAACGTACAATGCACTTTTGTCATGCGACTTAAGACCAGAAAGGAACTCCCTATCATGTTCATCACCTTTATTCTTGCAATTCACCCTGAACATAGATTACATTCTTTAGCACTTCATCCAATGTTCTTCTGATGACTGTTTCAATTCCTTCTCCAGATCAACGTCCACAGTGAGTCCGTGTCAAAGCTGTCAGCATCAGCCAATCAATGGGGACTGTCAATGGACGGACTTGGTGCCATCCTCCAAACAGGGACGCTCACTTATTCTGGACCCACAACTAAGCAATTATCATCATCAACAGGACAGTGAGTAAGTGGGTCCAACATGTGCTGGAGTGATTAGGTCAGGCATACTACTGAACACCATCAAAGTGATTTAGCAGCATCAAGCGACTTAGCAGAAATGCAAAATCTCCTGTGAGTTGCTCTATGACAATCTTATACTGACTGCTCTCCTTGTCACTGTCAGTGCCAAAGCTGCGAAAGGACATTCCTTCTTTTGACTGTGTTTGTTTATAGTGATCGGAATGAGCGGTGTGGTATTACTGCTGAGGGGACGCAGAAGATGAGACAGCAAAACAAAGACAAAAACAAAAACAGAAATACAATTCCATACTTGCAGCTTCTGACGGTAGACCTGGTCCTCCTTGGCATACTCCTCTACCAGGTCTTCGATGGGTGTGGCAGGTCCAATCAGGTCCTGTGTCTCCACAATCTGAAACATATTTCCACCTGGTTTTGATCTTCAATGGTCCCACCATTGCCTGATTAAAAACAAAACAGAAGCGACAGGAATTGGGGGGCTAAACTGCTTTACACACTGTGGATTACTGAAAAATTGTTTGTTACGGCCTTTTCAGTTGTTTTTGCTCATACTTCTATTTGACTATCTTGTGATGGTAGATTCGAGCCCCATAATCGCCTAGTGGGTTAAGTCTGGAGCAGAAGACAAACTTTTGATTAGATTTATCCGTGGATTCAAACCAAAGCTTTACTCTTACATTACAGCATGCATGCATCTGGACTCTGAACACTGCTTGCACCATATATGTTGCATGCAGCTGTACACAACTCCAACTTTCATTGCTTGCAGCATATATAGTGCATGCAGCTGTGCACAACTCCAACTTTCATTGCTTGCAGCATATATAGTGCATGCAGCTGGGCACGACTCCAACTTTCATTGCTTGCAGCATATATAGTGCATGCAGCTGGGCACGACTCCAACTTTCATTGCTTGCAGCATATATAGTGCATGCAGCTGGGCACGACTCCAACTTTCAATGCTTGCAACATATATAGTGCATGCAGCTGTGCACAACTCCAACTTTCATTGCTTGCAGCATATATAGTGCATGCAGCTGGGCACGACTCCAACTTTCATTGCTTGCAACATATATAGTGCATGCAGCTGGGCGCGACTCCAACTTTCATTGCTTGCAGCATATATAGTGCAAGCAGTTGTGCACTGACTCCATCTTTCACCATCTGCAGAGTAAGCACGTTTTTCTTGTGGGAATTGCTAACATTCACACCCTGTCTACCACTTAATGAAATGACCAGTGCCCATACACACGAAACATCTTTTTCTTTCATAGAAAATACAACAGTGGATCCTGGATACATCTGCATTAGGTGAACATCGTTTTTGTATCACTTTGTCACAATGACAGCATATTATGATCGAACATACACTGTCAGACCCCAAACTAGTTCTTATTCTTTAGTGTTTTACCTTTCTTACCTGACTGTTGTCAAATCATAGGAATCACTTTCAACACAAAGTTCCCATTTTCAGAAGCATTGATCAGCACCAAACAGTTGTAGGCCTTGTTGCTCTTTGCAATGTACTAGACCAGAAACTGATTTCAAATTTTGTGTGTGTCGACAGTATTCATCATTATGTCAACAAAAAGCATAAATGTGGATCTGACTAATATCAATCACACAAAAAAAAAAAATGGGGAGAGAAGGGAAAAAAGAAAATCACTATTTATCCAACTTCCCAGTCAACCACATTTGGTCAGCTGTCTCTTCATCAATACTTTCAAAAGGCCTTTCTCTGCCGTCAAAATTGTTGTAGCAGACTGTAAAATGGTCCATTTAACACTTCTGTGTTGACTAAAGCTGCCTTTTGTAATAAACAGTTGAATCCATTTCAGTCCCGTTGGCAGAAAAAGCAATAGTATTGAACAAGTTTTGGGTGGTTGGTCGGTTTTAAACATGTAAAGTGTGGTGCCAACATAAATCAAGTACTATAGTATACAAACAACACATTAAGAAAAGTATTAGAATTGCTAATGACACATTTAAGAGCTTGCAGTAATGTGGAGAACAGCAAACAAATGTGGACATATTGATCAAGCAGACAAAAAGTCAGACGACAAAAAGAACATGAGAAAAAAATGTGGTTTATAGACACTGACTTTGGTATGCTAAGAGCAAGTGGAATCAGCACTACCTGTAAAGCATGGCAGTGAACAAAGTCAATTCTTAACTTACTCAGACTATTGATAATCAATTCAGTTGTCATCTGGCAGTTTTTTGTTTAAGTGAATCACTCTCAAACATATACAAGTCAATTTTGCATATAATAGACACATGCAAAGAGAGGATAAGGTCATAAAAAAGAGGTTGGGAGGGGGAGAGGGGGACACAGAGAGAGAAAGAGAGGAGTGAAGGAGGGCGAGAAGTGAAAGAGACTGAATTTGACATTAAAAGGACAAGTATAGGATCCTGTTACACAGTGATAACAAAAGGAACTTACTCTTTTCAATCTGCCTCAGCAATGACATTGATACATCATCATAATTTCGATCTGCAACAACACATGAAGTGAATTATGTTCCAAAACATCAACGGACAATTATGAACAACAAAAGGAACCCCAAAATGAAAAGAAATAAAATCAAATTCAAATTTTCTAAATATATCTACAACGTAAAAGGAGGCTGGTTAGAACATTCTATAAATTTTAAAAAGGACTTGGTGACAAAAGGTGATCTGTCCAGACCCCTTGTATAATAACGCACAAATAAAGAATTAAAAAATAAATCCCATCATTTTTATTTATTGCTTGATGTTATATAATACCTTGAAGAGATACCTAATAAAACATGGTGAGTTTGGGTGTCTGCCTTCCATTTGAAAACTGCCCAAGTTAGTACGCTTTTCCATTGATAAATTTTCCCGTCAAGATGGCGGGACGAGTGAGCGGTTTGTGTCGAAGCCTTGGCTACAACTAAATTGCATACCACCATCCCAACAATATGAAAAAGGGTGGCAGAAAAATCAACGCGAACAAGTTTAAAATCACAACCGGTCTATTTTCTGATTGTTTTCTGGCTGTCCAAGCGGTAAAAAGCCGTTTGACAGTCGTTTACGGGGGAACGCTGTTTTGTCAAATCGTGTGCGTCAGCAAAACTCTCGATCGTTCACATCAGTCGGTTTTTCGGTTCCGTTGTTCATTTAACTCGGCATCTCGACAACACTAACCGAATGGAGAATGGTGTTTTTCCGAACCAAATTCGATTCAGTGGCAGCAAACGAGCGCGAAATCCATACGGAAATAAGCAGTATGTCAGAAATAACGACCGAATTATTTTCGTTACTCTGGCAATTCTACTAACAACGAACTTACAGATCCCAGGCCGTGCTTAAAAGCACCCAAGGCAAAAGGTTCAAATCGGGCTGGAGCTTTCGTCCTCAGAATGGCGCTTCGAAGCAGAGAAGGTGTGGAAATGTTTGTTGTCCACAATCGTTACGACCGGTCAGAAATCGTAACACTGTCCAAATGCATATAACGACCGTCCACGAAGAAAATGATAGAAACAATGGTTTCAGCTGTTTTCTCATCAAATGTGTTTTCTGAATATGATTAAGAAAATTCCTAAGTGAACAAAAGTAGAGTGGGGCAATTTCACGGGATTTTCCCCTCAACTTTCGGGCGATGTTTTTGTTGCGTGAACGCATGATTAGACATGTTTTTTAAGCGATGTCCGAAATAACGACCGACGGAAATTAAGTTAATCAACGTATCAATTATACGTAAAAACTGGCAGCAAACATCTTGGAATTTCTATTTGCTTTTCTTTAAATACATTGACAGAACTAAAGTTCAGATCATAGGATTAGTGGAAATCTGCGATTATTTGACAGATGTTACTCTCATAGTTAAGACATATCACTCAGTATTTCCAGTCGTAACGACCATCAGTATCTCTTGTGATTAATAAATGGACAGTTTATTTTATTGTAATACATATTATTTGAAGAATGAAAGTGCACAATTTTTGGCTATTTCCAAAATCTTTTTGATAAAATGTGGAGAGTAGAGACCAGCAACCAGATCCACCAGCCCCCTTCCTCCCAGTCCCTCCCATTACCCCTCCCCTAGCCTCACGCCCCCCCCCCCCCCCTCCACCCCCTCTCTCCTTCCTTTTTTTTTTTATTTTTTCCTGGGCCCTTTTTTCAACTAACAGGGTTCAGTAGGGTTTTTATTTTTTTCCCCCCCTCTCATCCAGTCTAAATTTACTAAACAAGCAGTTTTGTTTGGTTATTTCTCAATCCCAAGCCTTTAAATTAACGATAGACAAAAGGATGATGATAAACTCCCTGAAATGCAAACAATCAAGTAAATCAAAAGCAGGAGTTACTGACCAACATCAATAAAAACAAAGCTACGGTCCTGATGCGATTCCTCAAGCTCTTAAAATTATGTTCAATGAATTGAGTGATGTAACCAACCACTTTACCAAGCTTCACAGGACCAGGAGTAATACCTGATGAGTGGCCGAGATGCCAGCATTGTACGTTATTCAAAAAGGGTGACAAAAACTAAAGCATTGAGAACTATAGACCTGTGATCACTTACATCCATATCAGCAAACTACTTAACCACATAATATATATAGCAAAATGGCCCATCAGACCAAATATGACTTCTTAAATAACGCCCAGCATGGATTATACAGCAAAGGAGTTGTGAGACTCAATTATAACAACTCTCAATGATTTTTAAATACTGTCTTAACAACATACAGCAAATAATGCAAATTTATTAGACAATTACAAAACCTTTGATAAGTAGACCATGAGTGGCCTGCTGCTTAAATTAGAACACATCGGCAATGGCTTTCTTGCTAAAATGGGCTAGATCATTTCTCGTTGGGAGAACGCAGAAAGTTGTTGTGGAAGGGCGTCATCCCATGCATGTAAAACACAGTCTTGTCAGGTGTACCACAGGAACTGTTCTGGGCCCTTGATTATTCTTTAAATTATATAAATACCATAATAAAAATCCTCTCTCCTGGAACTACTATAAGGCTTTTTGCAGATGACAAGCTTAGTATATGGAACAATCATAAGCAAGAATGAAACACGCAATCTACAAGAAGATCTAAACGCTTTACAAGAGTGGGAAAGAACTTGGAAAATGGAATTTATCATCCCCAAAAGTGCAAGTGTTGCGTATATGTAACAAACACGCACCAACTTAGATCAGAATAATCTATTCATAATACTATTCCTTCAGAAACCAAATGCTGCAAATATTTAGGTGAGAATATAATAGTCCGTCTCAAAAGAAAGAACATTACAATATAGTATGTAAAAAGCAAATAACATCTTAGCTTTCTTATACAGGAATATCAATGAGTGCCCCCAAAAGGTTAAAGAACCACTGCTCACAAAACATTTGGTTAGACCAGTACTGTATCATGGTTGACTTCAGTTGGGATCCTTACCACTAAAGGGACATGATAAACTCGAAAATATTCAGAAGAGAGCAGCACGGTTTGTAACATGGAACAAATCAGAGTAAAAGGGGGAATACTAAAGAACATGAGGAAATTAGAATGGAAATCCTTAGAAGAGAGAAGAGCTTTTATCAAACTAACATCATCAAAGGCAGAGCTAAACTAATCCGTATTCCAATGGAACAACTAGTATTGAATAAAAGCAGCAGCCAGGAGTTCTGTCAATGTTATACCATACTGCAGCAAATATTGACAGCTCTTACATTCATTTTATTCTAGATCTGTACTGCTGGTGGAACTCATGCCGGGTGCCATCCAAGATAGCCACAAAAGCAGTCTCATTAAAAAAACAAAACAAATTGAATACGACAGTTTTGAGATCTGCAATATTGACGATTTTATATTTAACTCCCCAGATATTTTAGGTTACCTGGGCCTGAATTTGCCATTGCATTTAACTTCTTGAATATCGAGTGCGACCCCCTTGTTGGCAAATTTGCTCCAGGGGCCAACAAGTCTGAGTCGCAACTATTTTATTTTATTTTATTTTACTTTTTAACATGCGCGCTGGTGACCCTACACGTTTTTGAGTGAACCATATTTTAGGAAAGACAGAAAAGAAGTACTCTTGGGATAAATTCAGGCACCCGCCCTCCCCCCCCCCGCCCCCCCCCGCCCCCCCCAGGCATAGTAGCAAAAAACTCTCTCATTGATTAGGCTTCTTAACCTGAATAAGAAGTGGTGGGTGTGTAAGAGTAGGTTGGAAGAATCACCTGAAGCATACCACATTGAATTTGTTCAAGAAACATTTTATTTTGATCACTTGTTTTAATAATGCATGTAAAATTTTTCCAAACATTCCTAAAAGTATTTTTGTATTATTTGTTTGACAAAGAAGTTAGTGATTTCTATCTTTCGCATCCTACTTTCATCATCAGAGGAAAAGAAGAGAAGTCTGTAGGGTGCAGATATGCAAAAATCTGGTTTACATCTTGTAATTATGTTTTGTTTAACCATATAAGTATTTAATCATATGATTTGTAAGCGCTCTGAGCTTATCTGAGAGAGCATGCGCCCTAAATGTACACGTTAGTATTGTTACTAGTCAAACGTTTCTATTCATTTTGATCATAAATAATCTAATTTCCTGTCAGTACATGAGCAGTTAGTTGAGTTAATTCCAACATGAGGCCATAACAACTGTCAGATGGATTCTATTCAAAAGGTGTCTACAATGATCATTAGAGACTTATTAGCTTGTTTTATAGGCCTTTATATTTGTAAAATGTAACAATAACAATAGAACTGTACTCAAGGGAAAAGTATGACCATTTATTTTAATGACTGTTGTTTATTTTTTGCATTGTTGGAAATACTTTGGTATGTCAATGCAACATCAAAACCACTTTCAATAAAATGCCATATTATGGTAACAAGGCAATGTGGTCCTATACTTGATATCATTACATGAAATGGCACCCTCAAAAAACCCGACAGAAAATCATCAGAGGATGCAGTTACTGTCATATTTCCAACACAGCATTAAAGAACAAATCAGTAAGCCGACGGGTTGTTATGTTGTAACTACCATCTCATGTAAACTTGATCTTAAACTGCACAGAAGCCTTTTCTTTTGGAATGAAATTTAGCTGTAATCTTCTTCTTATTTCCACTGAAACAATTATGCGCATACAGACATTCAAATAGGAATAATGATAAAATTGAATGTCCAGCAAAACAAACCGTCAGATGCTTGTTATGAAGCCTTTACACATTACAAGCAGAACATCGGTGCATGAGTTATCTTTGTATGTAAGTTATTTATGACCCTTAAACATAAGTCTTCCTTTGACAAAATTGCTGTTAATAAAAACTATTGAAAAATCCACTATATAGTTGGCTTTTTTGGACGACCTTTTGTCACTTGCTCAAAGACAAAAGAAAAAAATAAGAAAAGAAAAAGACAAACTAAGCTGTATAAGATTAAAACCTGTATTATCTGTAATTGTACACTTTTCATTTGTACAGGTCAAAAATCAAGATAAATAAATATCCCAAAAAAAAAGTTCACACTAAATAAACTGACAGCTTAACATAAAATCTCATCTCCAATTCTTATTAATATCTAGCAGCGAATAATATTAATACGTGTTATCAGGCTGGAAGAGTATAAATCTGTCACAGAATTTGACTATGATGACGAATTAACTAGTAGTTACAGCTGTACACAACTGAAAACAAGTAAGTCCAAGACACACAAAATAGGAAAGTGTACGGTTTAAACTTAAGGACAGACTAAATTGACAGAGAAGTGGAAGGTACAGAGTTATTTTTTAGATTATTGGAGTAGATTCAATTCAGCACACTATGTTTTAATGCACAGTCCCCACATGGAGTGCGCTCAAGGCATGCCCACACACACAAGTACACACACACACAACACACACCACACACACCTCACACACCACACACACACATACACACACAACATGCTGTTCGTTTAGGTGGCTTAAATATATGAAAGCATTAACTGTACTTCAATCAGACAAAGGATGGATAGGTGTAAAGACAGTTAATATCAGTTCAAATATATCCACGTCTCCCAGTCCAAAAGCAAAATGAATCATTGCAAGATGATAAAGTTCATTATATTCAATGTTGACTGTAGATTTTGCAAACTAATAAAACTTAATTTCTACTGGTATATATGCTGTACATCAAATAAGGGTGCAGGGTGAAAAGTTGGTGGGTAGCAAAAGGAATTCTTTTTTAATTGACCTGTCAATCCATAATCTTTCAGTACGGATGAAGAGTGAAAGGGGATGAGTATAAAGGGGTGAGGGGATGCTTTTCCTTGACTGACATGATGAATATAGATGAAGAAGGTGGAGGATGAGGCAGGGCCAGATCTGTTACAAGAGAAAGGGAAAGATCCCAAAAATAATTTAAAAGCGAGGTGGTTGGGTGTGCAGGTACGTGTATCGTCTCCCCAAAATCAGGCAAAAAGATTACGTGAATTCCCCACAGTTTTCATTAACATGACATGAAATGGTGAGGTAGGGTGGGGCCTGAAACCCGGAAGGGGAAGGTGGGGAGGGGATCCAAAGTGTCTGCAAGGGGGGGGGGTGGGGTGGGGGGGGGGGGGGGGGGGGGGGGGGGTGGGGGGTGGGGGGGGGGGGGGGGGGGGGGGAAGGAGGAGTGAGGAGTGTGTGAGAGTAGTTGTGTTGTGTGTGTGTGTGTTTGGGGGGTGGGGTGGAGGTCAGAACATCCAGGACTTCCTTCCTCATCCTTTAAACCCCTCGGTCCCGCCCTGTAGGAAAAGGAAAGGGACAGAAATGTAGCTTCACTGGCCTGAATTTACCTAAGATGTTATAATAAAAAAAACATCCCCCATCACTTATTTGTATGCAAAAAAGAAAAATTAAACTCATCAAGAGATCACGACACACGTAACAAGACAACACTCATTAACCGATTATAGTCTACGTCCATCAAATGAAAATCAGCAACATACTCACTCCTTTGGCTAATTTGTCTTAGTCTTCGCAAACTAACGGACGGAAATGTTTATAATTCTTCGTTGATGAACTATCCGTCAAATCACTAATTATAAGTAATCCTGATTTAACTAACTAAATGTCAATCTACCCGGCTCTGCCCTAATCCATAAACAATCAATCCTGGTGCCAAACAATCATTTTAACCCACAACTTATTGACCAAGCAAACAACAACTGCTGAGAACTTAGAGTGCAGTAGAGTTAATGTTCCACACTTTCAGTATGAACAAAAATCCTCAGAATGCCGCTGCAATGCTAACCTCGTGATTGCAGCGTTCTACAACAATCGAATCAAGATAAGGAAGCGAAAAATGATAAAGTGTAATACACCGAACCATAACTGAGCGCTCATATCTAACACAAAAACAACATTAAACGGAACATAATGAGAAATAAAATAAAAAGATTACATGGATCGAACGTGGTATCTGCCTCCGCCATCGTTGTCCGCTTTTGCGCATGTGCAAAATAGGAGGAATTTTACGAAGGAAACGTTAACCCCTTAATTCCACTCACTGAGGATTCCAGTCGTTTCCACGCGGTGATCGAGAGCTTCTGTTTATTCACAACGAGAACAGTGTTTCAAAGACAAGAAATTCGTGATGATCCGTTGTTTTTTCCTTTTTACTGATCAATCACGAGTGTAACTCCGGATAGACCGATTAATTTCCCTACAACACATACAAACATTAAAAAAAAACATGAAACAAAGCGACACATAACAAACAGGAAGGCGATATGTCATAATCTCTGTCTTCTTCAGAGGCCCGACACATATGTAAGTGCCCAAAAAAGAAAATGCCTGGGTGGGTGTATAACTGGAGAAGTAATGTTCTTCGTTAAAATATTATTACAGATCTGCAGTTTTACTTTTCCTTCCATTCAGTTTTTTGTTTGTTTGTTTGGTTTTTTTTTTCTCCTCCCCAGCATACCCGAAACTTTAGCTGAATTTGGTCGCTGAACTTCGCGTCCCGAATGGGGGAGCAAAAGCTTTTGATAGGCATTTTGTGAAAATGACAATGAAAGTCTTGCAATTTGATTTTAAGCGCAAATAACGTCAGAAAATGTACACATGCAATTCCAAAAAAAGCTGTGCCGTCCCCTCTCAATGTCCCCTGTTACCGCACAAAAATTATATCACTGCACAAAATGTCCACAGTCTCTCTCTTTTCCTCGTCATCTCCTTCTCCATCTCTCTCATCTCTCTCTCTCTCATCTACACTCTCTCTCTCTCTCTCTCCCTCTCTCTCTCTCGACCGTAAGTCATCAAAGGGAAGGGACTAGGGGGTGGAGATGGTGGAAGGGGGTAACTTGAACCTGTAAAATTAATTAGGCCGCTGCTGATTTTGTAATGTTTTAAGGTCCGAAACGCCTGTGTATAGTAATTTCCCATGCGCAAACAGAGCATCATGCATACAAGGAAAAAAAAAGTCCTGGACTGGCATTAATTGTTCAAAACCAACATCCTGACATTGTATTATTGGACTGGGCATTAAAATTTTTATATCCATAATCCAGTCATTTTAATAAGGACCAGGGCATTAAATTGTTCAATCCATCTTTCCGTCATTGTATTATGGGACTGGGCAACAATTGACTATATCCATAATCCAGTCATTGACTGGGCCTTAAATTGTCGATAATCCATAATCCTTTCATTTGAATAATGGACTGGGCATTAAAAAAAAAATTGGGTCTTATGTCCATAATCCTGTCATTATATTATGGACTTGGGCAATTAAATTGTCGATATCCATAATCCTGTCATTATATTATGGACTGGGCATAAAATTGTTTATATCTCATAATCGTCATTGTATTATGGAACAGGCATTAAATTGTCTACGATCCAAAATCCTGTCATTGTATTATCATGTTAAGTCCTTTTGTGATATAAAAACAAGGAACGAACCCAAACATACCTGGCTACTGTTAGTCACAATAGTTGGCTGTGATTGGTGGATAATCAAAGCAAAAGGACCAGTGTGTGTTTAGCGAACAGACTTTCAAATGGGGATGGTTACAGTCAGTGAACAGGCCTTAATAAATGAACTACCCTCTGGCTCTCAGTCATATTGGACAGTCCGTACAGTTTATCAATCTGTTACAGTTTTGGCTACGCTCGCGTAATCAGAATACAGGCAGATGAAAGAGTGCCTCTTTTCTTCCTGAACAAAAGCTAAACGGCTAGTTTATCACCCACTGTGGCCGATCTTTAATCAAGCCATTTTGTTAATGTATTACATACTCACGTACCGCACACGTAAACTACACGATAAGAAGATTGGGAGAATTGCCTCAGTTGTGCCTGAGAGAACAAAGGCACGTATATGATTCAAAAGTCAGAATTTTGTGAATCCAAAGATGGGTGCATATTGCTTGTACCTTGATTAAGTATGAATAGTTCTGCTGTAATACTGATGAATTTCACACCTGTTTTGTCAGTTTCCATGTCCATGTAAACACATTTTATTTCGTTTCAATAAAAATTTCTTCATATCACAATAATACAGAGAGAGAGAGAGAGAAGAGAGAGAGAGAGAGAGAGAGAGAGAGAGAGAGAGAAGAGAGAGAGTGCATGTTGTATTTAAAATGAGGAAAAGTTCAGTCAAATGGTTGGGTTGGGGCTGAGAATGAAGAAGGGGCTGGAGGAGTGGTGAGGTGTGACGTAGGGGGCAGGGGATGCGGAGAATGAATTCATGAAACCGATGGTGGGTTTGTACGAGGAGGATAAGGGGGGGGATAAGGACAGCGAAATAAGTAAGCTCAGATGGGTCATGCCGCGTTTCAATTCCCAAATAGCGGATTTGGCCTGGTGACGTATCAACGCTATCACAGTGGTCCAAAAGTAATTGGATCAGTATGAAGGTAAAATTTTATGTCGATGGATACGTCACTCTACAACTGAAACACACCTTTTGAATCACAACATTTTTACTGCAAAGAAGAAATTCAGTCATACGCATCCATTCATCGAAGACGTCTCGAGAGAACTCTCCTCCGGGGGTTACAGACCACAGAGTGGTGGGTCCTTGTGGATTTCGCACATTGAGATTTCCTGGCCCAATAAGTTTCAATGGTAACAGAGAGCGGGAATCATAAGGGACTGCTTCTCCACGTCCCAGAGCAAAAAGCCTCTTGAGTTGGGGAACCCTTCTTGGACCCCACGCAAGAACCACTGTCATTTCATAATAGGAATTATGATGAAATGCAATTGTAATTATGTATATATGTATGTATGTATATATTTATATGTCTATGCAGCAGTAAGCGCTCACAGCCCGCGCGCGCGCGTGTTGTGTGTGTGTGTGTTGAGTGGTGTGCGTGGTGACGTGCGTGCGTGCGTGCGTGCGTGCGTGCGTGCGTGCGTGCGGCGTGCGTGCCCGAGCGGTGTTGTGGTGTGTGTGATGTGTGTGTGTGTAGTGTGTGTGGTGTTCGTGTCTTGCGTTTGTGTGGTGTATTTGTGCGTGTGTGTTGTTATTTGTGCGTGCGTGCGTTCTGCGTGCTGTGCGTGGTGTGTGTGTGTTGTGTGTTGTTGGTGTGTGTGGTGTGTGAGTTGTGTGTGTGTGTGTGTGTTTGCATGCGAGCGAGCGAGTGTGTGTGTGTGTGTGTGTGTGTGTGTTCGTGCGTGGTGTGTGAGTGTGTGTGAGTGTGTGTGTGAGTTGTGTGTGTGTGTGTGTTGTGGGTGTGAGTGTAGTGTGTTTGGTGTTCGCATGCGAGCGAGTGTGGTGTGTGTGTGTGTGTGTGTGTGCAGTGCTTGCGTGCGTGCGTGCTTGCGTGCGTGTGTAGGTGTGATGTTTGTTGTGTGTGTTTGTGTGTGTGTGTGTGTGTGTGTTTGTGTGTGTGTGCGTGTGTGTGTGTGTGTAAGGTGTGTGTGTGTTTGTGTGTGGCTCGCGCGCGCGCGCGCTACCACACGCCTCTACACATTTATCGATCCCTCCCTCGCTCTCTCACTCGGTATGCTGAATTGTTTAATTTCATTTACACATGCAAAATCGTGCCTGATATCAATGCAACAGCTTGCTCTGTAATAATGCTGAAATTGCACTTATTATCCATACGAGGATATCTGCACTGCCTTGCATCTGATATAATGGTATTTTCTCTCTCTCACTGTCTCTCTCTCGTCTCTTGACTCTCAGCTCCTCCTCTCCTCCTCCTCTCATTCTCTCCTCTCTCCTTCTCATGCTCTCTCACTCTCCTCTCCTCTCACTCGTCTCTTCCCACCATTCTCACCCTTCTAATGACTGCATTTGTTTTCATGTACAAGAAGCACAGATTGTGCCTGAATTTAATTAAATATGATACCTTATGAGACACTTGATATTGAATGCTCGATTCATGTGATTTTTGTGTTGACTGCATCTGATTTAATGTTTGGATCAAGTTCAACTCAGTTGGCTGCTGTCTGACTCTGTCTCGGTGAGTGTGTGTGTGTTTGTGTGTGAGTGTGAGTGTGTGTTTGTGTGTGTGTGTGTGTGTGTGTGTGTGTGTGTGTGTCTGTCCGGCCTTCCTTATGGGACCTTTCAGTTGACAAGAAATGGAGCCAAGTAACAAGTCAACTGCACATGAAAACAATCGATAAAAAAGTCTCACTCACCTCACAACCCTAGCACTCAGCCCCACAAACCAATCTCTTCCCTCCCCCCCCCCCCCCCCCGCCCAACTCCACACACCCACTACATTTCCCAATAACCCCGATACCCCCTATCCCCCGATCTCGCTCACACTCCACCTCACTACCCTTCCATCTTCATTTCTTTTCCCGCACCCCACTTCACTCAAACGTCCTTTTCCTCCTCTCTGTGATTGCTTCCACTCTCGTTCTTTGCTATCCCATGATTTCAACGCTTTCCAATTTACTCTTGCTTTGTGATTAAAAAAAAAAAATCACATACACCAGTTTCCACGGCTGTTGAAAATAAAAACATGTGAGGCAATGTCCATTCTATACCAAAATAACCCTGAAACTGGAACACGCATGAAATGAAAATTTTGCAATGTTAAAAGTAAATTTTTTCAGTACATCTCTTCTGAGGGGAGTATCATTTCATGAATGAAATTATTGGTGAATCCGACAATCGATGTTTCTAATCACTGTCCTATTTCCTCGCTCCCCCTAGCCCCCCTCCCCCCCCCCCCCCTCCCCCTCCCCCCGCCTGTTTGCTGTCTGTCCACTTTTCTCGTCTCCTCTCCTCTCTACACGCTCATCACATCCTTTTTCCCATTTTCTTTCCATTGTATCATTCCTCTCAATTATCTTCACAACGAACTATTACTTCCGGGTAAGTACAGATCGGGAGCTTCCGGCATAGCCCTTTTTTTTTTTTTTTTTTTTTGTCATTTGTTTTCAATATGAAATCCATACAACTACAATTTAATCCCACACAGAACTTAGTGTAGAAATATCTGCAGACTGACTTTAGTCATGAAAATAACCATTATCAAAGCCAAAATCGCGGGGACCACACTCTTGACGATAAATGGAATGACAGATTAAACAGTGAGACAGAGACACGAACCAACACATCCTCAGCTTGAAAATCGAGTAAATAATATAAGCAGTTCCTTTGTAGAAGGAAATAACTCGAAAGTCACGTAGGCCTATACATGCTCAAACCCTGTGTGTGGCAGTAAGTTTTATCTATCAAAGGTTTATAGACTTCCCTTCTCTCCAGTACTTCCCTGCTACAAAAATCTTCCGTTTTTGTGCCGTCAGCCACAGAGTGGAGTTCCGTTCTATACTAGACAGTCTCCACAATCTCCTGATTTACCAACTCCTTCCACTCTCCTCCCAACAGGCACACCATCCTTCCCCCATCCCTCCCACACCCAGCGTCATTTCATTTCTGAACTGCAACGATCACGGTTTACACGACGCTGTTTACTTTTATAGTTCACTGACCGATAAATTTACGCGCAATGTCCAGCGCTCTCAGAACGGTCCGTCTTGTTCGCATCAGGATGTCAATTGTTTACCTACCATGTCATGAACTCCTTTCT
>CM031605.1:37796682-37801682 GCA_018398815.1 Conus ventricosus
GTGTTGTGTTGTGTTGTGTGTGTTGTGTTGGAGTTGGGTAGGGTGTGTTTGGGTTGGTATTGGGGAGGTGGGTGTTTTTTTGATAGTGTTGTGATGCCGAGTTTTGTACTGTGCTGAGCTGTGTTTGTGTTGTGTTTGTGCTGTGCTGTGCTGTGGCTGTGCTGTCAGTGCTTTGCTGTGTTTGGTTGTTGTGATTGTGTTGTGCCTGTGCTGTGCTGTCTGCAGTGAAATCTTTATGCAGAGCAGTACAATACACATGTATTGTTTGTGTAGTATCATGCCGTAATCACATTTCAAAAGATATAATGGTGATATGTGAAACGATAAGAATATGATATGCCATAATGATATGATATAATGTGATAAGATGAATTTATGATAGGATGTCATATGATACATATTATAAAATATATACATGATATGACATATGAATATGATATAGTATGAATGAAATGATATGATATAAAATATGTACGCTGATATATGAAATTACATATGATATATGATATTACATCACATAAGATCATGTTGCACTGGCATTGCATTGTACTTTTTGTACAAACATTGTACTGTACTGTATAACATTGTACTGTGCTATACAACTTTGTACTGTGCTGTATAAGCAACACTGAACTGCACAGCATTGCAACGTAACTGGGGTGATATTGAGTTTAATTGTCTGTATGTACAAAACCTGCGCTTGTACTGCATAATCGTCACTGAGTTAGTGTCCATAAGTATCATTGTAAACTGAATGTCCGACCTTGCTGTATTACCCTGTCCTGAGCTGTATAGTGTTGTACTGTACAGTGTTTTACTGTTCTGTAAAGTGCTGTACAGCACTGTCTGCATTGTACTGTATTGGACTGTACTACATTGTACTGCGCAACATTGTGCTGTTCTCCCCTGTCTGCACTATGTGTGTCGTACTATGCTATATTGCAATGTACTGTACTGCACTGTACTGCACTGTCTGCATTGTGTTGTATCGTGCTGTATGTTGTATTGTACTGTACTGTACTGCTCCGTCTGCATTGTATTGTGTTGTACGTGTGTACTATGGTATTATACTGTACTGCACTGTACTGCACTGTCTGTATTCTGTTGTATCGTGCTGTATGTTATATTGTACTGTACTGTACTATTCTGTACTGCTCCGTCTACATTATATTGTGTCGCACTGCACTACATGGCATTATTGTACTGCAGGGGAACATATGTAAGTATGGGAAGGAGAAATCATTGAATGGGGAGGGAGATAAGGGTGAGAGGAGGCGGAGGGTAGAGAGGGGGTAGCAGTGTAGAGATAATGTCCACTACACACAGTGGTGGGTGCTCTGGACACGCCACGTGCAGTTTACTTCTCTCTCTCTCTCTCTCTCTCTCTCTCTCTCTCTCTCTCTCTCTCTCTCTCTCTCTCTCTCTCCTTTTTTTTGTTTTTAGTACATCTTTTCTGTCTGTTTTTATCTTATTTTTGTTTTCTTCTGTGTTTTTCTTTTTTATTTCTCCTTTCTTGTCTGTTTTGAGACCTTTTATCATATAAGTATGAAAGAAAAAAAAAACAACACGAAATGCTGCAAATATCAAATTCTTGATTCGAACAATATTTGAAGGGCTTGGTTAAAAAAAAAGTCCGTATCAATATGGTCATGTTGTTGTCGTGGTGTAGTCCGTATCAATATGGTCATATTGTTGTCTTGGTGTTACATCCGGACGCCTCAATATTCAATACAACAGGTTTCGTCCGTTACTTTTCTGATTCTCGGAAGTGACATGTCGGCAAACATTACAGCTGAAGCTGCAGTTCAGACAAGACACTTCTCCCGAAGATGTGTTCATTGCTTCTGACCATAGTTATCTGATTCTTCACGACAGCTGACTTTCATCAGAGATAATCGTGGATCCGGTGATTATTATCACAGTTTTATCCCCGGTCAGAATTCACTTTTTTAACTGAAGAACATACCAAAAGCAGACATTTCCGAACCTATCCCTGAAATCAATCAAACTCTTGAAAACAGCAAACCTGCTTTCTAGAATGATTAAGGACTAGTTAATTCATATCATGCACGCACGCACGCACGCACGGACACAGACACAGACACACAGACACACACAGACACACACACACACACACACAACACACACACACACACACACACACACACACACACACACACACACACACAGCTGACAGTCGGCTGTTTGTGTGTGCGCGCGCGCGCGCGCGTGCGAGAGAGAGAGAGAGAGAGAGAGAGAGAGAGAGAGAGAGAGAGAGAGAGAGAGAGAGAGAGAGAGAGAGAGAGAGAAGACTGTGTCTATAACACAAAACCAGTTCTCTGGAAAAGTTTGCAAGTCAAATTTCAGAATGATTAAGCAGACAGTACGCAAATGCATCAGACATGTGAACTTTGATAAGACAGCCAGAAAACATTGGAAAAATAGAATGTGTCTCCCTAAGCGTAACCATAAACCTAACTCAAATCCTAAACTAACTTAACTCTACCTATGATCCTAGCCTAACCTGATCCTAATAGTAATCCTAACCGTCATCTAAACCCAACTGCGTAAACTCGTGTTTGATGTATTTTTAATTCATCGAGAAATCATGGTTTCAGTGTGGCTGCAATCAGTGAGCTGCCGTCTCATCTCCATCAGTGAAGAAAGAAGGCCCACCACTCATGACAAGGAATAGACGAAAGCCGGAGTCACGTTTTACTTAGAATAGAGGCAAAGAATTCTCACGAGTGTGGCAAGTGGCAGCGCCTCAGTGCACAATCGAGTAGCGAGGAAAACTAGACATCGGCAAGAGGTTCACTTAGAGTACCTTCAGGCTCTCAGGGATGCGAGAGAAAAGGGCCGATAGGCCTAAAACGTCCTCACGGTGGTGCACGAAAAGTGGTGTCGTCATGTGATCGGTGTGTGAAACGATCCGAAGTTGGCCCCTTTCTTCTTCTTGTTTGCTCTCCTTGCCCTGACCGCAGGCGAGTTTCACGCGACAATGAAACCCGCCTCAGGCCAGGGACGCCTCCGTCCGTGGCCATACACTCCACACTCCTCATGTCTGTCCCTCGCGCTAATTCTATCGCACCCTAGCAAGTGGACTGTGACCAGAAGATGTCATCATCAAGTGCTGGCCAGTTCGCCGGTGGGTAAACCGAGGTGTTTTAGGAATGCCAATCCAGAAGGGCGCAGCCCGTGACTCTCGAGTCTATCCACTTGGAATTATAACGAAGAGTTGTCGACAAGCCTGAGACTGACTATCTGCCTCAGGTTCATTTGCTGAACGAAGGCCTGCTTAGAGACTTGAATGAGGCGATTACAACAGAGAGAGAGAGAGAGAGAGAGAGAGAGAGAGAGAGAGAGAGAGAGAGAATGTGCGTATGCGTGTGTGATAATGATTCTTTATTTTTTTTAACAGTAAGAGAGAGAGAGAGGGGGGGAGAGAGAGAGAGAAGAAAAAGAGAGAGAGAGAGAGAGAGAGAGAGAGAGAGAGAGAGAGAGAGAGAGAGAGAGAGAGAGAGAGAGATGTGTGTGAGAGAGGGAGAGGAGAAAAAAGAGGTGTGTGTGTGTGCGTGCGTGCGTGAGTGCACGCACGCGCGCGCGCGCGCGCGCGCGCGCGCGCGCGCGCGCGTGTGTGTGTGTGTGTGTGTGTGTGTGTGTGTGTGTGTGTGTGTGTGTGTGTGTGTGTGTGTGTGTGTGCGTGCGTATAATAATTAAAAAAAATCGAGCTTATATAGCGCTCTTCGATGAGAGAAAAAGACTCATCCTCAGAGCGCTTCACAATACAGGAAAAATAAAAGTTTCCATAAACATTGCACAATATTGAGGAAAAGGCATCGAAACAATAGGTCACAAAGTAAGCACTAAAACAGATGCACAAGCCACACCCCCACCCCACTCCATCTTCTTGCATTTTATATACACTGTTTGATGGACAATATAATAAAGTCGAAAATACACTCTGCAATAATATGGTTATCAACATTAAAAGTACCAGTTTACGTGAAATTTTCACATTATAACCATTTTCACATTGAATTTTTTTTCCAAAGAGGTAAAAAAAAAAATCTAACATAGTTTTAACTCCAGAAAGAATGTTCAACAGAGTCTCTTTCTTCATTACCTAGCGAACAGTTTGCCGTAGCAGATACCCCTATTGCATTTAAAGCAGCATTTGTTGCAAGAATTCTGTGAACAATTCTAGTCTGTGGCCATTTTAATGTAACGTCTTTAGCTTTTCTGTCTTCTTTTCTTTTTTAGGAACCCCTCTTTCCAAGGAATGTTTGTGTCCATTTCAAAAAACAGTAAAGTTTGACATTGCCTTGTATTAACATTTCATTCAGTGATTTTCGGAGCAAAGCAAGTGTTGCCGAAACACGCCTTTTCGAGTCACGGCCGTCACCAGTATTGGAAAGAATCTTTTAAGTCATTTTGTTAGTTTAGGGTGGCCTGATCTATTCTATTCTAAGTTCTTCTTCTTCCTTGTTCGCTCCCATCGGGTGTCCTCTCCAACACCTCAGATGAAGTCTGCCGTTCGCTGCAGATCTTCCCAGGGTACCGTAAACCTTGGTGTCCAGAGCGGTCGCTGCAGATCTTCCCAGGGTACCGTAAACCTTGGTGTCCAGAGCGGTCGCTGCAGATCTTCCCAGCGTACCGTAAACCTTGGTGTCCAGACCTGGTCAGCTCCATAGCGTGTCTTTATTTTATTTGTTTATTTATTCATTTGTTTATTTATTTGGTTTATTTTCTTCTCCTTTTTTTTTGCAGTAGAAGCTGGTGCATACTTTAGACGGAGCCTTTGGGTTCTGCGTCCATTCTACCTAGGCGTACAGTTTTGACGGGTACACACCTCATTTGCGAGGAAGGAGGAGCCCGGCTGCAGGCCTTCGAACACTCTCGTTGGAGACGCTTTGTCTGTTATGACAAGTCGCTCACGTTTTGCTTGCTGCGAGAGAAGCGAGAGGCGTGAGCGGAGCAAGCACGCCAGGTGACTTCTT
>CM031605.1:37811682-37836682 GCA_018398815.1 Conus ventricosus
AAAGTGTGTAAATACAATCATTCGTCCCGTCAGAAAATCAAGATTTATCGGTACATAGGGATTAAATGGCCATCGGTCTTGATACAAAAGCATTATAAATGGCCATTATTGCTGTTGTGTTATCTCATTTACATGCTGAACTTACGATACATTTTTGTAGCATCAATTTTATGAGACAACCTCAGTAACTTGTAGTAAGAAACTATTAGTAAAATGGCACTTTGAGATCGTTATCAAATGCACTGATACGCCACAATACATTTTACTCTACTTGTATTTTCAATATATTGACATTATTTTTTAACATTCTCAGCAATTTATACGGATTCATTATTTTGTTTAATTAAACGATTACCCTATTCACTGCTATTGGTTAATCCTACTCACTGCTATCATTTATTATTAAAAGAAAAAAAAAAATTCTCCCACGAAAGCTTCTTCCCCCTGTGATTAATTTTCAAACCAGCTTCAAAGGTAGTCCTTTGTTGTTTGAGATGCTTTCACCACCTCAAACTTTGTCCTTTTGAGTCCCTTTGACGTAGGCTACTGGTTATTTTCATTTATTCATTTTGACCATTTGTTGTACACTGCCAGTCTAAAAGATTTGACAATGTATCTATGTACATATTATATGCAATGCAGAGCAGTTGTCGCGAATCCATGACGAAAACGTGAGTGACGAATCCTGCCGCGAAACTGAACTGATCTCCCAGAACGCACTGCAGTTTCAGCTTACTTTACTTTACACAGGCTAATCAGCATGCAAAGTGTGTAGGATTAGATCGTACTGGTATTTTGCGCCCATTTGGAATTTCAGTCGAAAGTGGCGTCCATACTTTTTGTTCTTCGTCATGCCAAAGAGAAGTGAATGCCGGAAATTCCCTATCCGTTACCTATGACGAGTGCACTAATGCGCCTGTGCCTGTGTGAGAGCAAGGACAACTGTTGGCCCCTTACGTTAAGAGTTGACCGTAAGCTAACGGTAATGCATACTCCTTTGCGGATGTAGCCTATTCATTCTTTCCCACAGCTGTGCGCATGGTACGTTTTGTCCGTCCGAGCCAGATTCAACGTACGCTCGCCCGTAGCAAAATTCCCACGCACTTACCGGTGTAACGAAAAGTTTTAACTCCCCGAATGGTTTAACTCCCAGGGAGTTAAACTGTTCACGTGTAAATTTTAACTCCCCGGGAGTTAAACTAGAATGACTCCCACCCTGTGCCAAAATAACTCCACTCAGTAAAACTTTAAAATGTTCTAAAATCTTTTTTGTACAAGTTTCAACACATTCTTGAAACATTAAGGGGGGAGTCATTTTGTACATATATCAGACTTAACTCCCACCCTGTAACAGAATGACCCCCTGGGAGTTAGTACAGATTAACTCCCGGGAGTTAATCCAGGCGTGTAAAAGTTTAACTCCCGCCCACTAAGGGGAGTCAGTTTTTCACAGTTTAGAATAACTCCCCTGGGAGTTAATGTGTCCGCGTGTTTTCTGACTCCCAGGGAGTTACTTTGTAACAGTGGGGGAGTTAATCTGATCATGACTAAGATGACTCCCCACTCAGGTGTCTTTCGGTAAGAGAATGGAGAAGGGGATTTAATGTTCATGATCATCATCATCATCATAGGGAAAGGAAATGTCCGTGCACATATTCATGTGCTCATCTATGCATGTCCTTGATATTTTACTATGCCTTTTTGTATATAATCTGTGTGTAAAGTCTGTACATACATGAATTAATGGTTTGATGCCTTTGGTAGAAATGCTGTACCTTCAGTCTTTGGCGTTCTCTCTCTCTCTCTCTCTCTCTCTCTCTCTCTCTCTCTCTCTCTCTCTCTCTCTCTCTCTCTCTCTCTCTCTCTCTCATGGAATCTATGCGACTATCAAACAGTCACCCATAAGTGTAGGCTATTACACTCAAATGGTGTAGAAATGAAAAATTTTCAATTTTTCATTGTGTCATGCCGCCAAATTAGGGAGGGGGGGGGGGGTTGAGAGGGTAAGGAAGGTGGGGAGAGAATGACGAGTAGTCGCGACGTGACGTAAAATTGTTTGTATTGACCGCTACATCTGGGAGAGAAGGAAGGAGAAAAAGGGTTGGCATAGATTAGAAATTTGTGTGTGAGACACATGGGATGGAGAAAAGGGTGTGTGTGTGGGGGGGGGGGGGGGGGGGGGGGAGGGGTCTGTTTTTGTACAATTTGTACAAGAGGGTGGCTGCTTGGGACCGATCTGATGAAGTTGTCAAGTGACTCGTCACAGGTGTGGTGGTGTGCGTGTGCCAAGCTGAAAATGAAAGTCGGCCAGCCAATCAGAAAAACACATTTTTCAATAAAATTCAGGACACGTGACTAATTCACAGAAACCAATAATATCGAAGGAAACAATTCTATCTGACAAGTCTTGATCTGGCAAGTTAGTGTAAGAACACACACACACACACACACACACACACAAAATTTCGAATATATATATATATATATAAGATGCATGGGTGGTAGCGAGGTGCGGGGAGTGGGTGGTGGGTGGGAGTCGTTCTGGTGGTATGTCAGAATAACTCCCCTGGAGTCAAACTGAAACACAGAGGGAGTTAGTTTTTTATATTCTAGTTTAACTCCCAGGGAGTTGAAATTTACACATGAACAGTTTAACTCCATGGGAGTTAAACCATTCGGGGAGTTAAAACTTTTCGTTACACCGGCATGAGGGTTCCGTCTCTCGTGTTGTCTTAAAGCGACCAGAGAAATTGCAGACAGAGGCACTGACCCTGTTCTCGTTGAACACGTGTGAAGCGGACCATTCAGTCAGCGAGGGAGGCTACATTACCGTGTTTCGTTGCGGACATCGTATTTTCTTTTAAAATATCCTTCCGTTACGGTCGATTCCTTACGGAGTGCATTGATAACCATACCTATATTTGTGATTAATCGACGAAAGTGCCGAGAATAAACGTAAACTGCTCTATTTGGGACTGCTGTAAGGATATGATGCTGCTGTTAGCCTATGCGTCCCACAGATGCCCCTAGATAGCTATGCCTGAGTTTCAATTTTGCAAATTCGGTTGAGCAACACAGCATAGTTTCCTTAGCTTGCTTATCCCTCCAGTTTCATTCCCTTCGTTTTGAACTGTTACTTTCTCTTTTCTGAGAACGTCAGTGATGCTGTGTGCGACAGATCGGCATGGGTAAGTGCCCAGCCTCTGTTTTAGATTCAACAACATTTCATTCAGTGTCTGCATAGTGTTACGTGAGAGATTTAATGCATATATGACAGAGACAAACATAGGGAACTGAATGTTCGTTCGTTCTTTAATTTAACGTCTATCCACCTAACAGTGATCTTAGACAGTATGTAAGTGTTATGTGTGTGTGCATGTGGTGTGTTTGGGTGTATGCATGCGAACGGTTGGTGTTGATTTTGGGCGTACATAGGTATGTATAATGCATTTAGGCCTAGATAAAATAAATAATAATTTAAAAAAAAACATAGCTGAATCCAAAACTTTGAAAGAAACACTAAATAAGCAACTAACACCAGGATGGGGAAAATAACATAGACGTTAAAGTAAATGTCCAACTGGGCACTTAATCAGTCCATGAACAACTTCAAAAATGTTTGAGTCGTTGGAGATGACGTCTTCAAAGGCTGACATCGACGGTTCAGTGTTCAACAACCAAGCAGGTAAGTAGGGCTTCATTCTATCGCACAAAAAAAGTAGATGGAACGGGGTGATTTGCACAAAAAAGTAGATGGAACTGAATGTGTGTGTGTGCGTGTGCGTGTGCGTGTGCGCGCGCGCGTGCGTGCGTGCGTGTGTGTGTGTGTGTGTGTGTGTGTGTGTGTGTGTGTGTGTGTGTGTGTGTGTGTGTGTGTGTACATGACTGCGACAATTATAGAGGTATAACTTTGCTGAGTTGTGTTGGTAAATTATTTACAACAGTCTTGAATAACCGATTGTCATCCTTTCTTCAACAGAATCGGATTTTATTGGAAAATCAATCTGGTTTCCGAAAAGATAATTCTACTATAGACCATGTGTTTATACTTAAATGTTTAGTAGATGTTTTCCGAAGTCAGAAGAAAATGTTATACTGTGCATTCATTGATTATGAAAAAGTTTTTGATTCTGTATGGAGGCATGTATTATGGTCTAAATTCGTAACGGAAAAAATCAATGGCAAAATCCTACGAGTCATAATAAATATGTATAGTAATTTAAAGTCAATTTGTCAGACTTTTTTTTTTTAGCCATAAAGGTGTTCGTCAAGGTGAGAATCTTTCTCTGAATCATTTGCTTTGTATTTGAATGAACTTGAAGGCTATATTATAAACAATGGGTCTTCACCATTAGAAATTAGGCTTTCTTTGAATATGGATATAACGAATTATGTCAAACTTTTTGTCTTGTTATATGCAGATGACACAATTATGTTTTCAGAGGCAAAAGTGGGACTGCAAAATGCACTAGTCTCCTTGCCATTATATTGTAATAAGTGGAAGCTAACAGTTAATGCTGCTAAAACTGAAATAATGGTATTTAACAGTACAAGGTTGAATAAACAGGACACATTTCATTATAGAAATGAAAAAGTTGATGTCACCAGATTCAAATATTTAGGTGTAGATTTTAATCGAATGGGTTCTTTTGCTAAATGTAAGAAAAACACTTTTGATCAAGCGTCATTAGCCATGTTTAAATTGATACAAAAGGCAGGAACAAAGGATTTATCTATTCATGTTATTTTTTATTTATTTGATAAAACGATTGTTCCAGTATTTTTATATGGTTGTGAAATATGGGGATACGAAAATTTAAATATTATTGATAAATTTCAGCTAAAATTCTAAAAATATATATTTTTGCTTAAAAAGAAGTCCACTGACAAACATGATTTATGGTGAAACAGGACGCTACCTTTTATCAGTTACTATGTCCGAATGATTCGATTTTGGGCTAGTTTGGTTCAATCTCCTGTTGAAAAAATGTCGGTTAGGTTCTATTCTTTCATGTTACTTTTGCACAGTGGCACAATAACTTGTTTCCCTGGTTAACGTGTATTTAAACCATACTTGTACAATCTGCTTTTGATTGTGTTTTGGAGCAATCAATCTTTTACAGACGTCAATACATTATGTAGGAATGTCAAAAATAGTTTGCAATGCTCTTTTCGTCAAACGTGGCTACATGACATTAAAACTAGCAGTGAATCTTTTTTTCTACAAATTTTTAAAATCTGATTTTAAGGGGGGAAGAAATATATTTCTAGCTAACCAGATGTCTATATTTACCTTCTTATCAAATTTAGATGTTCTAATCATAAACTACAATTGAAGTAGATCGTCGATTTGCTATTCCAAAAGAAGAAATGTTATGTAATAAATGTGACATGTCAGCAATAGGTGATGAATTTCATTTTATAATGGAATGTTCGTCATACGTTACTTTGCGTAACACGTATTTGCCTAAAAGATTTTTTTTTTCTCCCCAAAATCTGTATAATTTTTGACAAATGATGTCTTCTACTAATCGAAAACAAATGCTTCTATTGTTAAAGTATATTACATTATCTCCAAGTCTTGTAAATCGTTGGTCTATGTCAGGCATTCACTTGCAATTTGTTTTCTTTTTGGCTTGTTTGTTTTCCTTTCCCTATTATTGCTTTAAAATCACCCTTCCTCCATACACCAAAGGGGGGAAAAAGAATAAAATATTTGTGTGTGTGTGTGTGTGTGTGTGTGTGTGTGTGTGTGTGTGTGTGTGTGTGTGTGTGTTAGCTTTCTTTACTTGTCTTGCGTTTTGTCTAGAATTATCACTACTTCTGGACACTTTTTTTTCAACCTCATTTTGTACAGTTTTGACCGCTATCCATGATTTTCGCATGGTGAATCACCGTTGTCCTCCTTACTTGCATTACACTGCTGTTGTAAGGAGATTTTGTCATATTATTAAGAGCTATTAGACTGATGACGTCAATTATTTCTAGATATCTATGCATGTTGCTGATCTTTCCACAGGTTAACAGACACTCACTTTTTTGTTCTTGTTGTTGACAGGATTCATATCAGTTTGGGTTGTCTGCACTCCATTGAGAGCGAAGAATTATGTGGTCTTCCAATGGAACAGACGATAGCTCCGACTCTGGCTACTGGGGTGGGCGCTGCCATGGTATCACGTACGGCATCGCGAGCGTCTAACCTTCTTCAGAATCCGCCTTCAGCTGCAGCTCGGGTGATGAAGTGTACAAAGATCGTGCCAGTGGCATCAGGCCGATTGCAGAGAGGCCCCTGGCCGTTTGCAGGTCGACCTTCACGGGGCGAAATAATCACATCTTCAGACAATGAATCATTCCGCCTCCACTCGTGTTTTACCTCGTCGACCTCCACCAGCGGAATCCAGCGATTACAACGACCAGTTCTGGCGATCCAGTGCCTTTCGCGGTCGTGCCAGTAACACTGGAGGGGCCTAGGGTTATTCAGCAGCTCTGAGAGGACCTGGGCCCATCAAGAGATGAAGACGTGGTGGGGCCTCTGCAGCCCAATCGCTCTATGGCTAGGCGTCTTATGGCTGGAGCACGGGCTTACGCAGCAGCTTTGGGGGATGACTCGTCATCCAGTGACGAAGAACGTGCTAGGGTTCCAGGGCGCAGAGGCCCTCAACCTGACGCAAACATGGGTCAATGGTTATGCGTAGGATATGTACAAAATCTGCCTCAAGTACCAGGGGCACCCACCGCTCGATTTGAGGCTCCTCGTCCGGTCATTGACGTCGGCGGTGAATCTGTTCCAAATCATCGTCATCATCATGACAATGTTCATAAAAAGTTGTAACTTTCTTTGCAATCGTCATCATCATCAGGTTAACAGACACTGTCATCGTCGTCGGTGATCAATCTGTTCGAAATCATCGTCATCATCATGACAATGTCATAGACTGCTGTTGTAATGAAGACTTTGTCATGTTATTAAGACCTATTAGAATTGATGACGTCCATTATTTCTACCTCCGCCCTGTGGGTTGGGTGTAGAATAGACCCACTGCCCTGCCATGCATGTCGTAAGAGGCGACTAAGGCAGGACCACCTCGCCCCGAGGATAAAGGGGTTTGCGTAGGGCTAACAACTCTACCTGTAAAAAGGTCAGTTACAGAAGCATCGACGATAAGGAACCAAAACATTCAGCTCGGCTAGGAAGGGTCTCAATCCCGACTGAAATGACCAGAACAGCCCAGAACAGAGTGCGATGGCGAAGGGTCGTTGATGGCCTATGATCCACCGGAAGCGATGGGCATAATGAATGAATGAAAGATCATTTCTAGCTATCTATGCATGTTGCTGATCTTTTGACAGGTTAACAGACACTGACTTTATTATTCTGGTTGTTGACAGTTCTAGTTGTTGACAGGATTCATATCGGTCTAGGTTGTCTGCACTCCTATGAGAGTGAAGGGGAGATGCCCGAGGTTATTCAGCAGCTCTGAGAGGACCTGGGCCATCAGGGATGAAGACGTGGTGGGGCCTCTGCAGCCCAATCGCTCTATGGCAAGGCGTCTTATGGCTGGAGCACGGGCTTATGCAGCAGCTTTGCGGGATGACTCGTCATCCAGTGACAAAGAACGTGCTAGGGTTCCAGGGCGCAGAGGCCCTCAACCTGACGCAAACATGGGTCAATGGTTATGCGTAGGATATGTACAAAATCTGCCTCAAGTACCAGGGGCACCCACCGCTCGAATTGAGGCTCCTCGTCCCGGTCATTGACGTCGGCGGTGAATCTGTTCCAAATCATCGTCATCATCATGACAATGTTCATAAAAAGTTGTAACTTTCTTTGCAATCGTCATCATCATCAGGTTAACAGACACTGTCATCGTCGTCGGTGATCAATCTGTTCGAAATCATTGTCATCATCATGACAATGTCATAGACTGCTGTTGTAATGAAGACTTTGTCATATTATTAAGACCTATTAGAATTGATGACGTCCATTATTTTAGCTGCGCCCTGTGGGTTGGGCGTAGAATAGACCCACTGCCTGCCATGCATGTCGTAAGAGGCGACTAAGGCAGGACCACCTCGCCCCGAGGATAAAGGGGTTTGCGTAGGGCTATTATTAAGGCCTATTAGAATTGATGACATACATTATTTCTAGTTAGCTATGCATGCTGATCTTTTGACAGGTTATCGGACACAGACTTTTTTGATCTGGTTGTTGACAGTTTTCGTTGTTGACAGGATTCATATTGGTTTGGGTTGTCTGCACTCCATTGAGAGCAAAGCGGAAGGACCTGGGCTTATTCAGCAGCTCCGAGAAGGCCTGGGCCATCCCGGGATGAAGACGTGGTGGGGCCTCTGCAGCCAGTCGCTCTATGGCTAGGCGTTCTTATGGCTGGAGCACGGGCTTACGCAGCAGCTTTGGGGGATGACTCGTCATCCAGTGACGAAGAACGTGCTAGGGTTCCAGGGCGCAGAGGCCCTCAACCTGACGCCAACAGGGGTCAATGGTTATGCGTAGGATATGTACAAATTCTGCCACAAGTACCAGGGGCACCCACTGCTCGATTTGAGGCTCGTCGTCCCGGTCATTGACGTCGGCGGTGAATCTGTTCCAAATCATCGTCATCATCATGACATGTTCATAAAAAGTTGTAACTTTCTTTGCAATCATCATCATCAGCATGTTCATAGACTGCTGTTGTAATGAAGACTTTGTCAGATTAGTAAGACCTATTAGAATTGATGACCTCCATTTTTCTTTAGCTATCTTTGCGTGTTGCTGATCTTTGCACAGGTTAAGAGACACTGACTGTATCGTTTGGTTGTTGACCGTCTTTGTTGACAGGATTCATATCGGTTTGGGTTGTCTGCACTCCATTGAGAGCAAGGAGGAGGGGCCTGGGGTTATTCAGCAGCTCCGAGAAGTCCTGGGCCATCCAGGGATGAAGACGTGGTGGGGCCTCTGCAGCCCAATCGCTCTATGGCTAGGCGTCTTTTGGCTGGAGCACGGGCTTACACAGCAGCTATGTAGGATGACTCATCATCCAGTGACGAACAACGTGCTAGGGTTCCAGGGCGTAGAGGCCCTCAACCTGACGCGAACAGGGGTCAATGGTTATGCGTAGGATATGTACAAAGTCTGCCTCAAGCACCAGGGGCACCCATTGCTCGATTTGAGCTCCTCGTCCCGGTCATTGACGTCGGTGTTGAATCTGTTCCAAATCGTCGTCATCATCATGACAATGTTCATAAACAGTTGTAACTTTCTTTGCAATCGTCATCATCATCAGCATGTTCATAGACTGCTGTTGTAATGAAGACTTTGTCATGTTATTAAGACCTATTAGAATTGGTGACGTCCATTATTTCTAGCTCCGCCCTGTGGGTTGGGCATAGAATATACCACTGCCCTGCCATGCATGTCGTAAGAGGCGACTAAGGCAGGACCACCTCGCCCCGAGGATAAAGGGGTTTGCGTAGGGCTAACAACTCTACTGTAAAAGAGGCCAGTTACAGAAGCATCGACAAGGAACCAAAACATTCAGCTCGGCTAGGAAGGGTCTCAATCCCGACTGAAATGACCAGAACAGCCCAGAACAGAATTCGATGGCGTAGGGTCGCTGATGGCCTATGATCCACCGGGAGCGATGGGCATAATGAATGAATGAAAGATTATTTCTAGCTATCTACGCATGTTGCTGATCTTTTGAAAGGTTAAGAGACATTGACTTTATTGATCTGGTTGTTGACAGTTTTCGTTGTTGACAGGATTCATATCGGCTTGGGTTGTCTGCACTCCATTGAGAGCAAAGCGGAAGGGCCTGGGGTTATCCAGAAGTTCGGAGAAGGCCTGGGCCATCCAGGGATGAAGACGTGGTGGGGCCTCTGCAGCCCAATCGCTCTATGGCTAGGCGTCTTATGGCTGGAGCACGGGCTTACGCGGCAGCTTTGCGGGATGACTCGTCATCCAGTGACGTTAAGAACGTGCTGGGGATCCAGGGCGCTGGGGTTCCAGGGCGCAAAGGCCCTCAACCTGACGCGAACATGGCTAGGCGTCTTATGGCTGGAGCACGGGCTTACGCAGCAGCTTTGGGGGATGACTCGTCATCCAGTGACGAAGAACGTGCTAGGGTTCGAGGGCGCAGAGGCCCTCAACCTGACGCCAACAGGGGTCAATGGTTATGCGTAGGATATGTACAAAATCTGCCCCAAGTACCAGGGGCACCCACCGCTCGATTTGAGGCTCCTCGTCCCGGTCATTGACGTCGGCGGTGAATCTGTTCCAAAAATCATCGTCATCATCATGACAATGTTCATAAACAGTTGTAACTTTCTTTGCAATCGTCATCATCAGGTTAACAGACACTGTCATCGTCGTCGGTGATCAATCTGTTCGAAATCATCATCATCATGACAGTGTCATAGACTGCTGTTGTAATGAAGACGTTGTCATATTATTAAGACCTATTAGAATTGATGACGTCCATTATTTCTAGCTTTCTTTGCATGTTGCTGATGTTTTCACAGGTTAAGAGACACTGACTGTTTTGTTCTGGTTGTTGACCGTTCTTGTTGACAGGATTCATATCGGTTTGGGTTGTCTGGACTCCATTGAGAGGAAAGCGGAAGGGCCTGGGGTTATTCAGCAGCTCTGAGAGGACCTGGGCCATCCAGGGATGAAGACGTGGTGGGGCCTCTGCAGCCCAATCGCTCTGTGGCTAGGCGTCTTATGGCTGCAGCACGGGCTTACGCAGCAGCTTTGCGGGATGACTCGTCATCCAGTGACGAAGAGCGTGCTAGGGTTCCAGGGCGCAGAGGCCCTCAACCTGACGCGAACAGGGGTCAATGGTTATGCGTAGGATATGTACAAAGTACCAGGGGTACCCACTGCTCGATTTGAGGCTCCTCGTCCCGGTCATTGACGTCGGCGGTGAAGCTGTTCCACATCATCGTCATCATCATGACAATGTTCATAAACAGTTGTAACTTTCTTTGCAATCCTCATCATCAGCATGTTCATAGACTGCTGTTGTAATGAAGACTTTGTCATGTTATTAAGACCTATTAGAATTGATGACGTCCATTATTTCTAGCTCCGCCCTGTGGGTTAGGTATAGAATAGACCCACTGCCCTGCCATGCATGTCGTAAGAGGCGACTAAGGCAGGACCACCTCGCCCCGACGATAAAGGGGTTTGCGTAGGGCTAACAACTCTACCTGTAAAAAAGGCCAGTTACAGAAGCATCGACGACAAGGAAACAAAACATTCAGCCGGCGAGCAAGGGTCTCGATCCCGACTAAAATGACCAGAACAACCCAGAACAGAGTGTGATGGCGAAGGGTCGTTGATGGCCTATGATTCACTGGGAGCGATGGGCATAATGAATGAATGAATGATTATTTCTAGCTATGTATGCATGTTGCTGATCTTTTGACAGGTTAACAGACACTGACATTTATTGTTCTGGTTGTTGACAGTTCTAGTTGTTGACAGGATTCATATCGGTTTGGGTTGTCTGGACTCCATTGAGAGTGAAGGGGAGATGCCGGGGTCATTCAGCAGCTCTGAGAGGACCTGGGCCATCCAGCGATGAAGACGTGGTGGGGCCTCTGCAGCCCAGTCGCTCTATGGCTAGGCGTCTTATGGCTGGAGCACAGGCTTACACAGCAGCTTTGCGGGATGACTCGTCATCTAGTGGCGAAGAACGTGCTAGGGTTCCAGGGCGTTAGAAGCCCTCAACCTGACGCCAACAGGGGTCAATGGTTATGCGTAGGATATGTACAAAGTCTGCCACAAGTATCAGGAGCACCCTCTGCTCGATTTGAGGCACCTCGTCCCGGTCATTGACGTTGGCGTTGAATCTGTTCCACATCATCGTCATCGTCATGACAATGTTCATGAACAGTTGTAACTTTCTTTGCAATCGTCATCATCATCAGCATGTTCATAGACTGCTGTTGTAATGAAGACTTTGTCATATTATTAAGACCTATTAGAATTGATGACGTCCATTATTTCTAGCTCCGCCCTGTGGGTTGGGCATAGAATAGACCCACTGCCGTGCCATGCATGTCGTAAGAGGCGACTAAGGCAGGACCACCTTGCCCCAAGGATAAATGGGTTTGCGTAGGGCTATTATTAAGGCCTATTAGAATTAATGGCATCTATGACGGGTCTCCGACGCTCCCCCTAGTTATTAAAATATGATTTTCATATTCGGGGATGCAGGGGGTTAAGAAAAAAGTATTTATTTTTTTTCAAACCCAAAAAAGCCTCTCGCATGGGCCCAAAAACGCACTCTGTCATCACATGGGGCCCGCAAAAGGTAGGGGGAACCAAATTTCAAGAAAAAAAATCAATTTTATTTAATTTGACTCCCCCCCCAAAACCCCGTCCACAAAACACTTATTTTTAATCATACAACAATTTTAAACACAAAAGACAATCTAAAAACCCGCATCCCTTTTCCTTCAATTACTCTTCAAAACCGGAAAGAAAATTTTTCCACCTTTTGTAACACCATAACTTAAGAAAAAATAAAAGCCAAACTTGCCCATTCCTTTTTCCCGTCAGTTTTCTCTCCCACTGTGCGACACAGCGAAGCTGCCACATTTTGTTCCCCCCGATTGGCCAAATCCCATTGGGGGGGCCGGGCAACGTATTTGAGTCGCACCCTCGCACCGAGCCCCCCCGGGTTTCCACCGTATTCCCCCCTTTTCCACTGAAAGGGGCTCCTGGGGGGCCTCACCACAGGTCTTCTCGGGCGCAAACACCCCACCTTGTCTGGCCTCCCGTCTGGGCTCCAACAGGCTGACACTCTTGCTGGCCCGCCCCTAAAAAGGGAAGAAAATTCTTCTCGTCGCGGTCCGAGGCAAAGCAAACCTCCACGTCTTACGTCCCCACCCAGGAGAAAACGGGGCAAAGCAAACCTCTGTTTCACGCTGATTTCTTGGCCCTCACAAAGGGGCAGTTCACTTTCCTTAAGTGAGTCCCCATTTCCTGGTTTTAACCTTTTAATTCTTTCTCAAACAAAAAAGAACCCATTTCACGGGCTCGACCATAAAATCACGGCACACACACATCACCCTTTTGTACCAAAAATCCCAATTTTTTTATTCCACCAATGGAATAAAATCACCTACACCTACACACACCACCACAGCTGCTAGCCCCAACAAAGAACGTGGGCCCCCAAAGGGTTAAATCAAAAACCTCCTATCAAACTCTGTTCGTTCCCCAGAGCTACCCTTTGTACTTCCCCCGGACTTCCTCCCAAACCGGGACGAGCTCAAGTGTTCTCCCTCTAAAGACAAAAAGGGCCAAACCATCAAAAGGCCGCCCCTTCCATTCTTCCTCAAACAAGGACACAAATGGTCGCTGTACTCTCCGCACTGAGGGTCCCTACCCGGGCCCCTACACTTCGTTTCCCCTTTCGGGCCCCAGGGGAAACCCTTGAATACCCCACCAGTGGTGGGACTGGACACTCCCTACCCGGGCCCCGGGCAGGCGGAAAAACCCTGTCACTATCCCTGACATGTAAAAACACTTCCAAAAACCCCCCCTCCTTAGTATACACCGGGTTTTTCCCCTCGGGTGATGCCTATTCGCACACTTGAAGAACCCAAAAATTCTCTAAACAACAGAAAACTACCTTAATTGCCAAAATGCTCGAAACTTAGCCCAAAGACACCCCTGAAACCTAAAAATGTTGTCCAAATAAACATTTCCTCAAGGGACAAATTTCCCAAAATTATAAAAACAATGGGTGGCATGGATCAGTATAACTGTACTCCCTCTATGTTTTTAAACATCATTTCCATCAACATTTTAAAACAGGGAAAGTACCAATTAAAAAAAATAAATCATCAGAAGTCCATTGAATCACTCAGTCATAAACGGCTCACTAAATCAGAACCCTCTAAACGTTGCTATCAGCATGTCCATGAATTCAATTAATCTTTCCATTCACTTTAATAATAACACCACCTGATTAACCCAAGATTCAAATTCAGGTGTGGGGCCCCCAGCCCCCAAACATAAAAACAAATTCAGGGTGTGGCCACAATCCACAAAGACAAGATTAAAAATCAGGCGTGTGGCCCATCTGCAAACATCGAAATCAAATTCAGCGTGGGGCCACAATCGCTCACCCAATAGAAATCAAACTTTATCCTGATTTCACAATTAAACATTTTCACATTTTAAACCACGTGACAAAACAATGAGAAAACATTAAAACCCAAAAAAAAATCAAAATATAACACTGAGCAGTACTCAACCCCGCTCCAAAGGGGCAAGAAAAAAAAGCAACACATCGGGTAAACAATACCCAAAAAAAAAAATAACACAAACATGGGCCAAACCCCCCCCCTAACGGGGGCAATCAAAAATCAATAACATAAGGGCCGCTACTTTTTTCACATAGCTGTCCCAAAAATGAGCTCACACCACCACCCCACAACAGCAGCCCGTAGGCTTGCTCCTACCATTGCTACTTCTGTTTTTTCCCCAAAACCCAAAAAACCTGGGGGGCATTACCCCCAAACCCTTGACCTACCCTGCCCCTCTCAATCTTACCGCCGTTTGTGGCTCCCCAAATGTCCCTGGGGCAGATGTTTGCGCGCGCGTTCCGGGCTTACAAAATCAGCACCCCTTCACACTTTTAGCCCTTTAAAAGGATGCGTGAAAATCTGCGCGATCCCTTCACCTGATGGCAAAACCCTTGACATTCAGCCCCCCTTTTGCTTCATTCCCTCGGGGTCTGTTTTCGAAGACACCTGAACGGGCTTTGCATCCATTCCTGCGACGACATCATCTCCCTTTTAAAAAATTTTAAGAGAGACCCCCCCATTTTCCAACCCGATTTTCCTTCTCTTGGGGAAATTCCGGGTTCAATCCCCTCATGGCCATGCCATTCTTGATTACCTTTATTACTTTACCCTTTTCCTGACACTGGATTATCTGCTCCTTTGAGCTGACTGTTTTTGGCATTTTCTAACGATCTGGTCACCTCGCCCTTCTTGCCAGCATTATTTACCCTCCCTGTTCCCAGCCCAGCTGCGGGTTCATTTTCTCTGTGGCCATGTTGGCCCCCCCCTGGGTCCCCACTGGGCTCCACATTTCTGACTGCCACGGCAATCCCAAAACTTTTTAAACCACCATTAGGGCCACCGGGCCCCCATGGCACTCCCACGACGGCCACCCCCTGGCCTAGGGCCCCCCGCCACTAGGGCCACCTCCATGGCCTACGAAACCGCCACTCGGCCACCCCCGGGCCTACGGCACCGCCCTACGACCTTTTTTTATGGTCCACTGAAACCCCCCCCCACGCCACCTTCAGGCCTACAGCTCACTGCACGGCGCCTGTGCACCCCACCTGCTTTCTTTTTTATTTTCCTCCCCTTGCACTCCCCTTTGCTTTCCCCTACTTGATGGCAGCCGGGGTTAGGTTTCGGGGAATATACCCTACCCCCCTAACAAACGGGATAGGGAAATTTTTTTGCACTCTGCAGTGAGGTACTCCTGACAACTCTGCCCTTATTTGACCGGGCCAAAGGGAGCCGAAAAATTCTTCCTCTGCATACGCACCAGGTGTTTTCCCCGGTATATTTGTCTCCTAAAACCCCGGCTTACCATTGCTGAAAGCAGCCTGTATCTAATAACAGTCACCCCCTTCCCGTTTACTACTGCCCAGTAGTTGGGGGGTGGTCATGCCTTCCTGTTAATTTACAACGGGAACAAGGAATGATTCGCATCCGCTACATTCCGGGGATATGACCCTCTCGCCCACATTTAAACATTGCGTTTCACTCTAACATTCTCTTTTATCCCAAGTTTGCCCGGGGCTTAAATCCCCCTTTAAAATGCGGTCCGCCTCCTGTTTTTTTAGGATCCGCGAATCATCCCGATGTGTGGTCTGGGGATTACGGGTCGTCTGGGTTCGATCCCTTATCCCATTACCTGCAAGGGCAGTTCATACCCGCTGAACTTTCCCCTACTCCTCTAAACTTCCTAATTTTTCCCTTTTTGCCAAGAAAACTGTGAGATCCTTCCGCAAGGGAGAGAATTTGCTCCCAACGATCTCCTCCCTTTAAAGGGTTTAAAATTTTTTCGATGTTTCCCAACCTTATCCATTTGTCAAAGAGAGCCCTAAAAACCCATAAGGAACTGTACTGCTCTCACCCGATTTAAGAAAAGGTTTTTTTGAACAATTTTTTATACCCCATCGCGGTTTCCCATACCTCGAAAAAAAGCATCGCGCACCCGTCATAATCTGTCTTTTTTCCGGGGGACAGAAAAAGATCCATACTTTGGGGGTCGCAGCGCAGACAAATTTGTGGGCCCCCCTTCTTCGGGTAAGCCCGTCTTTTTGGGAAACCTTTCAAATTGCGAAAAGAAAACCGTAAATGGGCCCGGAAAAATATCGAACCTTGGATAAATTTACAAGGACTGAAAGTGGTGCAAAGTTCACTTGAGGGTTTTTCGTCCACCCCCTTTTTTTTCCCCCAATTTTTAATTTTTTTAACCAAACGGCCCCTTTTCTCTCTCTTTCTCTTTCCTCTCTTTTTCCCCCCTTTTCTTTCCTCCTTCTCTTTTCCCCCTTCTCTTTCTCTCTCCTCTCTTTCCCCTCTCTTTTTCCCCTCCCCTTTTTTCCCTTCTCTCCCTCCTTTTTTCCCCCCTTCTCTTCCCCCTCTTTTTCCCCTTCTCTTTCTCCTCCCTCTTTTCTTTTCCTTCTTCTCGTTTCCCCTTTGTATTTTCTGGGGCCCCGATTCCCGGGGGCCCGTTCTCATCTAAATATGCCTCAGTTCCGGGCCCCTTTGTCCCAAAGCTTTTCCTTTTTCATGAGGTCCATCTTTTCCATGGGGCCATTGTCTCAGCACCCTCTTCAGTCGCATTTTAAGCTTCTAAACCCCGATCACTATAAAACAACCCCAGTAACAAGGATATCCACACGACACTCGTAAATAAAACAACAAATAGTTGTTACACACAATCACCCAAAAGCAACCAAATTAACCATTCAAACACGGCACAGTCATGAAAAAAAAAAACAAAACAATCACACAGACAAGTCTTTTTCCAAAAATCTAGGTTTCCACAATTACACAAAATTTTAAATCCCTTGCAATTGAAAAACACCCAGAACAAAATCACTTTTGACCATTTATGTTCATCCCGGGCGACAGTCCCCAAATTTTTGGCGGGGCTCCGACGCTTTCCCCCTCGTTATTAAAATTATTTCATATTCAGGGATGCAGGGGGGATAACAGAAATTTACGCTTTCATAAAACCAAAAAGCGCTTCCATAGGCACACCCTTGTCACTCACATCGGGGCCCCCACAAAGGGGACAAACCAAAACATTTCATAGAAAAAAATCAAATTTTTTTAAATTTACTCCGGCCCCCACCCGACCAAAACCACTTATCTTATCTAAACAATGTAAACCATACAACAATCTATAAACCCCATCCCTTTTTTCCTTCAATTACCTTCATAACCAAAAAAAATTCCACCTTTTTGCACACCCCAAAAACTTAAGAAAAATAAAACGTCCATAACTTTCCACATTCCTTGGGTTTACCGTCCGTTTCTCTCATCCCACTGGCACACAGCAACTCCACACGTTTGTCCCCCATTGGCCAAAACCCAGTTGGGGGGCACGGAAAGTAGCTTTATCGAACCCCTTTCACCGATCTCCCGACTCCACCGTACTTCGCCCTCCCACTGAAAGGCCCGTCGGCCTCTACCCAGGGCTTTTCGGGTGCAAACACCCCACCGTTTTTCGGGGAGCTCCCGTTAGGGTCCAAAACGACACCCTTTCTGTCACCTCCCACACGGGGGGAAAAATTTTCTCGTCGTCGGCTCCCGGGTCAGCAACCTCCCCTGTCTTATCCCCACCCCCGGGGGAAAAACGAGGGGACAGCTAACCTCTCTTTACGCTGTTTTTCTTGACCCCCAGCAAAGGGGTTCACTTTCCCCTTTAAATGATCACCCACTTCCTGTTTTCCCAAGCCCCTTTTATTCATTTCAAACAAAAGAAACCCAGTTTCACTGCTCGACCCAAAGGAATCACTGGGCCCACAAAATCACCCATTTGTACCAATAAACCCCAATTTTTTTTATTCCACCAATGAAACCAAGTCACCTAACCTACACACCACCCACAGCGCAGGCCAAAAAAGACGGGGGAAAACCCCTGGTTAAAATATAACCCCATTCAAACTCTGTTCATTCCCCCAAACACCCTTGTACAACAGCCGCTTTCTACCAACCAGGATGAGTCAAGTAGTTACACCTCTATAACAACAAGGCGCAAACACTCAAGGGGGCAGCCTTCCCTTTATTCCCCAAACAAGGACGACTGAAGGTCGCGTACTCGCCTCGGCTGACGGTCCCACCCCTACGTCACCACACATCCCCCCCACCCACACCCCCAAAACCACCCCTTCGGGAGGGCCCCCTACCCAGGACCGGCAGGTCGGCAACTCCTTGTCACTATCCTCGGACATGTGAAACACTTCCAGTAACTCCCCCTCCTTCAGTATACGATCGAGTATTCCCTCTGGTGATGCCTGAGTTCGCACACTTGAAGAACCCAAGGAACTTGCTCTCAACAACAGGAAAACTACCCTTAATTTGCCTAAATGCTCGACAACATTCGGCCAACTCATGACAACATCCATTATTTCTAGTTAGCCATGCATGTTGCTGATCTTTTAACCGGTTAACAGACACAGACTGTTTTGATCTGGTTGTTGACAGTTTTCGTTGTTGACAGGATACATACTGGTTTGGGTTGTCTGGACTCCATTGAGAGCATAGAGGAAGGCCTGGGGTTATTCAGCAGCTCTGAGAGGACCTGGGCCATCCAGGGATGAAGACGTGGTGGGGCCTCTGCAGCCCAATCGCTCTATGGCTAGGCGTCTTATGGCTGCAGCACGGGCTTACACAGCAGCTTTGCGGGACGACTCGTCATCTAGTGACGAAGAACGTGCGGGGTTCCAGGGCGCAGAGGCCCTCAACCTGACGCCAACAGGGGTCAATGGTTATGCGTAGGATATGTACAAAGTCTGCCTCAGTACCAGGGGCACCCTCTGCTCAATTTGAGGCTCCTCGTCCCGGTCATCGTCGTCGGTGATGAATCTGTTCCACATCATCATCATCATAATGAAAATGTTCATAAACAGTTGTAACTTTCTTTGCAATCGTCATCATCATCAGCATGTTCATAGACTGCTGTTGTAATGAAGACTTTGTCATATTATTAAGACCTATTAGAATTGATGACGTCCATTATTTCTAGCTCCGCCCTGTGGGTTGGGCATAGAATAGACCCACTGCCCTGCCATGCATGTCGTAAGAGGCGACTAAGGCAGGACCACCTCGCCCGAGGATAAAGGGGTTTGCATAGGGCTAACAACCCCACTTGTAAAAAAGACCAGTTACAGAAGCATCGACGACAACGAACCAAAAAACATTCATCTGGGCTAGGAAGGGTCTCAATCCCGACTGGAATGACCAGAAAGCCTAGAATAGAGTGCGATGGCAAAGGGTCGTTGATGGCCTATGATCCACCGGGAGCGATGGGCATAATGAATGAATGAATGATTATTTCTAGCTATGTATGCATGTTGCTGATCTTTTGACAGGTTAACAGACAATGTCTTTATTGTTCTCGGTTGTTGACAGTTTTCGTTGTTCACAAGATTCATTATCGGCTTGGGGTTGTCCCTGGACTCCTTTTGAGAGTGAAGGGGAGTGCCGGGGTTATTCCGCAGCTCTGAGAGGACCTGGGCCATCCAGCGAGGAAGACGTGGTGGGTCTCTGAAGCCCAGTCGCTCTATGGCTAGCGGCGTCTTATGGCTGCAGAACGGGCTCTTACACAGCAGCTTGTGCGGGGATGAATCGTTCATTCCTGTGACGAGAACGTGCTGGGGGTTCAGGGCGCAGAGGCCCCTCAACCTGACGCGACAGGGCCGTCAGCGGTTATGCGTAGGAATATGGACAACCAGTCTGCCACAAGTACCCAGGGGCACCCTCTGCTCGATTTGGAGGCTCCTCGTCCCGGTCATCGTCGTCGGTGAGAATCTGTTCTTAATCATCGTCATCATTCATGACAATGTTCTTAAACAGTGGTAGCTTTCTTTGCAATCGTCTCATCATCACCATGTTCATAGAGTTACAACTTTCTTTGCCCATTGTCATCATCGTCGTCAGGTTCATAAACAGTCTTAACTTTCTTTGCTTTGAAGCTGATTTCTAAACTGGCTGGTGTTGTCTTTGTTGCATTTTGCTTATCGTTTATCCTGACTTTACACAGAATAATTTTTAATTGCGGGTCAGGGACTTGTAGTTGTGATCGTATTAAAGTTCTGATGCGGAATCTAATGCATGAACCTTCCTTTTGATTTTTTTTTTCTTTTCTTTTTTGATTTCTTTTGTTTCTTCGTTTCTTCCTTTTCTTTCTACTTCTAATATTATGCATAGAACGAGTCTGATTTTAATATTATGATAGACGAGTCTGATTTTATAATATGCTAGAACGAGTCCTGATTTTAATATTATGCAAAAAACGGTGTTTTTAATATTATCTAAAACGGTTGTTTTTAAAAATTTATAATAGAACGAGTCTGATTTTAATTATGCTAAAAACGATCTGATTTTATTTACATAAAAACGAGTCGATTTTAATATTATGCATAGAACGAGTCTGATTTTAATTATGATAGAAGATTTGTTTTTAAATTTAGCTAAAAAACGATTGATTTTAATTTATGCTTTAAAACGATTTATTTTAAATTTGCATAGAAGATCTGATTTTAATATTAGCTAGAACGAGTTGATTTTAAATTATGCATAGAACGGTTGATTTTAATTTATGCTTAGAACGAGTCTGATTTTAATATTTGCATAGAAGAGTTGATTTTTATTATGCATTAAATCTGATTTTAATATTTGCATAAAAGAGTCTATTTAATTTATGATAAAAACGAGTTGTTTTAATATTTGTAGAAGAGTTTGATTTTAAATTTTAGCATAAACGGCTGATTTTAATATATCATAGAAGGTCTTTTTTTAATTTTATGATAAAGAGTTGATTTAATATTATCTAAAGAGTCTGTTTTAAATATTTGCATAAAAACGGTTGATTTTATATTACCCAAAAGGGTTGATTTTAATATTTCATAGACGATTATTTTATATTATGCTTTAAAACGAGTCTGATTTTTTAATATTATGAAAAGAACGAGTCTGATTTTAATTTATGCATAGAAGGTTGATTTTAATTTATGCATAAAAACGAGTCTGTTTTTAATTTTTTGCATGAACGGTCTGATTTTAATTTATGCATAAAAACGGTTGTTTTTAAATTTTATGCTAGAACGAGTTGATTTTAATTTATGCGAACGAGTTTTTTTTAATTTTGCTTAAAGGGGTTCTGATTTTATTTTTTGCATAGAACATCTGTTTTTAATATTAGCATAAAAACGAGTCTGATTTTAATATTTGCATAAAAGGTTGATTTTAATATTATGATAGAACGAGTCGATTTTAATTTATGCATGAAGAGTCTGATTTTATTATTTGATGGGGAAAAGTTGATTTAATATTAGCATAGAACGAGTCTGTTTTAATATTATGAAGAACATCTGATTTTAATTAGGGGGTAGAACGAGTCTGATTTTAATATTGTGAAGAGCTGTTTTAATATTATGCATAGAACGAGTCTGTTTTAATATTATGCATAGAAAGTCTGATTTTAATTTATTATATAAAGAGTCTGATTTTAATTTTGCATGAACGAGTCTGATTTTTTTTTATCATAGAACGAGTCTGATTTTAATATTACATAAAACGATCTGATTTTAATTTTATGCATAAAAAAGAGTTTGATTTTAATTTTAGCATAGAACAGTCTGTTTTTAAAATATTAGCATAGAACGATTTGATTTTAATATTATGCATAGAACGAGTCTGATTTTAATATTTGCATGAACGAGTCTGTTTTAAAATATTTATGCATGAACGAGTTGATTTTAATATTACCCATAGAACGGTCTGTTTTTAAATTTTTATGCATAGAACGAGTCTGATTTTAATATTATGCATAGAACGAGTCTGATTTTAATTTTATGCATAAAAGATCTGTTTTTAAATATTAGCATAGAACGAGTCTGATTTTGTGCAAGATTTGGGAATGTATCGGTGTACGACCAGCGTGGTGTAAGCGTGCGAGATTTTCGTGCGTGGGTGCTTGGTGTGTGGTGTGTGTGTGTGTGTGTGTGGTGTGTGTGTGTGTTGGTGTCGAACCTCGTGCATGCGCACTACAAACCCCCAAAGCACGCACGCACGCACGCCAGCCGCCGCACGCACGCGCACGCACCCCCACACGCGCGCGGGAGCGCGCGCGTGCGATCCCACACAACCCACACCCCCAACCCACCCACCAACACACACACCTACAATTAAAAACAAACGTGTGCGCGTTGTTCGTCGCCGTACCCACCCATGACACTTGGATTGCACGTCAAAAACCCACACAGTGCGACATACACGCAAACATAAGCGCAAAAAATGCACAAAACCACACACCACTTCGCACACGCCCCCCCTACAAGGCCCCAAAATACACACAGATAATATACAATATGCCGTATGCAAAACGTGTGCTAACACAAACTCAGTGCGCGCGCGCGCAATCACACCCCCTTCTGCCCCCGCACTACACACACCACCACACAACACACACACACCACACACACACACCACACACACGCTTACACACACCACGTGGCAATAACAACACACACCGCTTAACACCACACACACACACAACACAACTACATACACACACAACACACGCGCCGGGGCCGCGCACACTCACACCTCACACCCACACAACACCGCCGGGGGCCCCTGCGCACCAAAACCCCGCCCGCACCACCCCACCCCCACACACACCACACACACCAACACCACACACCACCAACCAAAACGCTCGCGCCCCTGCCACACATACACTGTCATTACACCCCCATCCCACACATTACCACCACACACCAAGAAAAACAAGTGCAAAAATAAAACGTCTCCCCCTTTATCCTGAATTCGCGTGTGATATTTCCATAAAAGGGAAAAACCTCTTGGACTGGTGTAGCCCTTTTGTAAAGACTTCCCGGAAGCATCGGCCCTCTCTGTACCCACAATGAACAACAAAATTTTTGAAAGTCGGGCCCAAAAACTTTCTGAGATTTTTTCCTAAAGAAGAAACCCCTTTTGGGGCCCTTTGTAATGGAATTTAAAGGTAAAATTTTAAAATCGGGCATCATTTGTGACCCCAAAGAACAACTACAATTTTTGGAAAGTCGGCCAAATGCTTTTTTTGGATTTTCTATTAAAAAAAAAAAAACGGTTAAGGCCCTTAAGCCGTTTAACGGCTATAGCGGTAAACTAAAACATCGGGCATTATTCGTGACCCATAATGAACATACCTACAAATTTTCAGAAAGATCGGCCAAGTGCTTTCGGAGATATTCCATAAAGAAGAAAAACCGTTACAGGCCGTTACAGCCGTTAGTAACGGCTATAACGGTAAACTAAAATATCAGGCATTATTCGTGACCCATAATGAACATGCCTACAAATTTTCAGAAAGATCGGCCAAGTGCTTTCGGAGATATTCCATAAAGAAGAAAAACCGTTACAGGCCGTTACAGCCGTTAGTAACGGCTATAACGGTAAACTAAAATATCAGGCATTATTCGTGACCCATAATGAACATGCCTACAAATTTTCAGAAAGATCGGCCGAGTACTTTCTGAGATATTCTATAAGGAAGAAAACCCATTACAGCCGTTAGTAACGGCTGTAACGGTAAACTAAAACATCGGGATTCATCCGTGACCCATAATGAACATGCCTGCTAATTTTTACAAAGATCGGCCAAGCACTTTCTGAGATATTCCATAAAGAAGAAAAACCGTTACAGGCCGTTACAGCCGTTACTAACGGCTGTAACGGTAAACTAAAACTTGGGGCATCATCCTGACTCAAAACGAACATACCTACAAATTTTCAGAAAGATCGGCCAAGTACTTTTTGAGATATTCCATAAAGAAGAAAAACCGTTACAGGCTGTTACAGCCGTTAGTAACGGCTATAACGAGGTAAACCAAAACATCGGGCATCATCTGAGACCCATAATGAACATACCTGCTAATTTTCACTAAGATCGGCCAAGCACTTTCTGAGATATTTCATGGAGAAGAAAACCGTTACAGGCCGTTACAGCCGTTAGTAACGGCTGTAACGGTAAACTAAAACATCGGGCATCATTCTTGACCCATAATGAACATATTTACAAATTTGCAGAAAGATCCGCAAAGTGCTTTCTGAGATATTCTATAAAGAATAAAAACCGTTACAGGGCGTTACAGCCGTTGGTAACGGCTGTAACGGTAAACTAAAACATCACGCATTATTCGTGACCCATAATGAACATACTTACAAATTTTCAGAAAGATCGGCCGAGTACTTTTTGAGATATTCTATAAAGAAGAAAAAACCGTTACAGGCTGTTACAGCCGTTAGTAACGGCTGTAACGGGGTAAACTAAAACTTCGGGCATCATCCGAGACCCATAATGAACATACCTGTTAATTTTCACAAAGATCGGCCAAGTACGTTCTGAGATATTCCATGGAGAAGAAAAGGCGTTACAGGCCGTTACAGCCGTTAGTAACGGCTGTAACGGTAAACTAAAACTTCGGGCATCATCCTTGATCCATAATGAACATACCTACAAATTTTCAGAAAGATCGGCCCAGTAGTTTTGTCTGGAGCGAGTGGAACACATTTTTTTACCACGGACACACACACACACACACACACACACACACACACACACACACACACACACACACACACACACACACACACAGCTTTTCTTCGTTCCCATTCTAAAGTACTCCCTGTTCTATAAGAACTGGGAGTACAAAAACAA
>CM031605.1:37854182-37856682 GCA_018398815.1 Conus ventricosus
TATCCTGTTTACAGTCCACTTTGCCTCCAATACAAACAATATATAATTGTCTGTAATGTAGAGAGGTCAAAGGGTAAAAAAAAAAAAAAACAAAAAACACCCAAACAAACCCAGATCAATTCAAATTACGAACCGCTCTTCGTTTCGTTTTATTCTTGTTTTTATTTTTAACAAAACTATATAAATAGAAGCTGTCCTCTGATGGCCGATTTGGGAACTCGGTGTATCGAAGGGAGGGGGGGTGGGGGGGGGGGGGGAGGGGACACGGACAGCTGAATGATGCGAGTTTTAGTAACACGAGTTAATCTTCTGCGTTTCCTGGTGTATTATAATAGGTGCGCGAGGAAGGACCGCGAATTGATAAGAGGGAAGGGGCCCAAGGGGGAGAGAGAGAGAGAGAGAGAGAGAGAGAGAGAGGTGGGGTGGGGGGTAGGGGTGGGTGGGCGGAGTGGATGGGGAAGGAGAATATGGGTGGGTGAACGTGAAGCAAAACAAGGGGTACAAATTGTGTGCAGTCAGTTCGTGATCGACACTGGGGATAGCAGGTTAGTGTGAAATAATTACCGCTCGCTGTTTGTAGTGTTTGGTGTTTGCTCTCTCTCTCCTCTCTCTCTCTCTCTCTCTCTCCTCTCTCTCTCTCTCTCTCTCTCTTCTCTCTCTCTCTCATCTCACACACACACACACACACACACACACACACTCGCTCTCTCTCTTTTTCTCTCTCTCTCTCTCTCTCTCTCTCTCTCTCTCTCTCTCTCCACACACACACACACACACCACACACACACACACACACACACACACACAACACAGACACAACACACACACACACACACACACACACACACACACTCACACACACACACACACACACACACACACACACACACACACACACACACACACAGAGAGAGAGAGAGAGAGAGAGAGAGAGAGAGAGAGAGAGAGAAGAGCAGCTATCGGGTTGTATTTATTTACTCTAGAATTATAATAGAGACAAACGAAACTGGTTAAACGTTGTTATCATACGTCGGAAAGATTATCAGCTTGTACATGTACATATCAAATTTTGTTTTGTTTTGCAGGATATTGTGCAACCACCTCTCTCTCTCTCTCTCTCTCTCTCTCTCTCTCTCTCTCTCTCTCTCTCTCTCTCTCTCTCTCTCTCTTCTGTGAGTGTCTGTCTGTCTCTGTATGTTTCTGTCTGTCTGTCCCTTTTTCACACACACACACACACACACACACATACCACACACACACACCACACACACACACACACACACGCACACACACACACACACACACACACACACTCAAGCGCGCGCGCGCAGGTGCGCTGAGAGAGAGAGAAAGAGAGTGAGAGAGAGAGAGAGAGACAGAGAGAGAGACAGAGAGACAGACAGACAGACAGACAGACAGACGGACAGACGGACAGAGACAGAGACAGAGAGAGATCCGCACACATACTTTTCGCTGTTGAGAAAACAACAACAACCAAGTGAAGTATGAAACTGACACTGAACGCAGCAGGACAGAACGAGACAGATAGACAGCCACTGGGGGGCCTGGCTGTGTAGACAGTTGGAACGACCTGTAGTTAATACACTTCTCGGTTTCCCCGGCAGGCCCTATGGCCGGGAAAAAGGCTCCCAGCAGAGGAGTCATGTTTCTCGTCTTCGGTATATTTGTTCCGCCTTGTTCTTCAGCAGTAATCTGTTGCGTTCGTAGAAGACCCGAGTATCGCTAAGTTTTATGGGGCTTCAGGGGGAAAAAATCTGTAAATTAATGATAAAACGGCAGGCTTTTCCATGAAAATGAAGACAAAACCAAATCTTTTGTTGGTGTACAGAATTTCTTGCTTTTTTTTTATTTTTTGTAGTGAGGACAAAAGACAGAATGTTCGTCGTGATCTATGCCAGTTAAGGCATGTCATGACAGGAAGAGAGAGAGAGAGAGAGAGAGAGAGAGAGAGAGAGAGAGAGAGAGAGAGAGAGAGAGAGAGGTTGTATGGGTTCCCCCATGATGTGCCGGATATGATTTGTTTACAAAACTCCTCAACAAAACTGTACTAAAAGCGAAGAAACAAATCAAACAAATATTTTCGAATAGCGAATGGCCGTACGTTTTCAACAGGCAGGATTCATGAAAATAAAGGCAAGCGAGAGGTTTACATTCTATGATTCTGGTTGTTTTTTTTTCATATTTCCGTTTCGCTGTTTTTGAGCAGCATTGATCAATGATCAGTATCATCTCATCTTCATCACCTCATTATCCCTTGAACTTAAGTCGTAGGAGAGCCGTGGCAGAAGCAGGGATGGTCAGGGATCTTGACTTCTGTCTGTCCTCACTCTGGTGCACCAAGGTGGAGCTAGTCTGTCGTGTCCAGTGCTTCACCTGGTCTGTTTAGGAGTTCTTTGGTAGAGCTCTGCTCCGTCCACCGTCCAAGGGACTCAGTAAGATGGTCGAGGACAGGGAGTCGTTAATGGTGGGATACGTACAC
>CM031605.1:37859578-37877078 GCA_018398815.1 Conus ventricosus
ATTTTTTTTTTTTGTTATCTATGCTTTTTTTCTTCTTCAAGTTTACATCACATGAAGAGAGCGGTTAGTGGCAGTCCCATCTCGTCACGCTCAGACAACAGTTCTTTATCAGCACAAACACACACCACACACACGCGCGCGCACGCCCCATATATACACACATAAACGCACGCGCGGGCGCACACACACACTCACTCACACACACACAGAGGCTCTCTCTCTCTCTCTCTCTCTCTCTCTCTCTCACACACACACCACACAACACACACACACACACACACACACACACACACACACACACTGCACTCTTTGTCTGTCTCTGTCTGTCTGTCCATCTGTCTCTCTCTCCCTCTCTCCTTCTGTCTGTCTTTCTCACACAATCGCGCGCACACACACACACACACACACACACACACACACACCACACACACCACACACACTCACACACACTACACTACACTCTGTCTCCGTCTGTCTGCCCGTATGTCTGTCTGTCTGTCTGTCTCTCTCTCTCTCTCTCTCTCTCTCACACACACACACACACACACACACACACACACACCACACACACACAATCCAATACCTCCACCTCTACCCTCCATCATCACTCCCAGCCTTTCTTACTCCTCTCGCCTGATCTGCCCAGTGCTCGCCCATCGCCCCGTCATGTAAGTCAGGGGCAGGGCCTTCCCTCCGGCTTTTGTCACGAGGGCGAGACTTGAAGTGGGGATTAGGTTGCAACAAAACTTGTTGTTTAAGGCCGCCCGCAGCCAGGCCAGCTGTTGGGCCGGTGTGAAAGTGCTCAGCGCGGGCCTTAGGCGAATGGCAAATGAAACAAACTGCGGCGTTACTGAAACACAAACAAAAAAGCAGAAGAGCACACAAAACAAGTGTGAAGTAACGACGACACAAAACAGGACAAGGAATTTTCGGCAAAATGCTTCCTCAGCGACAAAAAAATACAGACATAAACATGCACAATACTCCCCTTGTGAACCCAAAGTGGTGAATGAAGTAGACAGAGGGACAGTGGAAGAGAGGGTGAGTAGAGTTCGAGGAATAGGGCACGAGGAAAGAGGGTAGAGTAAAGTGAGGAGGATGAAAAGGAGAGAGGGAGAGAGAGAGAGAGAGAGGGGGGGGGGGGGGGAGGGGAAGAAAGAGGGGGGAGAGACAGAGAGAGAATGGAAGTAGAGGAAGAGTGGAGAATGAGCGAGAGAAGAGGAGGGAAGGAGAGTGAGTGGAGGGGGAGGGTGGGGATGGTATGTAGTGGGTGTGTTGCATATGAATGAAATTGAACAGGGGAAAGCACAATAAATAAGATACAATTACTCGAAAAAGCATTGTAAATGAAAGGGGAGGGGGGGGGGGGGGGAGAAAAGGGGGTCAGCCGCCTAAAGCATCCGACCCAAGTCTGACCCAAGGGTAGGTTGCCCTACCAAGCACCAAGGGGTGAGGGGGGAAAAACGGGAGAACCCCGAGAAAAAAACCCACTAGCCAGACGCGCTAAGAGCTGCAAGGCTCACCCCCCCCCCCCCCACACACACACACGGGAAAAAAGCACTGCCGCGGGCAAAACCACACACAAACACACACACACACACACCACACACACAGTGCGCGCGCGCGCACGAACAACACGCACGCACACATAACAGGCCAATAAGCGCCCCACACTGGGGGGGGGGGGGGGGGGGGGGTAACAATGGGAATAAATGGGTAATGTAAAACAAGGCATAATTAAGACATCTGGGTGTAGCATAGGGAAGTAGGTGGTGCTATGGTGGCGCAACAGAAAAAAAGGGCAAAAATAAGAGCATTAACGCAAAAGATAGATATGCGGTCATGTGGTTTACACCGCTGCACAGCTCGCCTTGACTAGGGCCCTCACTAAAAAACGCAAACGACATTTCTCTACCTTCTTTTGTACTCATGGTTGTCCCCTCCCAGTGCTCTACACTCTCAGGTTTGACGTTGGCAGCCCACTTTTCACGTTGCCCACCATTTAGCGCTGCCTGGGGGGGGGGGGGGGGGGGGGGGGGGGGGGGGGGGGGGGGGGACACGGGTCCGATTTTCGCCCCTACAAAGTGAAGATTCGATCAGTGGAAACATGGGGGACACGATTTTGGGACAGAGAAAGGGTTCTCCCCTTTCATCGCCTTTAGAATTTTTTCTTGAACTATCACGGACTGTTAAGATTCTCTCTCTCTCTCTCTCTCTCTCTCTCTCTCTCTCTCTCTCTGCGTGGGAGTTGTAATAAGCAAAACAAAATAGTACTGACGAACTGACTCAAGAACTGTGAACCCCAAATGAGATTTTGTTATTACAGTGGGTTTTATTTATCTATTTGTTTATTTTGTGGGTTCTTCCAACCCCCACTCCCCCCCCCTTCCCACGTTACCTTTTTTCCTTTTTTTTTCTCTTTTTTTTTAAAGTGGGTCCCCTGTCTCCTATGTTCCCCACTTCTTCCCTTTCTTCTTCTTCTTTTGTTTTCTTTAAATCATTTTACTCACACACCTCGCTTAGTCGGTATGCTTACTACAAATAGACATACTCTTGCGATTTTAGTGTTCTGGCATTTCTGCCAAGTATCTTGGTTTGTTTTATGTTCTAAATGTGTGGTATACTGACAGTCTCACACTGATCATGTACTGCTCACACAAAGGAGAACAATTGACCTCCACCCCACCCCCACCCCCAAAAAAGCAAAACAAACAAACAAATAAACAAAAGCTTACTCTCTTTTCACTTTTCTTTATTTTTTTCAATGTCGTTCTCGTGAATCTTACATTTATGTGTCTTTTTTTTTTTAAATTGACGCGTTGGGTAGGATCTTATATTTTTTAGTTTGTAAATACTGTAACATATCATGTCGAAATGTTTCAGCATATATGTGAATGATTACAAAGAGGAGAGAGAGAGAGAGAGAGAGAGAGAGAGAGAGAGAGAGAGAGATTGTAGTTGTGTGTGTGTGTGTGTGTGTGTGTGTGTGTGGGCGCGCGCATGCGCGCGGGGTGGGGATGGGGTGGGGGACAGAGGGACAATGAGCGAAAAATGCATATTAAACTCACACAGATGATTAAGAGAAATACACTGAAGGCATTATTATAAACGAACAAATGAAAAAAAAATCATAGAAAGAAGCAGAATTTTAAAGGGTTATAACATCTTCAATCAATGAATATATAACTAGATAGACTTATTCCCCTGACAGCGTTAATTTGACTTCAAAGATTTTTGGTCGAGAAAAGCAGACAGTGTCTTTTCAATCTTTTTTTTGGGTGTAGATACTGATAGAGTTTTCCTGATATACGAGTAGAATTAATGTGTAAGTATTTGTCGCGAGGATAGCCAAATTGTTTACACCTACCAGAACGTCCAATGATGACAGTGTTATTTTAATATTTGTGTGCACATAGATATGGACACGGACGTACACACACACACACACACACACACACACACACACACACACACACACACACACACACACACACATACACACGCACGCGCGCACACACACATACACGCGCGCGCGCGTGTGTGTGTGTGTGTGTGTGTGTGTGTGTGTGTGTGTGTGTGTGTGTGTGTGTGTGTGTGTGTGTGTGCACGCATACACATGCGCGATGCATGCACACACACGCACGTGCACACACACACACACACACACACACACACACACACACACACACACACACACCACACACACACACACACACACAATCTGTCTGTAATCACGTTAAGTGGGAAGACGTTAAACTGAAGAACAACACCACTCACACGGAACACCATACACTTACAATCTTCCTCTCTCTCCCTCCCCTCCTCCCACTCTCCTAATTCTCTGTCAGGAGAAGGTAATTCACACCAACTGTCTAACAACTACGTGAAATCAAGTGACTTGGATTGCAATTAGCACTCTCGTTGAAGCCCATCGTGTGACTGTTGCCCAGCGGTCAGTGTCAGCATGGGCATGGGGCGAACTCCCCGACTGGAACTCACACTCTTGGCTCCCTAGACAAAGGGTATGACGTGTGACTACAGGCCATGTTTGCTAGGGGGAAAATTTGGTGATACCTATGGGACAAGAGTTAACATTTAACTTGTAACGTTCAACTTTTTCGTATTGAAGATGAAGCGAATTTTAAAACGGATGGGAGGAAAAGAGCCGAACAGCAAACCGTTTTCATGTATTTTATCTATTTATTTACTTTTGTCTTAGTCATGCATTTCCGTCTCCTTTATTCACACACACACACACACACACACACACACACACCACACACACACACACACACACCACTCACACACACCACTCACACCAAACACACACACACACACACACACACACACACACACATACACACACACACACACACACACACACACACACACACACACACACACAGCTGTGATTCTCTTAGTAAAGATAAATATTATAGTTATCTTATTTGTTGTCATATTTTTCATGACGGATAATATCTATTTTCCTCGCAAAAATGTGGCTAACCGTGCTGTCATCTTGTGACGCTGGCAGGCTCCATACAAACAAGGATCCCGTCATAAGAGAAATTACATCAATGGTAAAGGACGTCACGCTCACTTACACTGATTGGTGGAACCTCATGTGGTTTGGGACAGCGTAGGATGGAACGTCACGTGGTTTCTAAACCTGCCAATATAATGCAGCGACAGCCAAAGCTCTTTTTTGTCCTTAAGGGCCTCAGGCCAATAGGACGTTAATCTCACCATCAAAGCAAGCTCTTTCCGAGTTCGCTGCGAGTGTGGCAATAGCAGGGAGAGGGAGAGGTGGCAGCTCTCCTTTGAGGGACACTGATTTGAGAGATCAGTGTCGGGCGGCCTCACGCGGCACAGGACCATCGCCACCCGAGCATGAAGAAGGCCGCCCGGTGGTCCTGAAGACAGCCTGATGTTTGGCGGACAGCAGGCAACACACACCGACGTTTATCGTGGGTCGACCAAAAACCTGAATTGAACCCAACGTTCAAGAGCAATACGACCAAAATTGAACCAGAACACGACCAGAATTGAACCAACGTTCAAGAGGAACACGAGCTCAGAGAGAGGAATGCGACGACCCCCCCACTGAAAACCCACCACCTACTGCGGCGACTGCAGTTGCCCACAATGATGCAGACCCATGTCTCCAGTAACCTTGTACTTAAGGGCCTCTGGCCGTTAGGACTTTAATCTCACCCTTAACGAACGAACGAGCTTTTTCACAGCTTTTTCATATTCGCCTCCACCATCGTTCACCGACGACTTGCCCCATCGGTCACCGACGACTTGCCACCATCGTTCATCGAAGACTTGCCCACCATCGTTCACCGATGACTTGCCCACCATCGTTCATCGAAGACTTGCCCACCATCGTTCATCGAAGACTTGCCCACCATCGTTCAGCGATGACTTGCCCACTATCGTTCAGCGATGACTTGCCACCATCGTTCATCGAAGACTTGCCCACCATCGTTCATCGAAGACTTGCCCACCATCGTTCACCCATCGTTCACCGATGACTTGCCCACCATCGTTCAGCGACGACTTGCCCACCATCGTTCACGACGACTTGACCACCATCGTTCACCGACGACTTGACCACCATCGTTCACCGACGACTTGACCACCATTGTTCAGCGACGACTTCCTCTTCGCGACACAGCAGGTGAGGATGATATATTTTTTGCTTTGGTCTTAAAAGGGTATGGAATGTTCCTTAGAATTCGGATTGCTTTTTTTGTTTGTTGGCTCCCCCCCCCCCCCCCCTGCAGTTTTAAGAGCTAAAGACAGGTGGTGCGTGCGCGCGTGCGCGCGCGCGCGCGGTGTGTGTGTGTTTTGAGAAGGGGCGATGGGCATGGCGTGAAAATGTGTAAATACAATGAACTCGTTCGTTCCGTCAGAAAATCAAGATTTATCGGTACATAGGGATTAAATCGCCATCGGTCTTGATACAAAACATTAAATGGTCATTATTGCTGTTGTGTTATTCGTTTACATGCTGAACTTGCGATCATCAATTTTATGAGACAACCTCAGTAACTTGTTGTAAGAAACTATTTGTAAAATGGCACTTTGATATCGTTATCAAATGCACTGATACGCCACAATACTATTTGACTCTACTTGTATTTTCAATATATTGACATTATTTTTAACATTCTCAGCAATTTATACGGATTCATTATTTTGTATAATTAAACGATTACCCTATTCAGTGCTGTTATGTTGGTTAATCCTACTCACTGCTATCATTTATTATTAAAAGAAAAAATTATCTCCCACGAAAGTTTCTTCCCCCCTGTGATTAATTTTCAGACCAGCTGCAAAGGTAGTCCTTTGTTGTTTGAGATGCTTTCACCACCTCAAACTTTGTCCCTTGAGTCCCTTTGACGTACTGAAAATTTTCATTTATTCATTTAGACTATTTGTTGTACACTGCCAGTCTAAAAGATTTGACAATGTATCTATGTATATACTATGCAATGCAGAACAGTTGTCGCGAATCCATGACTAACGTGAGTGACGAATCCTGCCGCGAAACTGAACTGATCTCCCAGAACTCACTGCGGTTTCAGCTTAATTTACTTTACACAGGCTAATCAGCATGCAAAGTGTGTAGGATTAGATCGTGCTGATATTTTGCGCCCATTTTAAATTTCAGTCAAAAGTGGCGTCCATACTTTTTGTTCTTCGTCATGCCAAAGAGAAGTGAATGCCGGAAATTCCCAATCCGTTACCTATGACGAGTGCACTAATGCGTCTGTGCATGTGTGAGAGCAAGGACGACTGTTGGCGCCTAACGTTAACAGCTGACCGTAAGCTAACAGTAATGCATACACCTTTGCGGACGTAGCCTATTCGTTCTTTCCCACAGCTGTGCGCACGGTACGTTTAGTCCGTCAGAGCCAGATTCAACTTACGCTCGCCCGTAGCAAAATCCCCACGCACTTACCGTCATGAGGGTCTCTCGTTTTGTCTTAAAGCGACCAGAGACATTGCGGACAGAGACACTGACCCGGTTCCCGTTGAACACGTGTGAAGCGGACCATTCAGTCATCAGGTGAGGGAGGCTACATTACCGTGTTTCGTTGCGGACATCGTATTTTCTTTTAAAATATCCTTCCTTTACGGTCGATTCCTTATGCCTGGTTCACACGAGAGCAACTTTTACTGCCAACAAATAGACCCCAAAAGTTGCCAACTCGATGTGCAACAAATCAAAAATAGATTTTGGCCAAAGTTGCTTCGTCATATGTGAACGCAAGAGGCAACTATATGGCAACTCCGTAGCATGCGTGTGGAAAAAAGCGAGAAAAGCGTGGCGGCACGTGCCGCTTTTTGTCGCACGCATGCACTTCGCTCCGCCCCTTTTTTGTTGCCTACCGGATATACTTGTGTTGCCAAGCTGTTCACACAAAAGCAACTTGAAGTTGTCATGCAAAAGTTGCCAACCCCACCAAAAGTTATATCTCCCGACGTTCAACTTTTGGCTGTGACAACTTCATAGGCAACTTTTATTGGGAAAATCCAATGGGGTCTAATTGGTTTATAATGAGTTGCTGTAGTGACAACTTTTGAAGCAACAATGTAGCAACACATAGGCAACTTGGAGTTGCCACCCATTGTTGCCTCATTGTTGCACTCGTGTGAACCAGGCATTACGGAGTGCATTGATAACCATACCTATATTTGTGATTAATCGACGAAAGTGCCAAACATAAACGTAAACTGCTCTATTTGGGACTGCTGTAAGGATATGGTGCTGCTGTTAGCCTATGGGTCCCACAGATGCCCTTAGATAGCTATGCCCGAGTTTCAATTTCGCAAGTTCGGTTGAGCAACAACACCAGCATAGTTTCCCTTAGCTTGCTTATCCCTCCAGTTTCATTCCCTTCGTTTTGAACTGTACTCTCTCTTTTATGGGAACGTCAGTGATGCTGTGTGCGACAGATCGGCATGGGTAAGTGCCCAGCCTCTGTTTTAGATTCAACAACATTTCATTCAGTGTCCGCATAGTGTTACGTGAGAGATTTAATGCATGCATGACAGAGACAAACATAGGGAACTGAATGTGTGTGTGTGTGTGTGTGTGTGTGTGTGTGTGTGTGTGTGTGTGTGTGTGTGCGTGTGTGTGTGTGCGTGTGTGTGTGTGTGTGTGTGTGTGTGTGTGTGTGTGTGTGTGCGCGTGCGTGCGTGCATGCGTGCGAGCCTCTCTCTCTCTCTGTGTGTGTGTGTGTGTGTGTGTGTGTGTGTGTGTGTGTGCGCGTGTGTGTGTGTGTGTGTGTGTGTGTGTGCATGACCGACAATTATAGAGGTGTAACTTTGCTGAGTTGTGTTGGTGAATTATTTACAACAGTCTTGAATAACCGATTGTCATCCTTTCTTCAACAGAATCGGATTTTATTGGAAAATCAATCTGGTTTCCGAAAAGATCATTCTACTATAGACTATGTGTTTATACTTAAATGTTTGTAGATGTCTTCTGAAGTCAGAAGAAAAAGATATACTGTGCATTCATTGATTATGAAAAAACTTTTGATCCTGTATGGAGGCATGCATTATGGTCTAAACTCGTAACGGAAAAAATCAATGGCAAAATCCTACGAGTCATAATGAATATGAATAGTAATTTAAAGTCAATTTGTCAGACTTTTTTATAGCCATAAAGGTGTTCGTCAAGGTGAGAATCTTTCTCCTGAATCATTTGCTTTGCATTTGAATGAACTTGAAGGCTATGTTATGGACAATGGGTCTTCACCATTAGAAATTAAACTTTCGTTGAATATTGATATAACGAATTATGTCAATTTTTTTGTCTTGTTATACGCAGATGACACAATTATATTTTCAGAGGCAAAAGTGGGACTGCAAAATGCACTAGATTCCTTGCCATTATATTGTAACAAGTGGAAGCTTACAGTTAATGCTGCTAAAACTAAAATTATGGTATTTAACAGTGCAAGGTTGAATAAACAGGACACATTTCATTATAGAAATGAGAAAGTTGATGTTGTCACCAGATTCAAATATTTAGGTGTAGATTTTAATCGAATGGGTTCTTTTGCTAAATGTAAGGAAAGCACTTTTGATCAAGTGTCATTAGCCATGTTTAAATTGAAAGAAAAGGCAAGAACAAAGGATTTACCTATTCATGTCATTTTAGATTTATTTGATAAAATGATTGCTCCAGTATTATGTTGTTGTTGTCGTACCTGGCTAAAAGACTCCAGGGATCATCCAAACAGCCGAAGTATTTGAACACTATGGCACAAATGCATCAGCTGGGGATGAGAACATTACGTGTGTGACCGTTTTTGATTACCCCGCCACATGGGCAGCCACACTCCGACTTCGGGGGATTTGGGAGACTGTGTTATGCTAGGAGCTTGTCACGACTGAAGACAATCCCCACATAACTATGCAGAGCATAACAACATTTTGATGTAGCCTTGGTGTTCTGGCCTATGTCAATTGGTCTGACACAGCCTTAAGCCAAGGCGTGCTCCAGTATTATTATATGGTTGTAAAATATGGGGATACGAAAATTTAAATATTATTGATAAATGTCAGCTAAAATTCTAAAATATATATTTTGCTTAAAAAGAAGTCCAATGACAAACATGATTTATGGTGAAACAGGACATTGCCCTTTATCAGTTACTGTCTATGTCCGAATGATTCGATTTTGGGCTAGTTTGGTTCAATCTCCTGTTGAAAAAATGTCGGTTAGGTTCTATTCTTTCATGTTACATTTGCACAATGGCACAGTAACTTGTTTCCCTGGTTAACGTATACATAAACCATACTTGTACAATCTACTTTTGATTGTGTTTTGAGCAATCAATCTTTTACAAACATCAATACATTGTGTAGGAATGTCAAAAATAGTGCAATGCTCTTTTCGTCAAACGTGGCTACATGACATTGAAACTAGCAGTAAATGTTTTTTTCTACAAATTTTATAAATCTGATTTTAAGGAGGAGAAATACATTTCTAGCTTACCAGATGTCTATATTTACCTTCTTATCAAATTTAGATGTTCTAATCATAACTACCAATTGAAGTAGATCGTCGATTTGCTATTCCAAAAGAAGAAATGTTATGTAATAAATGTGACATGTCTGCAAAAGGTGATGAATTTCATTTTATAATGGAATGTTCGTCATACGTTACTTTGCGTAACACGTATTTGCCTAAAAGATTTTTTTTTTCTCCACAAAATCTGTATAATTTTTGACAAATGATGTCTTCTACCAATCGAAAACAAATGCTTCTGTTGTTAAAGTATATTAGATTATCTCAAGTGTTGTAAATCGTTGGTCTATGTCAGCACTGACTTGCAATTGTTTTCTTTTGGCTTGTTTGTTTTCCTTTTCCTATTATTGCTTTAAAATCACCTTCCTCCATACCCCAAAGGGGGAAAACAATAGATATTGTGTGTGTGTGTGTGTGTGTGTGTGTGTGTGTGTGTGTGTGTGTGTGTGTGTGGTGTGTTTTCTTGCGTTTTGTCTAGAATTATCTCTACTTCTGGACACTTTTTTTCACACCTTATTTTGTAAAGCTTTGACCGCTATCCATGATTTTCGCATGATGCATCACCGTTGTCCCCTCTACTTGCATTACACTGCTGTTCTAAGGAAGATTTTGTCATATTATTAGAATTGATGACGTCCAATATTTCTAGCTATCTATACATGTTGCTGACATTTCCACAGGTTAACAGACACTCAATCTTTTGTTCTTGTTGTTGACAGGATTCATATCAGTTTGGGTTGTCTGCACTCCATTGAGAGCGAAGAATCATGTGGTCTTCCAATGGAACAGACAATAGCTCCGACTCTGGCTACTGGGGTGGGCGCTGCCATGGTATCACGTACGGTATCGCGAGCGTCTATCATTCAGAATCCGCCTTCAGCTGCAGCTCGGGTGATGAAGTGTACAAAGATCGTACCAGGGGCATCGGGCCGATTGCAGAGAGGCCCCTGGCCGTTTGCAGGTCGACCTTCACCGGGGCAAAATAATCACATCTTCGGACAATGAATCACTCCCGCCTCCACTTCGTCTTGTACCTCGGCGACCTCCACCAGCGGAATCCTTGCGACGACGACCAGTTCTGGCGATCCAATGCCTTTCGCGGTCGTGCCAGTACCACCGGAGTGGCCTAGGATTATTCAGCAGCTCTGAGAGGACCTGGGCCATCCAGGGATGAAGACGTGGCGGGGCCTCTGCAGCCCAATCGCTCTATGGCTAGGCTTCTTATGGTTGGAGTACAGGCTTACGCAGCAGCTTTGCGGGATGACTCGTCATCCAGTGACGAAGAACATGCTGGGGTTCCAGGGCGCAGAGGCCCTAAACCTGACGCCAACAGGGGTCAATGGTTATGCGTTTGGATATGGACAAAATCTACCACAAGTACCAGGGGCACCCTCTGCTCGATTTGAGGCTCCTCGTCCCAGTCATCGTCGTCGGCGATGAATCTGTTCGAAATCATCGTCATCATCATGACAATGGTTATAAACAGTTGTAACTTTCTTTGCAATCGTCATCATCATCAGCATGTTCATAGACTGCTTTTGTAATGAAGACTTTGCCATTTTATTAAGACCTATCAGAATTGACGACGTCCATTATTTCTAGCTATCTGTGCATGTTGCTGATCTTTTCACAGGTTAACAGATATTGACTTTTTTGTTTTGGTTGTTGACAGTTCATTGTTGTTGACAGGATTCATATCGGTTTGGGTTGTCTGCACTCCATTGAGAGTGAAACGGAAGGGCCCGGGGTTATTCAGCAGCTCCGAGAGGACCTGGACCATCCAGGGATAAAGGGACATGATGGGTCCTCTGCAGCCCAATCGCTCTATGGCTAGTCGTCTTATGGCTGGAGCACGGGCTTACGCAGCAGCTTTGCGGGATGACTCGTCATCCAGTGACGAAGAACGTGCTGGGGTTCCAGGGCGCAGAGGCCCTCAACCTGACGCCAACAGGGGTCAATGGTTATGCGTAGGATATGGACACAGTCTGGCACAAGTACCAGGGGCACCCTCTGCTCGATTTGAGGCTCCTCGTCCCGGTCATCGTCGTCGGCGATGAATCTGTTCGAAATCATCGTCATCATCATGACAATGTTCATAAACAGTTGTAAATTTCTTTGCAATCGTCATCATCAGCATGTTCATAGACTGCTGTTGTAATGAAGACTTTGTCATATTATTAAGACCTATTAGAATTGATGACATCCATTATTTCTAGCTCCGCCCTGTGGGTTAGGCATAGAATAGACCACTGCCCTGCCATGCATGTCGTAAGAGGCGACTAAGGCAGGACCACCTCGCCCCGAGGTTAAAGGTGTTTGCGTAGGGCTGACAACCCTACCTGTAAAAAAGACGGTTACAAACCAAAACATTCACCTGGGCAAGGAACGGTCTCCATCCGGACTGGAATGACCAGAACAGATTGCGATGGCGAAGGGTCGTTGATGGCCTATCCTCCACCGGGAGCGATGGGCATAATGTATGAATGAATGATTATTTCTAGCTATCTATGCATGTTGCTGATCTTTTCACAGGTTAACAGACACTGACGTTTTTGTTCTGGTTGTTGACAGTTTAGTTGTTGACAGGATACATATCGGTTTGGGTTGTCTGCACTCCACTGAGAGTGAAGAGCAGAGGCCCGGGGTTATTCAGTAGCTCTGAGAGGACCTGGACCATCCAGGAATGAAGACGTGCCGGGGCCTCTGCAGCTCAATTGCTCTATCGCTAGGCGTCTTTTGGCTGGAGCACGGGCTTACGCAGCAGCTTTGCGGGATGACTCGTCATCCAGTGACGAAGAACGTGCTGAGGTTCCAGGGCGCAGAGGGCCCTCAACCTGACGCCAACAGGGGTCACTGGTTATGCGTAGGATATGGACACAGTCTGGCACATGTACAGGGGCACACACTGCTCGATTTGAGGCACCTCGTCCCGGTCATCGTCGTTGGCGATGAATCTGTTTGAAATCATCGTCATCATCATGATAATGTTCATAAACAGTTGTAACTTTCTTTGCAATCGTCAGCATCATCAGCATGTTAATAAACTGCTGTTGTAATGAAGACTTTGTCATATTATTAAGACTTATTAGAATTGATGACGTCCATTCTTTCTTCCTCCACCCTGTGGGTTGGGCATAGAATAGATCCACTGCCCTGCCATGCATGTCGTAAGAGGCGACTAAGGCAGGACTACCTCGCCCCGAGGATGAAGAGGATGCGTAGGGCTGACAACCCTACCTATAAAAAAGACCAGTTACAGAAGCATCGACAACAACGAACCAAAACATTCACCTGGGCAAGGAAGGGTCTCCATCCCGGCTGGAATGACCAGAACAGACCGGAACAGAGTGCGATGCTGAAGGGTCGTTGATGGCCTATGCTCCACCAGGAGCGATGGGCATAATGAATGAATGAATGATTATTTGTAGCTGTCTATGCATGTTGCTGATCTTTTCACAGGTCACCAGACACTGACCTTTTTGTTCTGGTTGTTGACAGTTCTAGTTGTTGACAGGATTCATATCGGTTTGGGTTGTCTGCACTCTTTTGAGAGTGAAGAGCAGAGGCCCGGGGTTATTCAGTAGGTCTGAGAGGACCTGGGCCATCCAGTAATGAAGACGTGCCGGGGCCTCTGCAGCCCAATCGCCTTATGGCTAGGCGTCCTATGGCTGGAGCACGGGCTAACGCAACAGCTTTGCGGGATGACTCGTCATCGAGTGACAAAAGAACGTGCTAGGGTTCCAGGGCGCAGAGGCCCTCAACCTGACGCCAACAGGGGTCAATGGTTATGTGTAGGATATGGACAAAATCTACCACAAGTACCAGTGGCATCCACTGCTCGATTTGAGGCTCCTCGTCCCGGTCATTGTCGTCGGTGATGAATCTGTTCGAAATCATCGTCATCATGACAATGTTCATAAACAGTTGTAACTTTCTTTACAATCGTCATCATCATCAGCATGTTTATAGACTGCTGCTGTAATGAAGACTTTGTCATATTATTAAGACCTATAAGAATTGATGACGTCCATTATTTCTAACGCCGCCCTGTGGGATGGGCATAGAATAGACCCACTGCCCTGCCATGCATGTCGTAGAGGCGACTAAGGCAGGCACACCTCGCCCCGAGGATGAAGGGGTTTGCGTAGGGCTAACAACCTACCTGTAAATAAGACCAGTTACAGAAGCATCGACGACAAAGAACCAAAACGTTCACCTGGGCACCTGACTGGAATGACCAGAACAGACCAGAACAGAGTGCGATGCTGAACGGTCGTTGATGGCCTATGCTCCACCAGGAGCGATGGGCATAATGAATGAATGAATGATTATTTGTAGCTATCTATGCATGTTGCTGATCTTTTCACAAGTTAGCAGACACTGACGTTTTTGTTCTAGTTGTTGACAGTTCTAGTTGTTGACAGGATTCATATCGGTTTGGGTTGTCTGCACTCCTTTGAGAGTGAAGAGGAGAGGACCGGGTTTTTTCAGTAGCTCTGAGAGGATCTGGGCCATCCAGGGATGAAGACGTGGCGGGGCCTCTTCAGCCCAATCGCTCTATGGCTAGGCGTCTTATGGTTGGAGCATGGGCATACGCAGCAGCTTTGCGGGATGACTCGCCATCCAGTCACGAAGAACGTGCTGAGGTTCCAGGGCGCAGAGGCCCTCAACCTGACGCCAACAGGGGTCAATGGTTATGCGTAGGATATGGACAAAATCTGTCACAAGTATCAGGGGCACCCACTGCTCGAATTAAGGCTCCTCGTCCCCGGTCATCGTCGTCAGTGATGAATGTATTCGAAATCATCTCCATCATCATGATAATGTTCAAAAACAGTTGTAACTTTCTTTGCAATCGTCATCATCATCAGCATGTTCATAGACTGCTGTTGTAATGAAGACTTTGTCATATTATTAAGACCTATTAGAAATGATGACGTCCATTATTTCTAGCTATCTATGCATGTTGCTGATCTTTTCACAGGTTAACAGACACTGACTCTTTCGTCTGGTAGTTGACAGTTTTCGTTGTTGACAGGATACATATTGGTTTGGGTTGTCTGCACTCCATTGAGAGTGAAGCGGAGGGGCCCGGGGTTATTCAGCAGCTCTGAGAGGACCTGGACCATCCAGGGATGAAGACATGATGGGTCCTCTGCAGCCCAATGCCTCTATGGCTAGGTCGTCTTATGGCTGAAGCACGGGCTTACGCAGCAGCTTTGCGGGATGACTCGTCATCCAGTGACAAAGAACGTGCTGGGGTTCCAGAGCGCAGAGGCCCTCAACCGGACGCCAACAGGGGTCACTGGTTATGCGTAGGATATGGACACAGTCTGGCACAAGTACCAGGGGCAACCTCTGCTCGATTTGAGGCTCCTCGTCTCGGTCATCGTCGTCAGCGATGAATCTGTTCGAAATCATCGATATCATCATGACAATGTTCATAAACAGTTGTAACTTTCTTTGGAATCGTCATCATCAGCATGTTCATAGACTGCTGTTGTAATGAAGACTTTGTCATACTATTAAGACCTATGAGAATTCATGACGTCCATTATTTCTAGGTAGCTATGCATGTTGCTGGTCTTTTCATTGGTTAACAGACACTGACTTTTTTGTTCCGGTTGTTGACAGTTCTCGTTGTTGACAGGATTCATATGAGTTTGGGATGCCTGAACTCCATTGAGAGTGAAACGGAAGGGCCCGGGGTAATTCAGCAGCTCCGAGAGGACCTGGACCATCCAGGTGAATGACATGATGGGTCCTCTGCAGCCCAATCGCTCTATGGCTAGTCGTCTTATGGCTGGAGCACGGGCTTACGCAGCAGCTTTGCGGGATGACTCGTCATCCAGTGACGAAGAACGTGCTGGGGTTCCAGGGCGCAGAGGCCCTCAACCTGACTCCAACAGGGGTCAATGGTTATGTGTAGGATATGGACACAGTCTGCCACAAGTACCAGGGGCAGCCACGGCTCGATATGAGGGTCCTCGTCCCGGTCATCGTCAGCGGCGATGAATCTGTTCGAAATCATCGTCATCATTATGACAATGTTCATAAACAGTTGTAACTTTCTTTGCAATTGTCATCATCATCAGCATGTTTATAGAGAGCTGCTGTAATGAAGACTTTGCCATACTATTAAAACCTATTAGAATTAATGACGTCCATTATGTCTAGCTCCGCCTGTGGGTTGGGCATAGAATAGACCCACTGCCCTACTATGCATGTCGTAAGAGGCGACTGAGGCAGGACCACCTCGCCCTGAGGATGAAGGGGTTTGCGTAGGGCTAGGAACCCTTCCTGTAAAAAAAGACCAGTTACAGAAGCATCGACGACAACGAACCAAAACATTCACCTGGGCAAGGAAGGGTCTCCATCCCGACTGGAATGACCAGAACAGACCAGAACAGAGTGCGATGCCGAAGGGTCGTTGATGGCCTATGCTCCACCAGGAGCGATGGGCATAATGAATGAATGAGTGATTATTTCTAGCTATCTATGCATGTTGCTGATCTTTTCACAGGTTAACAGACACTGACGTTTTTGTTCTGTTTGTTGACAGTTCTAGTTGTTGACAGGATTCATATCGGTTTGGGTTGTCTGCACTCCATTGAGAGTGAATCGGAGGCCCGGGGTTATTCAGCAGCTCTGAGAGGACCTGGGCCATCCAGGGACGAACACGTGGTGGGGCCTCTGCAGCCCAATCGCTCTATGGCTATGCGTCTTATGGCCGGAGCACGGGCTAACGCAGCAGCTTTGCGGGATGACTCGTCATCCAGTGACGAAGAATGTGCTGAGCTTCCAGGGCGCAGAGGCCCTCAACCTGACGCCAACAGGGGTCAATGGTTATGCGTAGGATATGGACACAGTCTGCCACAAGTACCAGGAGCACACACTGCTCGATATGAGGGTCCTCGTCCCGGTCATCGTCGTTGGCGATGAATCTGTTCCAAATCATCTCCATCATCATGACAATGTTCATAAACAGTCGTAAATTTCTTTGCAATCGTCATCATCATCAGCATGTTCATAGACTGCTGTTGTAATGAAGACTTTGTCATATCATTAAGACCTATTAGAACTGAAGACAACATCATTAAGACCTATTAGAACTGGTGACGTCTATTATTTGTAACTCCGCCCTGTGGGTTGGGCATAGAATAGACCCACTGCCCTGCCATGCATGTCGTAAGAGGCGACTTTGGTAGGACTACCTCGCCCCGAGGATGAAGGGGTATGCGTAGGGCTAACAACCCTATCTGTAAAAAAGACCAGTGACAGAAGCATCGACGACAACGGACCAAAACATTCACCTGGGCAAAAGAAGGGTCTCCATCCCGACTAGAATGACCAGAACAACCCAGAACAGAGTGTGATGCCGAAGGGTCGTTGATGGACTATGATCCACCTGGAGCAATGGGTATAATGCATGAATGAATGATTATT
>CM031605.1:37883948-37901448 GCA_018398815.1 Conus ventricosus
GTTGGTCGCATTCGGTTCGTACACTGAAACGCTCTGCGCAGTCCCCACGAAAAGACCATCTAATCATAGACACCAGCCGGCAGAGGATCGAAGGTTGTCGGCTGCATTGTCCGTGTGCGATACCCGCCTTTGAACAAAAGAACCCATGAACTATACAGACCGTGTAAAAAACAGGAACGTAAGAGCATGTCAGGCCTCATATCAGGTTTCCTTTCTGACTAGAAAGGATACTTCGTTATTACATTTTCATGCACAGTCCTTTTGACTTAATAGAATGGACACACTTTATTTCAGCCGCTTAAATACACCTCCCTAATAAAACACGGGGGGCCATTACTTCTCCTGAATGAGCGGGTGGTGACATTATCCGGCTTTAATTTTTGCTCTACACGCTGTGTGTGTTAATGCTCCCTCTTGGAAACAGCTTATGAGGACACGAAAACCTCATACTGTCATACCGCTGTTTTCGTCGCGTAAACTTTTTGTTGGTTTTGACCGTCATGATTATCCACGAAAGATCCTCTTTTCAAAATCTTTCTGCTTGTTTGTTGTGCGTTTAGTTTTTTTCGTTGTGTTTCTTGGAGAGATATTCGTCAGCTGATTGTGTATGTTGATCGTATTTATACTTCTTGGTCAAGAGCTAATTGTGTTGGAGTTTTGATTGTGCAGTGTGGATCAAGAGCTAACCAAGACCATACGTGTTACCAGCGGAGACAGAAAGGAGACACACAGGGGCCATCAACAGACGGATCCAGTGCCTCCGACAGACTGCGCGAAACGGAACTGCAACCTGGCCAGAAACAGCTGGTACGACAGCGTGCAGGGCAGAGTCCCGCCTCACCGGTACACACAGCCTTCCTGTTCTGTATAGTCGGAACAATCGTCACTGTACAGTGATGCCGATAACACAACTGTTAACGTCCAACAACGTCACAACCAACCATATTGCTGCTACTAATACCACCACACCAAAGGGCTACTGCTACCATCACCACTTCTTCGGCACTACTACACGAACTACTACGACTACTACACTGCTACAACCACCACAACCACCACCACTGCTACTAATAACCAGCACCACTTCCGTCGGCTACTGCTACTACTACGACTACTGACTCACTACTACTACACTCCTACTACTACGTACTGCTGGCGGCTTACCACCACCTCCCCACCACCACCGCCTAATAAATACCATCCCCACTTCTTCTGCTACTGCTACTAACGACGACTACAACCGACGACTACTGCTACTACTACTACTACTTGCACTACTAGACTACCTACAGGCGACCACCCACCACCACACCACCACCACCGCTACTAATACCATCACCACTTCTACGCTACCACTACTACGATACTACTTACTAATACTTCGACTACTACTACGTCCTATACATACACTACTGGGGGGGGGGCGGCTGGCTGCTGCGGCTGCTAGACCCCACCACACCACCACCACCACAACTGCAGCCTTCTGGCTGCGGCTATTGCGACTACTAACTGCTACTACTAATGCTCTCCAGATTGCTGCGCCGCGCTGTTACTGGCTACGATGAACTGCACAACGATCACTAACGGGTATTGTCCACTGTTGTTCATGGCGGGGTGGCCTGGTCACTAAGTTCTAACTACAGTCTGCGGCTGCTGCAATGACTTCTGCTGACTACTGCTGCTGTTGCTACTTCGACTACTACGGCTGCTGCTGCAACGGCTACTCACCACTACACTACGACTGGATGTCTTCGTGTCGTTCTGCGGCTGCGGCCGTACTCCTTTCTACGACTACTGCGCTGCTGCCTGCAGCTACGTAGCAGTTTATTATTTTACCGGAACGTTTGTTTAAAATAGGAAAACCAATCGTGCTCCTGCTCTGCTATATACGAGCGGTAATAATGTTTATTATGTAGGTGTGTGTGTCTAAGCGGTACATGGCGATTTATAGTATATATATATAGAAATATAAAATATACTCTATATCTATCGATAAATATAAATATATACCGAGTTCTGAAAATAGGATTTGTCGAACAATGCAGAGCTTAAAACCAAATCGTCTATTCTAATCTCTTCCTTTTAAAATCCCATTTTAAACTAGTAAGTCGCACCCCACATGGTTGAGCACTTTGTTACGTTCTGAGTGGCTTTGTAAACTCTGATTTTAGATATATATAGATAGAAATATATATAAGAGAATAATAGTGATATATAGATATATAGATATATATATAGATATATAGATAAATTTGTTAAAAGAGGGCGTTGTTGAAAAAATAGAATCGACAAAGTTGTTTCGAGCGCTTGGCGCTGCATCAGGATGACGCACATGTGGATTAACTCACTAACCACACACACAACACACCCCACCACACACACACACACACACACACACAAACACACCCACCCACATGATACATATAGAAGCTAATCTATATGACTATATATATATCATAGTATAATAATACTATAAATCATATATATCATATATATGGTTGTGTGTGTGTGTGTGGTGTGGTGTGTAGTGTGTGTGTGTGTGGGTGTGTGTGGTTAGTCTCACCTGCAGTCAAGATACCATCACCGTCCACCTAAGAACTGAAGCCATTGTTTCTGACATATCGGTCTACGTGAACAGGCAATAGTCCTTGTGTGGCGCAGTATACCGTGAAATCTTAGCCGTAGTGGGGGTACCAATATCCACCATGAAAATCACCACGACGTGCGGAGTGTTACCAAAGTAAGTCATAGTTGCCCCCGATTAAAGGAGGGGATTAGTCTGTCCACTGGAAGTGTTCGTCAAGTAACAGGAAGACGCAGATGTGGGAATCACTCACAACCTACACACAGTTCTTGACGTTTTAAAAACATTATGCGTCATGCTGGTGGCAAACTCGATGTGGGGTAAGTCATATGAAAAAAGTACCGACTGCCCAAGCGATGAAAGAGGACTCACTAAAATATCAGCTGTCTGACGGACAATGATAGCACCTGGACCTTTTTTTTTTTTTGGGGGGGGGGGGGGGGAGAGGGGGGAGAGGGGGGGGTCTGGAAGGACAGGTGTGGAGGAAACCCACTTAATGGAATTGGGTATGGTATTGGAGTTCTTCTTTTTCGGGTGTCCCTCCGCCCTAGTGGAACGTTTAACAATTGAAATAACATAGTAACCAGCTTAAAATCAACGGAGATGGTAACCACAATGTATGGTTACTTGAGTCCTATATCTCTTCCAAACTGATGCCATGATAAAAATGATGGTAACCCTACATTCTGAGATTAAGGGTTGTAAAGTGAGGTTCACTCACACCGAGGCCTGACCAAGACCAGGGACGATACAAATTGACGTGGATGTCTTCACATTCTCTCCAGTCAGATCTTTCATCGACAGTTTCTAATCCATGTGTCTGAAAGCTGGCAAGAGGATTGGTGTAGTTTTTTTTGTGTGGTCAAAGACAACTCAATCATCTTACTACTTACCCTTTCAGTATGTCCAAGTGGCCGAGTGCCCAGCGTGTGGGCGTGTGGTGTGTGTGTGTGTGTCGGTGGTGGGTGGGTGTGTGTGTGTGTGTAGGGTGGGTAGGTGGTGTGTGTGTGTGTGAGAGCCGTGTGTGTGTGTGGGTGTGTGGTGTGGTGTGTGTGTGTGTGATGTGTGGTGGTGTGTGTGTGTGTTGTCCCTGGTATATGGTTGCTGTGCTTCGAAAATTGCAATTTATCCATCTTTTGGACAACATAAAAATTTGTTATCCTGTTCTCCTGTTCTGAGGTTCGGGGCTGGATGCTATCCGGTGCTATATTCCTCAGCGCAGAATATCGCCAGTGCAACGAGCGGCTTGTCTCACAGAGGAGAGAGACTGTGGAAAATTGTCCTACAGGTGAGTCCCTCGGTAAGTAACCAGCCTACACTGGTCAGAGAGAGAGCGAGAGAGAGAGAGAGAGAGCAGCAGCGCAGCGCGACGAGAGCCGCGCGAGAGAGAGAGCGAGCGAGAGCAGAGAGCGAGAGAGTCGCGAGACAGAGACGCAGCCGACGCGCTGCACGAGAGAGATAGCCGAGCCGGGGTCGTTTATGCAGTTTGGAAGCCCGGGCACGGGGAGTCACGTGAGATACAATTTGATCTAAATGCAGTGCGGGTGTCCTCGAAGGCTAATGCCCCCCAAACTGGATCCTTCTTAGTTCCCATCTCCAAAACATCGCTTGCCTCCAGCGAATATTCCAGTCACTACCCCAGCATTTGTTGTCGCACTCTCGCTCGTTCACGTTCGCATGGTTCCTCATCTCACCTCCAGGCATCAGAACCCGTGCGTGTGGGACGGATGAAGACACTACGACACGATACACAAGCACAGGACCATAGACAAAGTTGATCGATACAGCTAGGTGCCCTTTTCAGGCGTGTATAACTGTTTTTGGGGAGTGTTTTCTGCCCTTGACAAGGTCCTGTGGAGACACGACGTTGAGGAACTGTGTTCCTGCTGTGAGACTACCAGAAGACAGTCCTGTCTATCGGCCGGCACGTTTGGTTTCATAGTTGGGAAACTTACCAGGCGTAACTATACGTATTGGTCCAGTTTGTTTTTATCCTGTTGGAGTGCTTACAGCCTGTGTTTGGCGGAAGAGGTTCGTTCGTTCTTTACCATTTTTGTCTGTTTTCCCAAAATACATCCGTTTGTGGCACTGTGTTCATTAGTTGCTAGCTATTTTATGACACGTGATTTGGGAGTGTTGTGGACGGTTGTCCATGTCCAAATATGGTCACCTCATCTTGGAGCTATGCTTGACCAAGCAATTTCGTTCAAAGTAGGTATGTATGGAAATGCAGCCATAACAAATCCCAGACAGTCATGGCAAATACTGTTGCTGGCCATAAGATTATGTACATCACACTGAAGAACACACCATATAACTATATATTATTATAGATATATATATATCCGACTCACTAACACTATAATATATATATAAATATACATATCTACCTATATATGTGTTTAGTTATATATAGGAATATGGGTTTTTTCAGTGTATGAGGCATCACACATAGATACATATGATAATATATCCGGTTTGACACGCGAAAATGTCTGATTTTGCAAACACAGGATTCCCCACGCCAAACTGACTAGAAAATTGAATGCCGGTGCGATTGTGACTACAACCCTATGATGATGACTGTGCATGGCTGCGACAGGGGTGATACATGATCCTGAGATAAATGCAGGATCTGTCAAATCTAGCTCACCTGTAATATGGTTCCAGTGTGGGTGTTCATTTCGTACGCTCAGTTGTATGACAACGTACTGAAATTTAGACGAGGCTCTGACCAACCAAATGTGTCCCTCCATGTCCTACACTGAATTAGCAGTGTACCGACTTTGGGGAGAGTGCGGGCTTTTCCTTCAGTGTATGGGGACGCAGAAAGTCGGAATTATTGAAAAAAAAGCAAAAAGAAAAAGTCGACAATGTCGTTTAAGTTGTTTTAGGGGAATGGGCGTGGTATTTGTGTTGTGTATGTGTGTTGTGTGTGTGATGGGGGGGGGGGGGGGGGGGGTATGCGGGGGCGGTGGTGCCGCGAACCGTATGAGGGAGGGTGGAAGTTAAACAAAAAACAAAATTCCCACATATGAAGAATCTATTAGAGCAGGTAACTGTGCTCGAATATTTGCCTTTGGTCGAAAAGAACCAAACTGCCTCGGAATGGGGACATACCACCACCCCCACCAACCACACCCAGCTCTGTTGTCTCACGTGTTTGCAGGCTCTGTACGAAACGGTGCCGGCCTGCAGACCTATGGACACCCCAACACCCGCGCACAGGAAACCAGCCGACGGCCTCAGGCCAACGCAGATTATCTCACGCCCTGCCCGGAATGCCTGTGCACAGACCGATGGCGTTCCACCGGCACAGACTTCCGATGGAACCATCAGTTCATACAGCCCACCGCCAGCCCCCAGTTCATCGCCCTCCGCCACGGCAGGACCGGGCAGCAGAACAAGACCAAGCCAGCGTGGAAAACGATTCTGGCACGAGGCGGGGTCTCCGAAAAGAGAAGCACTAGTACAGTCTTGGATCTGGATTCCATTTTCAGATGGAAGTCAGACTGGCAAGTTTGTAAGGAAAAAAGCCAGGATAAACAGACCCAAGACAGCCACGCCAACTATTCTTCGACCTCTGATCAAATCCCACTGGCAGACTTCAGAGACCCCCCACAGTTTTTCGGGTTTCGGGGAAATCAAGAAAGCCTTGCTATGGCAAGAGTGCGTACTAGATCATGGACCGAACGGTACAAGGCAAATAGTGCTAAGAAATTGGAGTCCATTTCCATCCCGAGGGCAGAAAAAACGGTAAAAACCGCGACCGCTGGGTTCGTTCCAGTGGCCTAAATGACACACCGATTCCAAGAGTGTTTCTGAAGATAAAACAAACAAGCAAGCATACTGAGACACAAACGGCCACGTCTCGGAATCTGCCGATGAAGATGGGCTGAAGACCAGTCCAGTGGACTGAAGAGAGCACAGAGGGAAGCAGAAAGTCCACAGACCACGGCTGGTGTGGAGCGCCAAGGTTGAGACCCCCGCCCCAGAAAGCCACCGTCTGTGGATCCTATCTACTTCCAGCTCCCGGTCAGTACCGCTTGCACGGCCTGACAGACACATAGAAGACAGACCGTTGACGGGCATGGTCTTGGAAACATTCTCACGTGGGTGCAGGAACTCACCAACATTCAAGCGTCCCAGAGGAATGCGGTCGCCAATGGTGGGAGGAAATCACCACCCAATCCAAGACCAACTCATCTAAATCGCGAGGAACGTAGGGTTAGCCTGGACTCCACACATCCAACGACATCCAACTGACGTGACGGGTTCAACAGCAGAATAGGTTAAGCAGGTCCAGAAGAAGGTTGTCCAACTTCACCAAAATCAAAAAGTGACACACATGTTGAGTGTGAACAAACACCACGCTCCAACAAGTGCTCAGTCATAGCAAACGAACGCTTCACCAAAAACTACCCCAGCGAAACAATCACAACACAGGGTACCACTCGAGACGCAGGGCCGGTAGCGGTCCACCGGTCGCCCGGTCCCGACGTCCGCGCCCTCATCGCTCCGGGAGGCAGTTGGTGGACAAGCTGATGAACGCAGGCCGGACCACCCGCGTCCCAAGTCAAACGTCCAAGAAAGACAGCACGCCGTCTAAGGCAGAGCGTGAGTCACCGCTTAGTGCCCGTGTCCAGGAAATCAGCGTGGGGTGATCCAGGTCGAGAATCGAGAACCAGAAGGCCAGCCCAGGACCTGCTGCCACCAGCATGGAGCTCCAGCAGTCGTCAAGAAGCTGGTTCCCGCGAATACCGCCCTGGACAAGACGCCTCAACTGAGGGCTACTGGGAAGGCCAACCAGAGCGCCGTGGGAAAGCCCGAAGGTGCCGGCTACCACCACCTGGAATTCGGCAAGGAAAGCCGCCTGGAGCTGAAGTCCGAAGTGGAAAAGAGGAGAAAGCGAGAAAAGAAGATGGAGGTGCACAGGGTCAATGGAGGATCAGAAAAAGAGCCCGCGAAAAGCCGTGGGACAGGGAACCAACAAGAACTGCAGTGGACGGTTAGTGGCTATGCCAGATCGGGCACAGTTTCTGTCAGCAACCAGATGTCGATCCGGGTCAGGACGCTCAACAGAGGCGATTAGTTGGGGGCGGAGCCACAAGAGATATTGTAAAACACACACCCACTCACACCACACCCACACACACACCCACTCACACACCCAACACACCCACACAAACACACACACACACACACCCACACACACACACACACACACAAACACAGACACACACACATACACACACACACACACACACCAACACCAACACACAACGACACACACACCACACACACACATCACACACACACAACACACACACACACACACACACACGACACACACACACACCACAACACAACAAACACTCACACACACACACACACACACCCACATACCACCACACACACACACCACACACAACACAACACACACACATACACACCACACACACACACACACACACACACACACACACTACACACACAACACACACACACCCACACACACACACACACAGACACACACACACACAACAGTAAGGCATTTCTTTACGGCAGCGAGCGACAGTTCTGTGAACGATAGGGTGAAAAGGAAAAAAAAACATAACACTCCCAATAATAGCTGTCATAATTGGGACAAAGTGGCGAATTGTATTAGGTAATAGGAGAAGTTTGCAAGGATGGGAGCCTGACAGGCAAAAGAGGGTGGTGTGTTGTTTGTTAGAATACGGAACGTCTATCGCTATGTAAGCATATGGTTTACTGTTGCGTGGTGTTGTTGGGTGAGTGGTTGTTGTTGCAGGCCGTCACAGCGCATCGGGCATAGTCGTCGTCGTTTGCACTCAAAGATCCAGGTGATGGGGGAGGCGACCCATTAACTGGTAACTGGTAAAGGAGCGAGTTCAGCACTCTCACAGAACAGGGCACAGTTATACAATGGCAGCTGCACCCCAGTCGGGCAACACGACGGCAAGAATAAGGCAACTGCGCAGCGATAAGAAGAGAAAAATCAGGGTGGGTGTCTGTTGTGGGTGGGTGGGTAGGTGGTGGGTGGTGTGTGTGGTGTGAGTGTGTGGGTGTGGGTGGGTGTGGGAGAGGGAGAGAGAGAGAGAGAGAGAGCGGAGAGAGAGAGAGATTGTCCTTTCATACATCGGATTACAGTCAGGTAACCGCAGGTGACAAGGGTGGCCTGCACCGACGTTGCTGGCCAGGCAGGGATCCTCAACGGCCCTCTGTGCACAACAGGGTAGAGGGGGCTGTACCACGTCAGTCCTTTTTGCGGTGCCATACAGGACGGCTCTGTCTGCCGCGGGGCTGGTCCACCCTCCCGCTGTAGCCTGTAGAACGGTGCTTGGACAGGAACTATTGCCCAAGACATAGCTGGCGTCCGGGAACAACGAGGACGTGGCTCTCTATCCCCAGTCCATTTAAAACTCCCACGCATCATACTGACTGACTCCCATGAGCCGATTGCGAAAAGTGGAGGAGGAATGGAAGCCCTGCCTTGCAAGGAAGTAACCCTTTATCCGCGCCACCCCACCCCCCCCCCCCCCCCACCCCCTCCTCCCGCCATAGTCCACCCATGTCCACGCCATGAAAGCGACGCACAAGAGCCCACCCCCCGGCCCGCCCCCCAACCTATATCATTTCTGAAATCCGCGCCACCCCCTGCATCCACCCCCTCCCCCCCCAGCAAGACCCCCCACCGAAACTTACGTCCTGCATGTCGCGCCCCCCCCCCCATCCCCCCCCCCCCCCCCCCCCCCAACCATAGTTCATGTTACCCGGGGAGGAGGGGGCACCTGCCCGGATCCCCGTCCGCCCCAGCCATGCCACCGCCCGTAACCCACGACCGCTGTAAACTCACCATCGAAAGAATCCGCTGATTGCCATGCTCTCATGATACCCGCCACCTCGTCGACACATGCATACTGCGACCCCTAACCCCAATCATTCACACCCTGCAGGCACGACGCTACTCCTTAGCATCCCTGCATCCCACAGTCCCCCCCGCACCCCTCACACGTCATACCCGGCGGATGGATGTTGGGGGGGGGGGGGGAAACAGATCCCCGCAGAAAACAGAGACCAATGATGGAAGAGTGCTTGGGACCATAGAGCTGAGAGAAACAGACCGAGGGAACGTAGACCTTGGAGGAGAACGGAACCCGGGGGGAACGAACCACTGAGGGGAACATAGATCCGAGGGGAACGTGAGACCGGAAGCGAACGTAGACCCGAGTGGAAACGTAGACCTGAGGTAACATAGACCGGAGGGGAACGGAAGACCTAGAAGGGAACTAGACCTGAGGGTAACGTAGACCTAGGGAAGGGCATAAGCTGGAGGGGAGAGAAACCTGCGGGAACATATTCAATATAGCTGATGCAGTAGGGGTCAACAAGATCAGTTAACTGAGATTGGGGAAGGGAAGGGAGGAGAGAGGGGTGGGGGGTGGGGGGTGGGGGGTAGAAGCCGGGGTGGTGGCATGGGGGATAGACCAAAGCTTGGGAAATGTAGACCCGGTGAACACAAAACAGGGGATCCCAAAGACCTCTCCCGTGTTCTAGCTTCCTATCGCCCCCCCCCCGCACCCCCCTCCCTGCTCGTTCTTCTGGGTGCGAGAATCACCTGAGTTATTTCGCTCCATACAGATTTTCGCCCAAAAACAAATGCCAAGAGAGACCAGACAGACAGACAGACAGACAGGAACAGACTAGACTGGACGGCCTGACGGACTGGTCAGAACACAGAGCGAGAGTAGAAGAGTGAGCGAGAGAGAGAGAGAGAGAGAGAAGAGAGCGCGAGAGGATGCTGGAAGGGGGGCAGAGCTGATTTATGACATGAGACCTCACGGAGATTCTTCAACTAAGTCGACTATGACGGGGGCGAACTCAGGTGTTTTCTTTCTCTTTTTGTTGGTGGGTGTTGGGGGAGGTTGCTTGAGTGTGAGGGTTTTGTCTGTTGGGTTTTTGTGTTTTAACGTGAGAAAATCAGTAGGAGGCGACTATTGCACAATAGGTTGGCAACACGTGAAAGACCAGTATTCTGTCACATGAACAGGAAAGAGGGGGACTATGGGCGTGCACCAATAACCTATTACCCACCGGTGTTCGGGGTTTGTAGAGGACTCATTGAAGCCGAAAGAGACAATTGGCCTCAGGTGTTCCGTAAAGCAGGGGGAGGGGACTTCGGGGAACACCAAACAAGACAAACCGAGCCGCCCGGGACAAGGAAGTTTCCTAAAATGAGAGCCAACTCGATCGTGCCACGAGGACTTTTGAGCTACAAGATCAAAGGATGACTGTCCCCTGGCCGTGTTTCCCGTATTCTGGATTCGTGTGCGACCTAAGACACAACAATGATTGCGACCCGAGCGTGTGGGTGTGTGTTGTTCGGGGAGGGGGCATGAAGTACTACTGGGGTTTCGGTTCCACATCCCCCCCCCCCCACCCCCCCCCCCGCAACCTCCCGCTCCATTTTCCCGTCGCGACCCGCTGTCTGTCCAAATGAAAATAAAAATAAATAAGAATAGCATGTTTTGGTTGTTATTGGGGGCCGCCGTTATCTCGGGAGACAGGGGAGGTGCGCCCGTTCTCAAATGTTTGCCGTTGGGGTCCCTACAAGCATCTGCGTGGCCGGATTGACCCACACGGGAGTGGCATCCTCGGCTGCATGTTGAGCACTTGAAGGCCGAGGGCAGGCGGCTGGCAGGCCAGCGTGCAGTGAGTCGTCTCTGGGGCACGCTTGTGGGCGGGCGGGCAAGCTTGCCGGAGCGTCTCTTCGCCAGCTTCCAGCCCAGTGTGCACAAGGGTGGGCGCCAGCTGGATCTTCGAGCGAGCGCAGCCCAGGTGTGGTGTCGGATGTCGACGAGCCTTCAGGTCGGCGCTTGCAAACAGCCTTGAAGCGAGTGTTGGGGTCTTGCAAGTTGTTCTCTTGCCAGAGGCAAGCTCCGCCTGCGTACAGAATGCGTGGGGGAGCCCTGGTGCTGCGGCGTCCAATCGGACGCACATGACCAAGCCACCTGAAGGCGACGCTGACGAGAAGCGTGGGCATGTGGGGAATCAGTGCACGCTACAAGCATCATCGTTGGGGTGTCACGCGAGCACTCATGGATCCCAAGTGATGCGCCGGAACCAGCGCCCACGGTGGAAGGCACACAGCCCTTCTCCTGTGAGGCATCCAGGGTCCAGGATTGCGGCTGGCGTACAGGAGACAGTGGCTTACACCAGGCTGATAGCACAGCAATCTGGGGGGTGCAATGTTAACATGCTGGTTTGTTCCACACTCTCAGAGATTCTAGGTCGGGCCAGGGTGGTAGGAGGCCTTGCCAAGCCTACTGGTTGATCATCTGGTATCCAGAGAGAGGTGGGTCGGTGAAGGGTGGAACCGGAGGTACTAACGGGCTAACGCCTCTGAATTCATGGTGGGTGAGGGGTGATGCGGGGGGGGTCCGCATCCTGAGGCCAACACCTTCGTCTTCTTCAGGCTATGTGCAAGCCAAACTCATCACAAGCCTTTGCAAAGCAGCCATACACACACTCTGTAACTCGCTTGCGGTGGTGGTGGCCAGAGCAGCCGTCAGCTGCAAACAGCAGGTCACGGATGTCAGTTACCCGTACTTTGCTCGATTGCCTTCAGCCGAGCCAGGTTGAACAGTCGGCCATCTGATCGGGTGTGAAGGTAGCAACAACCCTTCAGTTAGTGTCGCCAAAGGCAGTGCTTCAGCAGGACAGCGAAGAAGATGCCAAGAGGGGGGGCGGGAGCGGAGGACCAGCCCTGTTTGACTCCACTGCGTAATGTTGAAGGCCATGCTGATGTCGAGGCCGAGCGAGACTGCCCGGGCCTTTCATGGCGTCGTGGAAAGACGGGATCCCACTCAAAATCGCTGGTGGGCAGCCTAGCTTCGCTAGGGACGTGAAAAGAGCCCAGCTCGGGCTGACAAGAATCAAATGGCCGGGGGGCAGAGTCGGAGGAAGGCCAGAACGAGGGGCTTGTGCTGCTCGCTTCTCCAGTGTCTCATTCAGCGGTCTGATGAGGAAGGACCACTGTCGGAGGTATGATCTCTCCGAGCGGAACCCCGCACGGGCACTCGGGTACCAACTCGGTCAGCGAGCTTCTGCAAGCGGTGCAGGACGACACGTGCAAAGACTTTGCCTCGACAAGTGCTCAGGAGCGAATATCCCCTGTAGTGAGGGCAGTCACTTTTGGTCGTCCTGTTGTTTCTTGGGTATAGATGTGACAATAGTGGGCATCGCTCCTGTCATTAGGTAACGCGCGTCGCCCAGCAACTGACAAAGGAGGTGTGTGGCAGATGGTGCAAGCAGGGCACGCCGCCTACACTTGAGGACTTGCTGGGGGGGGATGATCGCCATCCGTCCCATGGTGCGTTTTCCTGAAGGACATGCTCATGATTGGCTTGCTCTAGTTCGGCAGAGTGGGGGGGTTCGCAATCCAGTGCCCCGCCATGAGGGGGAGGCGTGCGTAGCGCATCAAGGCCTCGGCGGTGACGGCTGGTTACTGTCCTGGAGTACTATTTCGAAGAAAAGTTGGTCCACCCATCGCGCCAGTCAGCGTGTCCCTGGTCACGGGATGGTGCGCGGGCCCGGCAGACGTCAGTGGATGCTGGTGTAGACGTCGTGGTGGGGCCCCATTGCTTTTTTGATGCCGGTCCGTACATAGCCCTGGATGTTCCAGGATCAAGGCCGCGATCTGGATGCTGTGTGTACATAGCAGAGCCAGTACGTGTAGCGGCATGAGCCTTGCTAATCTTCTGTACTTTGCTCTTTGCAGAGCGTACACCCCGGCAGAGTTCTCTGGCTGGGGGATCGATGATGTATTCCAGGGGGCGCGCGGCGTGTCTTCTATGGCTGGAGGGAGGGTGGAGGAGTTGGCCTCAACTACCAAGCGGTTGTTCTTGTCTGCTGTGAGTTCCAGAAAATCTTCAGGGCAGTGCGGTGGACAGTCTCCTCTGAAGGTGTCCATCGCTCATGGGCTGAGACAACAGAGGTCGGAAGTCGAACACTCTCGGAGAGGGCTTGGGTAAAATTGCCGCCGCCTTGTCAGATGGTGGGTCTGGTGGTCATCATCGATGGCGAGGTGTGCCTGTCAGGCCTAGAGCGAGGTATCGTCTTAGGCTGGAGCTGGATCTTGCAGCACACCCGCTGCGTGATCGGTGTCGCAGTCGACGCGGAGTAAGGTGCGAGTAAAAAAAAGACACACCTCAAGCAGATCCGGCCTGATGATTCAAGGTCAAGCTGGTGCCAGGTGCTTGAAGCGAGGGAGGGTCTCCATGACACTTGTTTCCGCGGGAGGCGGTGTCCGAATGAAGGAGGTGGGTGATGCGGAGGGTCGGTGGTATGAGCACATCGGCCAGGGAGCGCTGGGCCCAGTTTCCGTCATTCCAATCCGTTCCCCCAAACACCCACACCACAAACTTTCCCGTCCTATCCGGACAGGGGGAGAGGAGGGGGAGGGCCAGGAGTCAGATGGTCCGGACAAGGAAAGACAGACCAGCGAAGAGGGATGGCGCCCACTCTCGGGCAATGAAGTCACACCAGCAGTAACAGTTGCTCCGACACTGCAGGTCGGAGGTCTCAGTCGCTGGGCCGTTGTCCTCATCGGGGGGGCATGCAGGGTGGGGGTCCTCATAGAGGAGGTTCTGTATGCGCGCGTGGGTGGGGCTCGACTCTCGCCCTGCTACCGGTAAACTGTAGCCCCGGTACCCACCTGTCCGGCAGAGAGCGGTAGAGAGAGCTCAGTCAACCTGGGAAAGTAGTGCCATCGAGGTGGGAAGGGAATAACACGGAATCTAAACCTCCGCGCCTTCGGCATGACCCACGCACGGGGAAAGGCTTGCGGGGCGGGCAACCCGGAGAAAAATATGCCGGAGCCGGGAGTACCCTACGGCGGCATGACCTTGTCTTGCAACGTGCATCCCGGCCACGCCTTGCGACGCCGTTGGGTGGCCAAGTGTATCGGGGCTCGGCCTTTTCCCTTTGGATCCATCAGCGGTGGTGGAGGGGGTAATGTCGGCCTGCAGGGGCAACAGCTGATGCGCCATACCAACACGCCCAGGCTTGCGCCCGGGAGGAGGACACTTCAGGTCGCTGCAAAAGCTGCGAAACCACACGGGAAGCAGGCAGTTTTACCGGTTCTAAGCCACCGCTCGAGAGGCGTAGAGCTGGCGTCCAGGGGTGGCGTTTCGTGTGGTCGGTGGGAGGAGATATCAGCTCATTTGACAGCTACCCGCCCCCCTCAAGCTGCTGGGCAGCCCCGCAGCCACTAGGGGTGCCTGTACTCGCCACCGGTCGCCTGCCAATAACTGGGTGCGTAGGGCGCAGGGTACGGAAGTAGCTGACACGCGGACGAGCAATCACGAGGCACCAGGCAAAAGCAAGGTAAAACAGTCAAATTAAACAAAAAAACTCCAGCTCTCAAGCTTGGCACCGGAAAGGTCAAGGACAAGTGGACGTCCTGGACTGTCGGAACACCCCAGTGTATGTCCGATGCTCGAACGACCTCCGTCATCAACGGGGGATGAACTGGTGGGAGACGCCAGGTCGACTCGCCACAAGGGCCAGAGACGAGGCTTGCGACTCTGGTAACCCTCCGAGAGATCAGGATGGGACATTTTTCGTGGCAAGGTATAAGGGAAGAGCGCAGAAACACCAGAGAAGAGGGCGTTGGATTTGCTGTTCCCCGGAACGCTTTGCTAGAGGATGATAGCACCCTGCCCACAAGGAAACTGAAAGACTGCTACACTCCGCCTCACCACACCACTGGCCCCCGTCAACCTGATCAGCTCTAATGCCGCCAACCACTGCAGCAGCGCCCACCAAGGAAACAAAGGACGCGTTATAAGATCACTCCACGTCACGGTTCCAGAGGATCCCCAAAGGACGAGCAACTGTCCGCTGGTGGTTGGTGATGATTACGGGGAAAAAACAAGGTCAAAGCGAAGAAACATAATCTTTGGTTTTTATATCAGCATCATCAATCATCAGCCATCTCATTAGTAGGATATTGGATCCGAGGGAAATTGTAGATCTCGCCCCCCCCCCCCCCCCCCCCCAAAAAAAAAAAAGAAGAAAAAAAGAAAAAATAAGCAGACTAGGCAAACCATCGAGATGTTCCGATAGGCACCCCCTCCCAATCCCATGCCCGCCCCCCGCCCCGTCCTGCTTGCGCCAGGCAACGAGAGGTAGGGGGCGGGTAGAGGTTGTGGGTGAGATGAACCCACCCGCTCAGCCGATCCCTCCTCTCCCCTTCGGGCCCCCCCCCCCCCCCCCCCCCCCCACTCCTCCCCTTACTGTTCACAGCAGCTTACCAACAGCTTGCCACTACTCCCTTTGAAATAAACGTTTGCGGTGCCGGAGGTGACATGGGCGGCGTAGACAGACCCAAAACATGTCACCCTCTCCCACTAACAGGAATCCACCCACCCACCAGGGTGGGTGTGTGTGTGTGTGGGTGTTCTTTGGGCTGCATTCTCTCTCTCTCTCGCTCTCTCCTCTCGCTACTCCGCTCTCTCTCTCCGTCACCCGCTCTCTCGCTCTCTCGCTCTCTCTCTGCGTCGAGTATGTCAGTTCCCGCAGAACCTGCCTGATTCCTGAGGCAACAAAGAGGAGAGAGAGAGAGAGAGAGAGAGAGAGAGAGAGAGAAGAGAGAGAGAGAGAGAGACGATGGAAAAAAGAGATAAGAGGCCAGAAAGACAGATGACCGACCACCGATAAGAAAGCACAGACACCGACGGTATCAGAGGACCACCGCATAAAACACGCGAGTGGTATCCCGGACGAAGGTCACAGTAGCACACAGCACACAGCCAGTGCTTGTCGTGAGTAGAGGCTATGAGGTCACAGTATGCACACAGCCAGTGCTTGTCGTGAGTAGAGGCTAAGAGGTCACAGTATGCACACAGCCAGTGCTTGTCGTGAGTAGAGGCTAAGAGGTCACAGTATGCACACACCCAGTGCTTGTCGTGAGTAGAGGTAAGAGGTCACAGTATGCACACAAGCCAGTGCTTGTCGTGGTAGAGGCAAAGAGGTCACAGTATGCACACAGCCAGTGCTTGTCGGGGTTTAGGGCTAAGAGGTCACAGTATCCCACACAGCCAGTGCTTGTCGTGAGTAGGGGTTTTGAGAGGTCACAGTATGCACACAGCCAGTGTTGTCGTGAGTAGAGGTTGAGAGGTCACAGTATGCAACACGCACACGGCCAGTGCTTGTCGTGGGTAGAAGCTAAGAGGCCCACAGTATGCACACAGCCAGTGCTTGTCGTGAGTAGAGGTCGAGAGGCCACAGTATGCACACAGCACACGGCCAGTGCTTGTCGTGGGTGAAGCTAAGAGGTCACAGTATGCCCACAGCCAGTGCTTGTCGGAGTAGGGGTTTGAGAGGTCAAGTTGCACACAGCCAGTGCTTGTCGTGAGTAGAGGCTAAGAGGTCACAGTATGCACACAGCCAGTGCTTGTCGTGAGTAGAGGTTGAGAGGTCACAGTATGCACACAGCCAGTGCTTGTCGTGAGTAGAGGTTGAGAGGTCACAGTATGCACACAGCCCACGGCCAGTGCCTGTCGTGGGTAGAGGCTATGTGTCATAAATCCATCTGCTGCCCGCGCTAAATCTGCTGCATTTCTGATCAAGAAAGCAGCTCAAGGTTTGCCTATGTCGCTGTACAAGATGGGTTTACTATCAGGGATTGCCGTCGTTTCTTAATATGGAAGGCTGGAAGATTTAGTGATTGTGCAGAAAGGGGAGATGGGATGACGGTGGGGGTGCTGGGTTGAGGAAAGGCAGATATGTTTGCTTTTTTTGTTTGTTGTTGTTGTTCTGCTATTTCCTTGTTGTTGGGTGTTCTTTCTCTGTCTCTGTCTGTCTCTCGCTGTCTGTCTGTCTGTCTGTCGG
>CM031605.1:37906448-37921932 GCA_018398815.1 Conus ventricosus
TAATAGCCAGAACTTTTGAACGAAACCTTTAGTTTCAGTCAGGAACTTTAGTGTGCAGTCAGAAACCTTTAGTTTACGTCAGGAACCTTTAGTTTACAAGGAAACCTTTAGTTGCAGTCAGGAACTTTAGTTTACAGTCAGGAACCTTTAGTGTGCAGTCAGAGAACCTGTAGTTTGCATCAGGAACCTTTAGTGTGCAGTCTGGAACCTTTAGTTTACAGTCAGGAACCTTTGTTTCGTAGGAACCTTTGTGTGCAGCAGGAACCTTTAGTTTGCAGTCAGGAAACCTTAGTTACAGTCAGGAACCTTTGAGCATGTCAGGAACCTTTAGTGAACATCAGAACCTTTAGTTGCAGTCAGGAACCTTGTTAGTTTGCAGTCAGAACCTTCGTAGTAACCTTTTAGTGAACCTTTAGTTTGCAGTCAGGAACCTTTAGTTTGCAGTCAGGAACCTTTAGTGTTGCAGTCAGGAACCTTTAGTTTGCGTCAGGAAACCTTTAGTTTCTCAGAAACCTTTTAGTTTACGTAGAAACCTTTAGTGCCAGTCAGGAACCTTTAGTTTGCAGTCAGGAACCTTTAGTTGCAGTCAGGAACCTTTAGTTTACAGTCAGGAACCTTTAGTTGCATCAGGAACTTTAGTGTGCAGTCAGGAACCTTTAGTGTGAGTCAGGAACCTTTAGTGTGCATCAGAACCTTTAGTTGCAGTCAGAAACCTTTAGTGTGCGTCAGAACTTTAGTGTGCGAACTTTAGTTTACAGTCAGGATTTATTTAGAGTAGGGAACCTTTAGTTAGTCAGGAACCACTTTGTTTCAGATGAAACCTTTTAGTGTGCGGTCAGAACCTTTAGTGTGCAGTCAGGAACTTTAGTTTGCAGTCAGGAACCTTTAGTTTGCAGTCAGGAACCTTTATGTGCAGTCAGAAACCTTTAGTGTGCAGTCAGAAACCTTTAGTGTGCAGTCAGAACCTTTAGTGTGCAGTCGAGGAACCTTTAGTCAGTCAGAAACCTTTAGTGTGCATCAGAAACTTTAGTGTGCAGAGACTTTAGTGTGCAGTCAGGAACCTTTAGTGTAGTCAGGAACCTTTAGTTTCAGTCAGGAACCTTTAGTTTCAGTCAGGAACCTTTAGTTAGTCAGGACATTAATTCCAGTAACTTTAGTGACTGAACCTTTAGTTTCAGTCAGGAACCTTTAGTGTGCAGTCAGAAACCTTTAGTTTCAGTCAGGAACCTTTAGTGTGCAGTCAGGTACCTTTAGTTTGCAGTCAGGAACCTTTAGTTTACGTGAACCTTTAGTTTCAGTCAGAATTTAGTTTTAAACTATCAGAACCTTTAGTTGCAGTCTGAAACTTTAGTTTACGTCAGGAACCTTTAGTGTGCGTCAGGAACCTTTATTTTGCCAGGAACCTTTAGTTTGCAGTCAGGAACCTTTAGTTTCAGTCAGGAACCTTTTGTGCAGTCAGGAACCTTTAGTTGAGAATCAGAACCTTTAGTGTGCAGCAGAACTTTGTTGCAGTCAGGAACCTTTAGTTAGCGTCAGGAACCTTTAGTTTGCAGTCTAGGAACTTTAGTTTGCAGTCAGGAAACCTTTATGTGATCAGGAACCTTTAGTTTAGGAAACTTTAGTTTCTAAGTATTTACAGTGGAACCTTAGTGTATGGAACTTTTAGTTTGCAGTCGAACCTTTAGTTTCGTCAGTAGTTTGAGTCTGAACTTTATGTCAGGAACCTTAGTTGAATCAGGAACCTTTAGTGTACATCTGGAACCTTTAGTTTGCAGTCTAGGAACCTTTAGTTCTGTCAGGAACCTTTAGTGTGCAGTCAGGAACCTTTAGTTGAGTCAGGAACCTTTGTGTTTAGTCAGGAACCTTTAGTTTACAGTCAGGAACTTTTTTGAGTCCGGACTTTATTTGCAGCAGGAACCTTTAGTTTGCAGTCAGGAAACCTTTAGTGTGCAGGGAACCTTTAGTCAGTAGACCTTTAGTAGACAGGAACTTTTTAGTTCAGCTTTAATTTATGTAGAACTTTAGTATCAGTCAGGAACCTTTAGTTTGCAGCAGGAACCTTTAGGTTGCAGTCAGGAACCTTTAGTGTGCAGTCAGAAACCTTTAGTTCAGTAGGAACCTTTAGTTGCAGTCAGGAACTTTAGTTGCAGTCAGGAACCTTTAGTTCAGTCAGAACCTTTATTGCATCAGGAAACTTTATGTGAGTCAGGAACTTTAGTTTATGGAACCTTTAGTTTCAGTCAGGAACTTTAGTTCAGTCAGGAACCTTTGTGTCATAGGAACCTTTTGTGTCCAGTTTCAGGAAACCTTACATTCTTCAGAACCTTTATTACGAACTTTAGTTTACAGTCAGAACTTTAGTTTGCAGTCGGAACTTTGTTTCTGAGGAACTTTTTAAACTTCACGTGTAGTCAGAAACCTTTAGTGTTACAGTCAGGAACCTTTAGTTTAGTCGGAACCTTTAGTTGCAGTAGAACCTTTAGGTGCGTCAGAAACCTTTAGTGTGAGTCGAAACTATTTAGTCGAACTTGAGTCGGAACCTTTAGTGTGCAGTCAGGAACCTTTAGTTAACAGTCAGGAACCTTTAGTGTGCAGTCAGGAACCTGTAGGACTTTATTCAGGAACCTTTAGTGTGCAGTCGGAACCTTTAGTTTAGCAGTCAGGAACCTTTAGTTGTAGTCAGGAACCTAGTTTACAGTCGGACTTAGTTTGAACCAGATTAGTTTGCAGTCAGGAACCTTTAGTGTCAGTCAGGAACCTTTAGTGTTGCAGTCAGTACTCTTGTCAGTTAGGAACCAATTAGACTTTAGGATGCCTGGGTCAGGATCAGGACTTTTAGTTGACAGTGACTCAGTGATTGACCTTTAGTTTACAGTCAGGAACCTTTAGTTTGCAGTCAGGAACACTTTAGTTTGCGTCAGGAACCTTTAGTGTGCAGTCAGGAACCTTTAGTTTACAGTCAGGAACCTTTAGTTTGTAATCGGATACCTTTAGTTTACAGTCAGGAACCTTTAGTGTGCAGTCAGGAACCTTTAGTGTGCAGTCAGGAACCTTTGTTTGCAGTCAGGAACCTTTAGTTTGCAGTCAGGAACCTTAGTTGTAATCAGGAACCTTTGTGTACAGTCAGGGAACCTTTAGTGTGCAGTCAGAAACCTTTAGTGTGCAGTCAGGAACCTTTAGTGTGCAGTCAGGAAACCTTTAGTTTGCAGTCAGGTACCTTTAAGTGTCAGTCAGGAACTTTAGTTTACAGTGAATCTTTAGTTTGCAGTCCGAACCTTTAGTTTGCAGCAGGAACCTTTAGTTTGCAGTCAGGAACCTTTAGTTGACAGTCAGGAACTTTAGTTCACAGACCTTTAGTGCAGTCAGGAACCTTTTGTGTCAGTCAGGAACCTTTAGTGTGACTTAGTTTCAGCGAACCTTTAGTGTGTACAGTCAGGAAACCTTTAGTGTGCATTCAGGAAACCTTTAGTGTGCAGTCAGGAACCTTTAGTGTGCAGTTAGGAACCTTTAGTGTGCAGTCAGGAACCTTTAGTGTGCAGTCAGGAACCTTTAGTGTGCAGTCTGAAACCTTTTAGTTTCCTAATATCATTTGGCGATGAAAAGACATTAAATAAGCCACTGAACTGAACTGAACTGAACCTTTAGTTTACAGTCAGGAACTTTAGTGTGCAGTCAGAAACCTTATGTTTACAGTCAGGAACCTTTAGTTTACAGTCAGGAACCTTTTAGTTTGCAGTCAGGATCCTTTAGTTTACAGTCAGGAACCTTTAGTGTGCAGTCAGGAACCTGTAGTTTACAATCAGGAACCTTTAGTGTGCAGTCTGGAACCTTTAGTTTACAGTCAGGAACCTTTAGTTTACAGTCAGGAACCTTTAGTGTGCAGTCAGGAACCTTTAGTTTGCAGTCAGGAACCTTTAGTTTACAGTCAGGAACCTTTAGTGTGCAGTCAGGAACCTTTAGTTAACAATCAGGAACCTTTAGTGTGCAGTCAGGAACTTTTAGTTTTGCAGTCAGGAACCTTTAGTTTACAGTCAGGAACCTTTAGTTTGCAGTCAGGAACCTTTAGTTTGCAGTCAGGAACCTTTAGTGTGCAGTCAGGAACCTTTAGTTTACAGTCAGGATCCTTTTAGTTTGTAATCAGGAACCTTTAGTTTACAGTCAGGAACCTTTAGTGTGCAGTCAGGAACCTTTAGTTTGCAGTCAGGAACCTTTCGTTTGCAGTCCAGGAACCTTTAGTTTACAGTCAGGAACCCTTAGGTTGTAATCAGGAACCTTTAGTGTACAGTCGGGAACTTTAGTGTGCAGTTAAGAACCTTTAGTGTGCAGTCAGGAACCTTTAGTGTGCAGTCAGAAACCTTCAGTTTGCAGTCAGGAACCTTTAGTGTGCAGTCAGGAACCTTTGTTTACAGTCAGGAATCTTTAGTTTGCAGCCCGGTACCTTTAGTTTGCAGCCAGGAACCTTTAGTTTGCAGTCAGAAAACCTTCAGTGTGCAGTCAGAAACCTTTAGTGTGCAGTCAGAAACCTTTAGTGTGCAGTCAGGAACCTTTAGTGTGCAGTCAGGAACCTTTAGTGTACAGTCAGAAACCTTTAGTGTGCATTCAGAAACCTTTAGTGTGCAGTCAGGAACCTTTAGTGTGCAGTCAGAAACCTTTAGTGTGCAGTCAGGAACCTTTAGTGTGCAGTCAGGAACCTTTAGTGTGCAGTCAGAAACCTTTAGTTTCCTAATATCATTTGGCGATGAAAAGACATTAAATAAGCCACTGAACTGAACTGAACGTTTAGTTTACAGTCAGGAACCTTTGTTTACAGTCAGGAACCTTTAGTTTACAGTCAGGAACCTTTAGTTTCCAGTCAGGAACCTTTAGTTTGCAGTCAGGAACCTTTAGTTTACAGTCAGGAACCTTTAGTTTGTTATCAGGAACCTTTAGTTTGCAGTCAGAAACCCTTTAGTGTGCAGTCAGAAAACCTTTAGTGTGCAGTCAGAAACCTTTAGTTTACAGTCAGGAACCTTTAGTTTACAGTAAGGAACCTTTAGTTTGCAGTCAGGAACCTTTAGTTTGCAGTCAGAAACCTTTAGTGTGCGGTCAGAAACCTTTAGTGTGCAGTCAGGAACCTTTAGTGTGCAGTCAGGAACCTTTAGTGTGCATGTCAGGAACCTTTAGTGTGCAGTCAGGAACCTTTAGTGTGCTGTCAGAACCTTTAGTGTGCAGTCAGAACCTTTCGTGTGCAGTCAGAAACCTTTAGTGTGCAGTCAGGAACCTTTAGTGTGCAGTTAGGAACCTTTAGTGTGCAGTCAGGAACCTTTAGTGTGCAGTCAGGAACCTTTAGTGTGCAGTCTGAAACCTTTAGTTTCCTAATATCATTTGGCGATGAAAAGACATTAAATAAGCCACTGAACTGAAACTGAACTGAACCTTTAGTTTACAGTCAGGAACCTTTAGTGTGCAGTCAGAAACCTTTAGTTTACAGTCAGGAACCTTTAGTTTACAGTCAGGAACCTTTAGTTTGCAGTCAGGAACCTTTAGTTTACAGTCAGGAACCTTTAGTGTGCAGTCAGGAACCTGTAGTTTACAATCAGGAACCTTTAGTGTGCAGTCAGGAACCTTTAGTTTACAGTCAGGAACCTTTAGTTTACAGTCAGGAACCTTTAGTGTGCAGTCAGGAACCTTTAGTTTGCAGTCAGGAACCTTTAGTTTACAGTCAGGAACCTTTAGTGTGCAGTCAGGAACCTTTAGTTAACAATCAGGAACCTTTAGTGTGCAGTCAGGAACTTTTAGTTTGCAGTCAGGAACCTTTAGTTTACAGTCAGGAACCTTTAGTTTGCAGTCAGGAACCTTTAGTTTGCAGTCAGGAACCTTTAGTGTGCAGTCAGGAACCTTTAGTTTACAGTCAGGAACCTTTAGTTTGTAATCAGGAACCTTTAGTTTACAGTCAGGAACCTTTAGTGTGCAGTCAGGAACCTTTAGTTTGCAGTCAGGAACCTTTCGTTTGCAGTCAGGAACCTTTAGTTTACAGTCAGGAACCCTTAGGTTGTAATCAGGAACCTTTAGTGTACAGTCGGGAACCTTTAGTGTGCAGTTAAGAACCTTTAGTGTGCAGTCAGGAACCTTTAGTGTGCAGTCAGAAACCTTTAGTTTCCTAATATCATGTGGCGATGAAAAGACATTAAATAAGCCACTGAACTGAACTGAACTGAACCTTTAGTTTACAGTCAGGAACCTTTAGTGTGCAGTCAGGAACCTTTAGTTTGCAGTCAGGAACCTTTAGTTTGCAGACAGGAACCTTTAGTTTGTAATCAGGAACCTTTAGTTTACAGTCAGGAACCTTTAGTGTGCAGTCAGGAACCTTTAGTTTACAGTCAGGAACCTTTAGTGTGCAGTCAGGAACCTTTAGTTTGCAGTCAGGAACCTTTAGTTTACAGTCAGGAACCTTTAGTGTGCAGTCAGGAACCTTTAGTTTACAGTCAGGAACCTTTAGTGTGCAGTCAGGAACCTTTAGTTTACAGTCAGGAACCTTTAGTGTGCAGATCAGGAACCTTTAGTTTACAGTCAGGAACCTTTAGTGTGCAGTCAGGAACCTTTAGTTTACAGTCAGGGACCTTTAGTGTGCAGTCAGGAACCTTTAGTTTACAGTCAGGGACCTTTAGTGTGCAGTCAGGAACCTTTAGTTTACAGTCAGGAACCTTTAGTGTGCAGTCAGGAACTTTAGTTTGCAGTCAGGAACCTTTAGTGTGCAGTCAGGAACCTTTAGTTTGCAGTCAGGAACCTTTAGTTTGCAGTCAGAAACCTTTAGTGTGCAGTCAGAACACCTTTAGTTTGTAATCAGGAACCTTTAGTTTACAGTCAGGAACCTTTAGTGTGCAGTCAGGAACCTTTAGTGTGCAGTCAGGAACCTTTAGTTTGCAGTTAGGAACCTTTAGTTTGCAGTCAGGAACCTTTAGTGTGCAGTCAGGAACCTTTAGTTGGTAATCAGGAACCTTTAGTTTACAGTCAGGAACCTTTAGTGTGCAGTCAGGAACCTTTAGTTTGCAGAGAGCATTGATGGTCGGGCAAGCAGTGGTATAGAACTGCCTAAGCTTTAAAAAAAAAAAAAAACTGGATGAAACATCAACAACACATGGCATGGGAAATCAGTGACGAGAAGATCAAGCTGACAGCAAGCTGCAACACCATTATCAACTCTGGTACAACTGTCCATCGACAGAAACCAGAAAAATGTTCGACCGTTCACATCAGCCATGAGCAACCCAAACCAGAAATGCTCACCACCAAGCTTGAATAAATGTTAGCGAACCGCCCAGAGAACGTGGACAAACGAGTCACAAGACAAAACACAACGCGTTTCGACCTCTTAGGTCTTCCTCAGGTGAGACATAAACGAATAACTCACCTGAGGAAGACCTAATAGGTCGAAACGCGTTGTGTTTTGTCTTGTGACTCGTTTGTCCACGTTCTCTGGGCGGTTCGCTAACATTTATTTAAGATTTGTTTAGATTTCCGCCTGCAGTCGTCTCGCTTTGCAACTACACCAAGCTTGGTTAAAACGAGTTTAGTTTATTCATTTTATTCATATGTACATACATACATGTACATGTATCTACACACACACACACACACACACACACACACACACACACACACACACACACACACACACACACAGGATGATGTCGACAGAGCGCATCGCCTTGGTTCACTGCCTGCTGTCTCTGGCAGACCACGCCCAGTGATCGTGAAGTTTCTCAGGTGGAGAGACTACATGATCATAATGAAGGACAGAGAAGGGAAAGATCAAATGCGGGCCTCTGAAGGGATACGAGTGGCAGCAGACCTGACCAAACAGCAGAGGGATACCATGGCGCAGTATCGGCAGGAAGGGAAGCACGCCTACTACTCCAGGGGCAAGCTGGTGGTGACGGAATCCAGGAGACGACACGAAAATGGCAGCAGCTACCGTGACAGCAGGCCCCACCCCAATCTTTGTCTCCCTGGTGGCGATCCCTGCTTCCTGTCCTGTTTTCCCACACTGTCCCAGACCCACACTGACACTCGTGCTGCCATACAGGGCCAAGACTGTGGTACAGTGCTGTACCCTGGGCAAACTGAGGATGCTGATGATGTTTGTGTCGCGGGTGGCCTGGCAGTGGAGCGGGGTCCAGACGAGGGTCAGCGCCAGGACAGCACGGACACGGCCAATGCCTGGAGTGCAGAACGCGAGGTGAGCAGCCAGGTGATGGGCAGGAAAGCGGCAGCCAGCGGCAGTCGCCATCCTTGCTGGGCTTTGGTCGGGCTCTCCAGTCAGCACCCCTACCACGCAGCCATCCAGTGCATCAAAGTCACAGCGTGATGGTGGTGGAGGGAGGGGGCGAGGGAAGTCACATGCTGCCAACGAAAGACGTACGGTGAGTAGACAACCGTCAGCAGCCACTCCAGTACATACTAGGCAGCAATCATTACGCTCTGATGTTACCGCACTCCACACAAGGTTAACTGCCAATGACTGGTGTCAGAACCGTCAACAAAAGGCACAGCAAAATCAGGGAAGGGGGTCCAAAGAACTGACGGTCAGGCACACAGCCTGTTTTGATTGTGATGATAGTTCGATAAGTCTGGCTTATTCCGGAGATGTTTCTGAACACTCAATAATGTTAGTTTGCTTCTGTCAATATTGCTTTAAATGCGATATAAACAGTAATGTCAGTAATGTTGCTGAACTGAAGGCAGATATTGTTGATACTGGTCTTGTTAACATACTCATGCGAATGTTGATAACACCAATAGCATCTCTTTCCATTATGTCGCTGAATGTAGAAGGTATTATGGAGCGTGACAAATCAACTGATCTGTCTTATTTTGTTATGAATTATGATTTCGCGTTGCTGGTTGAAACCTTTTCCCAGACATTTCCAGAGTCTTTAATCCTTCTCATGTAGCATATGCCTCTCCTGGGGTCAAACTGTCAGACAGTAACTCACAGTCGTCTTTCAGGAGGGGTCGTGTTCTAGTCAGAAAAACTTTGACTGAATATGTGACTAGAATTGAATGTGAACTCGACAATATTATTGTGTTGAAGATTTCCCAAAAGCTCATTGGAACAATGACTGATTGCTTATTGGATTGGTGCTTATATCCCCCCCCGAGCATTCAGTCTATTATGAAGAAACAGATATTTATAATGGTATCTCCATGCTAGAAGACTGTTTGCTTGATCTTGCTAGAGAGTATGATAGTGCTCCCGTTCATAATCTTGGAGATTTAAATTCAAGAACCGGCTCATCAGCGTTAAAGCTGTGACATACATGATTCTTTTTATGATGTGCGGGGGAATCTATTGACAGAAATGATTTAAAAGAACACCCTGATAAAGTGCGTATGTCAACGGACAATGTAGTTATTCTTTTGGTCGCTATCTGTTATCTGTGTGTGTAACTGTATGAATTGTGCATTTTTAATGGGCTTGTGTCCCGAACTTCTCGGGAGATTTCACATATGTATCATCGAATGGACGCGTGTTATAGACTATTTTCTAGTTTCCATACTCCTAGTAAATATGTGTAAATGTTTTATGTTATACCTATGGTTAAAACAAAACACGCTGCCATGGAATGTCTCTCAATCGTCATAATGTTTTATATTCCGAACAAACATTGATCGTGAAACCTTTTCAATTACAAAATACACATGGAATGATGATCAGCATGTTGCCTACAATGACCTTATGTGCAGTGTCGAGGTGAGAGCTATCTTGAATGAAGCGATGTTACTTATTGAAAATGATATAAATTTGGCGCTTGCTAAATTTAATGAATGTTTTATTTATGCAGGAAATTGCATGAAGGAAAACTACATGTATTGGATGTGAAAAGATGAAAATATGGTTTGACTTGGAATGTAGGCAGAGTAGAACTCTTGCGCCGCATCGGCGCCAACTTGGCAAAAGCCATATTGATGCTGAAAGTCTAGCTTACTCTGAAAAAAGAAAACAGTATAAAGAGTTATTAGAATCGAAAAAGAAACTGCATAAAGAAAAGATTTGTGCGCTCAATACAGGATAATTTAAATGATGCAAGAAAATTTTGGGATACCATTCGTTCTGTGAAATCTAAGACTGGTGTGCAAAATACGATAACAAAAAATGAATGGTTTCATCATTTGATAATGTGTTTAATTCTGTGCCAGACACTGTTGCAAATGCAGTTGGTGATATTGATGTTCCTTGTGATGATGGCGAAAATTACACACTTAACAGTGACGACGATTCAGTTCTTCTTGATAACACGCGTACATCGAATGTGATGCGCTCAATGAATCAATAACAGCAGAAGAAATTCGAGCTGCTGTGCAAGTACTTAAATCTCGGAAGGCACCCGGCCCGGATGGACTCATTGGAGAATTTTACAAAAATAGCATTGAGCAAATATTGCCTTTCCTTGTTAAATTTTTTAACTATCTCTTTGATCACGGGCTTTTTCCTGACGAGTGGTCATTGTCCATTATTCAGCTTCTGCACAAAAGGGCGATTTGAATGTTCCAGACAATTATAGAGGCATTTCTCTTCTCAATATTTGTAGTAAGTTGTATAGTTTTGTATTAAATAAGCGCATTTCAAACTGGATTGACGACAAGGGAATTGTTAGTGAAGAGCAAGCTGGATTCAGGAAGGGTTACTGTACAGCAGATCACATATTCACTCTCTATGCTATGGTACAAAGCAACTTGTGAGACACAGGAAATTGTATGTAGCATTTATAGATTTCCGTAAAGCTTTTGATACTGTGTGCAGAGAAAAGTTGTGGATTATCTTGCATAAAAATGGCCTACAAGGCAAGATACTCAGTGCCTTAAAATCGATGTATAATGTTGTCCAAGCAAGGGTGCGTGTTGGCGGTGAATTAACAATGTTTTTTTGTGCCCTCGAGGCTTGAAACAGGGGAGGTCTGCTCACCTGTGCTTTTTTCGCTCTTTATAAATGAGCTGACGAAAGATGTGCTTGAATCTGGTCGCCATGGCGTTCAGTTGACGCCAGATTTTATTCAAATACTAATCCTCCTATTTGCTGATGATGTTGCGCTAATATCTGATAGTGTTACTGGTCTTCAGAGCAGTTGAATATTTTGTCTGATGCAGCTAAACGTCTTGATCTCATTGTAAATATGGAAAAATCGAACGTTGTAATCTTTCGGAATGGGGGATACCATGCCTTAAGGGAAAGATGGTTTTTTGATGATAACGAATTAAAAATTGTGAATATGTAAATACCTTGGCTTCACTTGTCAACAAGATTAAGTTTTGTATATACTATGTCTGATCTCGCAGACAGGGCCAAGAAAGGAATTACAGCAATCATAAGAACGATGTGGTCAATTGGCGAGCATTCTCCTACTTCTTTTTTAAACTTTTCGATTGTCAGATTCAACCCATTTTAACATATGGAGCTGAAATCTGGGGCTTGACGCAAAATCAAGAACAGATAGAAGAATCCATTGTTTGCTCTGAAACGATTTCTGGGTGTGAATATAAATACGCCGAGGCATGTTATTTAGGAGAAACAGGCAGGTATCCTTTGTATATATTAACGTTTGTCAAATGTGTAAAGTTTGGTTACGTCTTGTACAGATGGACAATGATCGATATCCCAAAAAGGCCTATGAAATGCTTTTAAATTTGCAACGCCAAAATTATGAAACGTGGGAATGTAAAGTTTAGAAATGTACTGTATAAGTTTGGTTTTGGGGAAGTTTGGGAATCTCAAGGAGTTGGTAACGTTAACATCTTCCTAGCATGTTTCAAGGAAAGACTTATAGACTGTTTTAAGCAGGACTGGCATGCGTCTTTGGAGTCGCATACATTTTATAACGTGTATGCTTCTTTCAAGCAATCCTTCTCATAAGTAACATTTATGTGACATCAGTTACATCAAGAAGCGTAATGTATATTCGAGATTTAGAATTGGAATGTCTCCACTGAAATGTCATTTTTTTGATGTATAGACCCTACCTGAACAGTGATGTGAATTGTCCATTTTGTCCCAATGTTCCAGAAACTGAACTCCATTTTTTGTGTGTTTGCCACCAGTATGAAAACCTTAGACAAGAATTGTTGCCTAGAAAGTTTTATAGACAGCCTTCCATGTTTAAATTTTCGTTGTTGCTTGCGAATACGAACAAACGCATTATGGAAAGGCTGTCCCTCTTCGTATTCAAGGCTTTAAGGTTAAGACACGAGAGTATGAATGTGATTTGATTGATTATTGATTTTGAATATTCACTCCATTGTATGGGCAAATGGCCTGATCAATTAAAACATTCCGACTTCCGACTCCGACTCCGACACACCACACACACACACACACACACACACACACACACACACACACACACACACCACACACACTCACTCACTCACTCACTCACTCACACGCACGTACGCACGCACTCACGCGCGTGCGCACACACACACAGACACACACATGTCAACCCTGGGTGTGGTAGTGTACAGGGAAGCATGATGACAGTGATGTCAGGACAGGACAGGGAAGAGTTGACAGAAAAATACACAACAGGCTATTTTACTGGAATTTATTTTGTCCAAAAAAAAAGTAAATAAATAAATAAAACACTGTAAAAAGTCAATAACTGTCTTCAACATGATAGTGTTGAATGGACTCGCCATTCTAAACAGTAATACAAAACCATACTTGCCAACAATATCACCAGCTTAACAGTGAAGACTCACCCAGTGCTTTTTTCTCCAATGAGTTCAAATCACTTGACATGTATGAGACATTAAACAAAAGGATATTACATAACAAAAAAAAAAAAAAAAAAGCCAGGACTCCAAATCCCATCCCTCAAAGACAACGACAGCCATTGTCAAAGACACCAGGATTCAAACGGTTTCGTTCAAATAAATTTTCCGCTCAACTAACCATCTAAAACGCTACGCTGAATAAATTTACCGTGTTACAGGTCTGCCTTGTTGATTAATTTGTCAGTATCATGTCACATAGCCATTATGTTTCTATTCAGCTATAGCAGCTGAATTCATTTGTCAACCGAGGCTCCAGCTATTTTAATAGTTGTGTTATTGCATGTCCTACAACATTTTTTTTTTCTTCTGTTTTATTCTTCTGTGCCAATCCAGTGGCATTACCTCCCCTCCCCAACACCACCAACCCCCACCGACCCCCATGCCGCTCTCTCCGGTTCCCCGTCCACACGCACTCACTGGTTTGTATCATAACGCCAGCACCGGCAACCCACAGGAGAGGGTCACGTCAAGTCGTCACGAGGCAACCCGCCAAAACAGACACTGCACTGCTGACGAGTCACTTCAGTGGTTGCAAAGTGAGTCGACTGCAGGCGGAGATTGAACACATTTTAACAGTAATCATGATGACTCCATCGAACAACGTGGACAAACGAACCACAAGACAAAAACACGACGCGTTTCGACCTCCTGTGTGGTTTTGTGGTGGTACCTGATGTGATCCAACATACACAGAACACCACCTGCAAAGCCCCCACTGACGACAATAGTTACTTGGTCATCAAGCCAGCATCGGTTGGCTTTCCCGTCTGGAGGGAGTCAAACTGAGCCGGAATGGCTCAGTTGGCAGAGCGTCGTACTCGTAATCTTGGTGATCCTGGGGTTGCGGGTTCGAATCTCCGCCGGGCCGTTTCGGTACAGGAGGATTTTTCCCTCGGAGTTAACATTGGTTCTGACTCCATTTCCCATACAGTCCTTCGAATGAGACTATAAACCGAGGTTCCGTGTGTGAACGCACGCATAACATCTTGCACACATGTAAAATCCCATCACCAACTTTCGGAAGAGAAGGCCAGTTTGGCCGTTGGTATGGATGACACGTTACACATACCATGCACCCTGCGTGAGAAATGGAAAGAATGAAGGAAGTAAGGAAACTGAGTGAACGATAATGAACAACACTGACTGGATGGCACGGGAAACGACTGAATGAAGCGCCAGCTGGCAGCTCTTCTGTCGGCACTACCCAGGTAGGCAGCCCGTTGTGTAAACGAGTGTGGATTGTAAAGCGCTTAGAGCTTGGTCTCTAGCCGAGAATAGGCGCTATATAAGTATCCATTATTATTATTATTATTATTATTACTAAACTCTCCGTCCAATGACAGTTCCCATGAACTCACTGATACCGGCAACCTCAGCATGACCTCATCACCGGCATAGACGTGGTGAAGAAACTGATATTGAGCTCACCATGAGAGCAGGGCATGAAGAGCGACCGAATTTGAGACTTTTTTCCCTTTTGATGCTGATCCATGGGGGTGCAAAGACAATCCTGCAAGGAACAGTCAGAGGAAGCCGCAACAGAGGAAGACAAAGGAAGAGGTGGGAAGACAATATCCGAGCGTGGACTGGAATGAGCCTGGCGGAATCTCAGCGAGCGGTGGAAGACAGGGACAGATGGGGAGAGTGGTGGCCGGATCATCGGGGGTGCCCCATCGACAACAGACGATGTCAAGGGATAGGTAAAAGGTAAACAATGGGGATGAGGATGATGAAGATGTTGCTATGGAATACCCTTCCGGTCCAAAATTGCTCAACAATGCTGAACTCTACGATTGCTTTCGTGACACATTCCGGCGTCAGCCAGGCCCGAAAGTACAGACACCTGCAGTGTTGGTCAGGAAATTTGACACTAGATATATATATTTTTTTAAAGTGAAAATAGGAGCGAAGACGGGGATGATTGTGTTTGCTAACACTGCAACATTTTCGGCCTTTTGAAAATATCTATACTTCCCGTGTGTGTGTGTGTGTGTGTGTGTGTGTGTGTGTGTGTGTGTGTGTGTGTGTGCGTGCGTGCGTGCATGCGTGCGTGCGTGCGTGCGTGCGTGCGTGTATGTGTGTGCGCGCGCATGCGTGCGTGCGTGTGTGTGCGTGCGTGCACGTGCAAGTGTGTGTATGTGTTTACGCGCATGCAAATGTCCAAGTATGCGCGCGCGCGCGTGCGCGCGCGCGTGTGTGTTGTGTGTGTGTGTGTGTGTGTGAGTGTGTGTGTGTGTGCGTGTGTGCGTGTTCGTGTGTAGTATCCACTTTCACATCTCCTGTATTTCTCTTAGTTCAGAGTCCAAAACTTGGCACAGTTGAGTCCAGATACTGAGAAAGAGAACTGTTCAGGATCTGGGCGACAAGTTCTGTTGCTTCTTGATCTACTAACCTTTTTTTTCAATCAGTCGTGACGCAGGGTTGTCTCGATTATTGCCAGTACCATTAGTATCTCCCTGATATCAATACGGCCCAGCACAGTACCATTTTCTTCGTCTTCTTGGGGCAGTCTATTGCTGTTTGCATGACGACAAGATCATTGGACTGACGATGTTACAAGGACCTAATGACTTGATCGTTTGTCGTGCCCCTCTGCAAAAAGCAAGAAAAAAAGCCACCAGCATAGACACGGAATAACGTCATATCTCTCGGTCAGAAACAATGAGTTTGTTAA
>CM031605.1:37922932-37957932 GCA_018398815.1 Conus ventricosus
CCCGGGTACCTTTTTGGCAGCCAGGACCTTTAGTTTGCAGTCAGAAACCCTTTTCAGTGTGCAGTCAGGAAACCTTTAGTGTGCAGTCAGAAACCTTTAGTGTGCAGTCAGGAACCTTTAGTGTGCAGTCAGGAACCTTTAGTGTACAGTCAGAAACCTTTAGTGTGCATCAGAAACCTTTAGTGTGCAGTCAGGAACCTTTAGTGTGCAGTCAGAAACCTTTAGTGTTGCAGTCGGGAAACCTTTAGTGTGCAGTCAGGAACCTTTAGTGTGCAGTCAGAACCTTTAGTTTCTAATATAAATTTTGGCGATGTAAGACTTAAATAAGCCACTGAATGAACTGACGTTTAGTTTACAGTCGGGAAACCTTTAGTTTACAGTCAGGAACCTTTAGTTTACAGTCAGGAACCTTTAGTTTCCATCAGGAACCTTTAGTTTGCAGTCAGGAACCTTTAGTTTACAGTCAGAACCTTTATTTTTGTAATCGAACCTTTAGTTTGCAGTCAGAAAACCTTTAGTGTGCAGCAAAAACCTTTATGTCAGTCGAAACCTTTATTTTTCAGTCGGGAACCTTTAGTTTAAGTAAGGAACTTTGTTTGCAGTCGGGAAACTTTATTTGCGTCAGAAACCTTTAGTGTGCGGTCAGAAACCTTTAGTGTGCAGTCAGGAACCTTTAGTTTGCAGTCAGGAACCTTTAGTTTGCAGTCAGGAACCTTTAGTGTGCAGTCAGGAACCTTTAGTGTGCAGTCAGGAACCTTTAGTGTGCGTCAAAATAGTGTGCAGTCAAACCTTTAGTGTGCAGTCAGAACCTTAGTGTGCAGTCAGACTTTAGTTGCTGTTAGGAACCTTTAGTGTTGCAGTCAGGAACCTTTAGTGTGCAGTCGGAACCTTTAGTGTGCGTCGAACCTTTAGTTTCCTATTCTTTTGGCATGAAAGACTTAAATAAGCCACTGAATGAATGAACGAACCTTTAGTTTACAGTCAGGAACCTTAGTGTGCAGTCAGAAACCTTTAGTTTACAGTCGGAACCTTTAGTTTACAGTCAGGAACCTTTAGTTTGCAGTCAGGAACCTTTAGTTTACAGTCAGGAACCTTTTAGTGTGCAGTCAGGAACCTGTATTTTAAACAATCAGGAACCTTTAGTGTGCAGTCTGGAACCTTTAGTTTACAGTCAGGAACCTTTAGTTTACAGTCAGGAACCTTTAGTGTTGCAGTCAGGAACCTTTAGTTTGCAGTCAGGAACCTTTAGTTTACAGTCAGGAACCTTAGTGTGCAGTCAGGAACCTTTTTATTTAAACAATCAGGGAACCTTTAGTGTGCAGTAAGAAACTTTAGTTTGCAGTCAGGAACCTTTAGTTACAGTCAGGAAACCTTTAGTTTGCAGTCAGGAACCTTTTGTTTGCAGTCAGAACCTTTATGGCAGTCAGGAACCTTTATTTTACAGTCAGGAACCTTTAGTTTGTAATCAGGAAACCCTTTAGTTTACAGTCAGGAAAACCTTAGTGTGCAGTCAGGAACCTTTATTTGCGTGGGAAACTTTGTTGCAGTCAGGAACCTTTAGTTACAGTCAGGAACCCTTAGGTTGTAATCTGGAAACCTTTAGTGTACAGTCGGGAACCTTTAGTGTGCAGTTAAGAAACCTTTAGTGTGCAGTCAGGAACCTTTAGTGTGCAGTCAGAAACCTTCATTTGCAGTAGGAACCTTTGTGTGCAGTCAGGAACCTTTAGTTACAGTCAGGAATCTTAGTTTGCAGTCGGTACCTTTAGTTTGCACCAGGAACCTTTGTTTGCAGTCAGAAAAACCTTATGGCATCAAGAACCTTAGGTGCAGTCAGAAACCTTTAGGTGCATTCAGGAACCTTTAGTGTGCAGTCGGGAACCTTTGTTTACAGTCGGGAAACCTTTAGTGTGCATTCAGAAACCTTTATTTGCGTCGGAACCTTTAGTGTGCAGTCAGAAACCTTTAGTGTGCAGTCAGGAACCTTTAGTGTGCAGTCAGGAACCTTTAGTGTGCAGTCAGAAACCTTTAGTTTCTATTCATTTGGCGAGAAAAGACATTAATAACCCATGAACTGAAAGAACGTTTAGTTTACAGTCAGGAACCTTTAGTTTACAGTCAGGAACCTTTAGTTTACAGTCAGGAACCTTTAGTTTCCAGTCAGGAACCTTTAGTTTGCAGTCAGGAACCTTTAGTTTCAGTCAGGAACCTTTAGTTTGTATCAGGAACCTTTAGTTTGCAGTCAGAAACCTTTAGTGTGCAGTCGGGAAACCTTGTGTGCAGTCAGAAACCTTTAGTTTACAGTCAGGAACCTTTATTTTCCCCAGTAAGGAACTTTGTTTGCAGTCAGGAACCTTTATTTGCAGTCAAAAACCCTTTAGTGTGCGGTCAAAAAACCCTTTTAGGTGCGTCGGGAAAACCTTTTTTTAGGTTGCAGTCAGGAACCTTTAGTTTGCAGTCAGGAACCTTTAGTGGGGCAGTCAGGAACCTTTGTGTGCGTCAGACCTTTAGTGTGCAGGTCAGAACCTTAGTGGCAGTTCAAAAACCTTTAGTGTGCAGCAAAAACCTTTATGTAAAGTCAGGAACCTTTAGTGTGCAGTTGGAACCTTTAGTGTGCAGTCGGGAAAACCTTTAGTTTTGCAGTCAGGAACCTTTAGTGTGCAGTCTGAACCTTAGTTTCCTATATCATTTGGCGATGAAAAGACATTAAATACCCACTGACTGAACTGAACTGAACCTATTTTACAGTCAGGAACCTTTGTGTGCAGTCAAAAACCCTTTTAGTTTACAGTCAGGAACCTTTAGTTTACAGTCGGAACCTTTAGTTTGCAGTCAGGAACCTTTAGTTTACAGTCAAGGAACCTTTAGTGTGCAGTCAGGAACCTTAGTTTCATCAGAACCTTTAGTGTGCAGTCTGGAACCTTTAGTTTACAGTCAGGAACCTTTAGTTTAACAGTCAGGAACCTTTAGTGTGCAGTCAGGAACCTTTAGTTTGCAGTCAGGAACCTTTAGTTTACAGTCGGGAAACCTTTTAGTGTGCAGTCGGGAACCTTTAGTTACAATCGGGAAACCCTTTTAGTGTGCAGTCAGGAACTTTTAGTTTGCAGTCGGGAAACCCTTTTAGTTTACAGTCAGGAACCTTTAGTTGCAGTCAGGAACCTTTAGTTTGCAGTCAGGAACCTTTAGTGTGCAGTCAGGAACCTTTAGTTTACAGTCGGAACCTTTAGTTTGTAATCAGGAAACCTTTAGTTTACAGTCAGGAACCTTTTGTGTGCAGTCGGAACCTTTAGTTTGCAGTAAAGGAACCTTTCGTTTGCAGTCAGGAACCTTTAGTTACAGTCGGGAACCCTTAGGTTGTAATCGGGGAACCCTTTAGTGTACAGTCGGGAAACCCTTTGTGTGCAGTTAAGAACCCTTTTAGTGTGCAGTCAGGAACTTTAGTGTGCAGTCAGAAACCTTCAGTTTGCAGTCGGGAACCTTTAGTGTGCAGTCAGGACCTTTAGTTTACGTCAGGAACCTTTAGTTTGCAGCCCGGTACCTTTAGTTTGCAGCCAGGAACCTTTAGTTGCAGTCAGAAACCTTCAGTGTGCAGCCCAAAAACCCTTTTAAAGTGTGCAGTCAAAAACCTTTAGTGTGCAGTCGGGAACCTTTAGTGTGCAGTCAGGAACCTTTAGTGTACAGTCAGAAACCTTTAGTGTGCATTCAGAAACCTTTAGTGTGCAGTCAGGAACCTTTAGTGTGCAGTCAGAAACCTTAGTGTGCAGTCAAAAAACCTTGTTTTTTTGCAGTCAGGAACCTTTAGTGTGCAGTCAGGAAACCTTTAGTTTCCTAATATCATTTGGCGATGAAAAGACATTAATAGCCATGAAACGACTACGTTTAGTTTACAGTCAGGAACCTTTAGTTTACAGTCAGGAACTTTAGTTTACAGTCAGGAACCTTTGTTTCAGTCAGGAACCTTTAGTTTGCAGTCAGGAACCTTTAGTTTACAGTCAGGAACCTTTAGTTTGTAATCAGGAACCTTTAGTTTGCAGTCAAAACTTTAGTGTGTTGTCAGAACTTTAGTGTCAGTCAGAAACTTTAGTTTACAGTCAGGAACCTTAGTTTACAGAAAAGGAACCTTTAGTTTGCAGTCAGGAACCTTTAGTTTGCAGTCAGAAACCTTTAGTGTGCGGTCAGAAAACCTTTGTGTGAGTCAGGAACCTTTAGTGTGCAGTCAGGAACCTTTAGTGTGCAGTCAGGAACCTTTAGTGTGCAGTCAGGAACCTTTAGTGGCAGTCAAAAACTTTAGTGTGCAGTCAGAACCTTTCGTTTTGCAGTCAGAAACCTTTAGTGTGCAGTCAGGAACCTTTAGTGTGCAGTTGGGAAACCCTTTAGTGTGCAGTCAGGAACCTTTAGTGTGCAGTCAGGAACCTTTAGTGTGCAGTCGAAACCTTTAGTTTCCTAATTCATTTGGCGATAAAAAGACATTAAAATAAGCCACTGAACTGAACTGAACTGAACCTTTAGTTTACAGTCAGGAACCTTTAGTGTCAGTCAGAAACCTTTATTTTTACAGTCAGGAACCTTTAGTTTTACAGTCAGGAACCTTTAGTTTGCAGTCAGGAAACCCTTTGTTTAACAGTCAGGAACCTTTAGTGTGCAGTCAGGAACCTGTAGTTTACAATCAGGAACCTTTAGTGTGCAGTCAGGAACCTTTAGTTTACAGTCAGGAACCTTTAGTTTACGTCAGGAAACCCTTTAGTGTGCAGTCAGGAAACCCTTTATTTGCAGTCGGGAAACCCTTTAGTTTACAGTCGGGAAACCCTTTATTTGTGCAGTCAGGACCTTTAGTTAACAATCAGGAACCTTTAGTGTGCAGTCAGGAACTTTTAGTTTGCAGTCAGGAACTTTAGTTTACAGTCAGGAACCTTTAGTTTGCAGTCAGGAACCTTTAGTTTGCAGTCAGGAACCTTTAGTGTGCAGTCAGGAACCTTTAGTTTACAGTCAGGAACCTTTAGTTTGTAATCAGAACCTTTAGTTTACAGTCGGAACCTTTAGTGTGCAGTCAGGAACCTTTAGTTTGCAGTCAGGAACCTTTCGTTTGCAGTCAGGAACCTTTAGTTTACAGTCAGGAACCCTTAGGTTGTAATCAGGAACCTTTTAGTGTACAGTCGGAACCTTTAGTGTGCAGTTAAGAACCTTTAGTGTGCAGTCAGGAACCTTTAGTGTGCAGTCAGAAAACCTTAGTTTCCAAATATCATGTGGCGATGAAAAGACTTTTAATAAGCCACTGAATGAACTGAACTGAACCTTTAGTTTACAGTCAGGAACCTTTAGTGTGCATTTCAGGAACCTTAGTTTGCAGTCAGGAACCTTTGTTTGCAGACAGGAACCTTTAGTTTGTAATCAGGAACCTTTAGTTTACAGTCAGGAACCTTTAGTGTGCAGTCGGGAAACCCTTTTTAGTTTACAGTCAGGAACCTTTAGTGTGCAGTCAGGAACCTTGTTTGCAGTCAGGAACCTTAGTTTACAGTCAGGAACCTTTAGTGTGCGTCAGGAACCTTTAGTTTACAGTCAGGAACCTTTGTGGCAGTCAGGAACCTTTAGTTTACAGTCAGGAACCTTTAGTGTGCAGTCAGGAACCTTTAGTTTACAGTCGGGGAACCTTTAGTGTGCGTCAGGAACCTTTAGTTACAGTCAGGGACCTTTAGTGTGCAGTCAGGAACCTTTAGTTTACAGTCAGGGACCTTTAGTGTGCAGTCAGGAACCTTTAGTTTACAGTCAGGAAACCCTTTTAGTGTGCAGTAAAGGGAACCTTTAGTTTGCAGTCAGGAACCTTTAGTGTGCGTCAGGAACCTTTAGTTTGCAGTCAGGAACCTTTAGTTTGCAGTCAGAAACTTTAGTGTGCAGTCAAAAACCTTTAGTTTGTAATCAGGAACCTTTAGTTTACAGTCAGGAAAACCTTTAGTGTGCAGTCAGGAACCTTTAGTGTGCAGTCAGGAACCTTTAGTTTGCAGTTTGGAACCTTTGTTTGCAGTCAGGAACCTTTAGTGTGCAGTCAGGAACCTTTAGTTGGTAATCAGGAACCTTTAGTTTACAGTCAGGAACCTTTAGTGTGCAGTCAGAACCTTTAGTTTGCAGAGAGCATTGATGGTGGGGCAAGCAGTGGTATAGAACTGCCTAAGCTTTAAAAAAAAAAAACTGGATGAAACATCAACAAACACATGGCATGGGAAATCAGTGACGAGAAGAATCAAGCTGACAGCAAGCTGCAACACCATTATCAACTCTGGTACAACTGTCCATCGACAGAAACCAAAAAAATGTTCGACCGTTCACCATCAGCCATGAGAAACCCCAACCAGAATTGCTCACCACCAAGCTTGAATAAATGTTAGCGAACCGCCCAGAAAAACGTGGCAAACGAGTCACAAGACAAAACACAACGCGTTTCGACCTCTTAGGTCTTCCTCAGGTGAGACATAACGATAATTCACCTGAGGAAGACCTAATAGGTCGAACGCGTTGGTTTTGTCTTGTGACTCGTTTGTCCACGTTTCTGGGCGGTTCGCTAACATTTATTTAAGATTTGTTTAGATTTCCGCCTGCAGTCGTCTCGATTTGCAACTACACCAAGCTTGGTTAAAACGAGTTTAGTTTTTTTCATTTTATTCATATGTACATACATACATGTACATGTATCTACACACACACAACACACACAACACACACACACACACACAACACACACACACACACACACAGGATGATGTCAAACAGAGCGCATCGCCTTGGTTCACTGCTGCTGTCCTGGCAGCCCACGCCCAGTGATCGTGAAGTTTCTCAGGTGGAGAGACTACATGATCATAATGAAGGACAGAGAAGGGAAAGATCAAATGCGGGCCTCTGAAGGGATACGAGTGGCGCAGACCTGACCAAACAGCAGAGGGATACCATGGCGCAGTATCGGCAGGAAGGGAAAGCACCCCTTACTACTCCAGGGGCAAGCTGGTGGTGACGGAATCCAGGAGACGACACGAAAATGGCAGCAGCTACCGTGACGGGCAGGCCCCACCCCAATCTTTGTCTCCCTGGTGGCGACCCCTGCTTCCTGTCATGTTTTCCCACACTGTCCAGACCCACACTGACACTCGTGCTGCCATACAGGGCCAAGACTGTGGTACAGGCTGTACCCTGGGCAAACTGAGGATGCTGATGATGTTAGTGTCGCGGGTGGCCTGGCGTGGAGCGGGGTCCAGACGAGGGTCGCGCCAGGACAGCACGGACACGGCCAATGCCTGGAGTGCAGAACGCGAGGATGGGGCAGCCAGGTGATGGGCAGGAAAGCGGCAGCCAGCGGCAGTCGCCATCCTTGCTGGGCTTTGGTCGGGGCTCTCCAGTCAGCACCCTACCACGCAGCCATCCGTGCATCAAAGTCACAGCGTGATGGTGGTGGAGGGAGGGGGCGAGGGAAGTCACATGCTGCCAACGAAAGACGTACGGTGAGTAGACAACCGTCAGCAGCCACTCCAGTACATCTAGGCAGCAATCATTACGCTCTGATGTTACCGCCTCCACAAAAGGGTTTTAATGCCCAAATGATTGGTGTCAGAACCCGTCAACAAAAGGCACAGCAAAATCAGGGAAAAGGGGGTCCAAAGAACTGAGGGTCAGGCCACGCCCTTGTTTTGATTGTGTTTGATAGTTCGATAAGTCTGGCTATTCCGGAGATGTTTTCTAAACACTCAAATAATGTTAGTTTTGCTTCTGTCAATATTGCTTTAAATGCGATAAACAGTAATGTCAGTAATGTTGCTAAACTGAAGGCAGTTTTGTTGATATGGTCTTGTTAAACCATACTCATGCGAAGTTGATAACACCAAAGCATCTCTTTCCATTATGTCGCTGAATGTAGAAGGTATATGGAGCGTGACAAATCAACTTGATCGTCTTATTTTGTTATGAATTATGATTTCGCGTTGCTGGTTGAAACCTTTTCCCAAGACATTTCCAGAGTCTTTAATCCCTTCTCATGTAGCATATGCTCTCCTGGGGTCAAACTGTCAGACAGTACTCACAGTCGTCTTTCAGGAGGGGTCGTGTTTTTTTTTTAGTCAGAAAAACTTTGACTGAATATGTGACTAGAATTGAATGTGAACTCGACAATTTTTTGTGTTGAAGATTTCCCAAAAGCTCATTGGAACAATGACTGATTGTTATTGATTGGTGCTTATATTTCCCCCGGCATTTTAGTTATTATGAAGAAACAGATATTTATAATGGTATCTCCATGCTAGAAGACTGTTTGCTTGATCTTGCTAGAGAGTATGATAGTGCTCCCCTTATAATCTGTGGAGATTTAAATTCAAGAACCGGCTCATCAGCGTTAAAGCTGTTGACTTTCATGATTCTTTTTATGATTGCGGGGAATCTATTGACAGAAATGATTTAAAAGAACACCTGTAAAGTTGCGTATGTCAACGGCAATGTTTGTTTAATTCTTTTGGTCGCTATCTGTTATCTGTGTGTTGAACTGTAATGAATTGTGCATTTTAAATGGGCTTGTGTCCCGAACTTCCTCGGGAGATTTCACATATGTATCATCGATGGACGCAGTGTTATAGACTATTTTCTAGTTTCCAACTCCCTAGTAAATATGTGTAAATTTTTTTAATGTTATACCTATGGTTAAAACAAAACACGCTGCCATTGAATTGTCTCTCAATCGTCATAATGTTTTATATTTCCCAACAAAACATTGATCGTGAAACCTTTTCAATTACAAAATACACATGGAATGATGATCAGCATGTTGCCTACAAGACCTTATGGCAGTGTCGAGGTGAGGCTATCTTGGAAAGAAGCGATTACTTATTGAAAATGATATAAATTTGGCGCTTGCTAAATTTAATGAATGTTTTATTTATGCAGGAAAATTTATGAAGAAAACTACATGTATTGGTTTTGAAAAGATGAAAAAAATGGTTTGATTGGAATGTAGGCAGAGTAGAACTCTTGCGCCGGCTTTGGCGCCAACTTGGCAAAAGCCATATTGATGCTGAAGTCTAGCTTACTCTGAAAAAAGAAAACAGTATAAAGAGTTATTAGAATCGAAAAAAAAACTGCATAAAGAAAAGATTGTGCGCCTCAATACAGGATAATTTAAATGATGCAAGAAAATTTTGGGATACCATTCGTTCTGTGAAATCTAAGACTGGTGTGCAAAATACGATAACCCAAAAAATGAATGGTTTTTTCATTTTGATAATGTGTTTAATTCTGTGCCAGACACTGTTGCAAATGCAGTTGGTGATATTGATGTTCCTTGTGATGATGGCGAAAATTTCACACTTAACGTGACGACGATTCAGTTCTCTTGATAACAACGCGTACCATCGAATGTGATGCGCTCAATGAATCAATAACAGCAGAAGAAATTCGAGCTGCTGTGCAAGTTACTTAAATCTCGGAAGGGACCCGGCCCGGATGGACTCATTGGGGAATTTTACAAAAATAGCATTGAGCAATATTGCCTTTCCTTTTAAATTTTTTAACTATCTCTTTGATCACGGGCTTTTCCGACGAGTGGTCATTGTCCATTATTCAGCTTCTGCACAAAAAGGGCGATTTGAATGTTCCAGACAATTATAGAGGCATTTCTCTTCTCAATTTTTTGTAGTAAGTTGTATAGTTTTGTATTAAATAAGCGCAATTTCAAATGGATTGACGACAAAGGGAATTGTTAGTGAAGAGCAAGCTGGATTCAGGAAGGGTTCTGTACAGCAGATCACATATTCACTCTCTTGCTATGGTACAAAAGCAACTTGTTTAGAACAGGAAATTGTATGTAGCATTTTTAGATTTCCGTAAAGCTTTGATACTGTGTGCAGAGAAAAAGTTGTGGATTATCTTGCATAAAAATGGCCTACAAGGCAAGATACTCCCGTGCCTTAAAATCGATGTATAATGTTGTCCAAGCAGGGGCGTGTTGGCGGTGAATTAACAGATTGTTTTTTTGTGCCCTCGAGGCTTGAAACAGGGGGAGGTCTGCTCACCTGTGCTTTTTTCGCTCTTTTTAAATGAGTGGATGAAAGATGTGCTTGAATCTGGTCGCCCTGGCGTTCAGTTGACGCCAGATTTTATTCAAATCTAATCCTCCTATTTGCTGATGTGTTGCGCTAAAAATCTGTAGTGTTTACTGGTCTTCAGACGCAGTTGAATATTTTGTCTGATGCAGCTAAACGTCTTGATCTCATTGTAAATATGGAAAAATCGAACGTTGTAATCTTTCGGAAAGGGGGATACCATGCTTAAGGGAAAGATGGTTTTTTGATGGGTAACGAATTAAAAATTGTAATATGTAAATACCTTGGCATTCACTTGTCAACAAGATTAAGTTTTGTATATACTATGTCTGATCTCGCAGACAGGGCCAAGAAAGGGAAATTTCAGCAATCATAAAGAACGATTTTGGTCAATTGGCGGCATTCTCCTACCTTCTTTTTTAAACTTTTCGATTGTCAGATTCAACCCATTTTAACATATGGAGCTGAAATCTGGGGCTTGACGCAAAATCAAGAACAGATAGAAAGAATCCATTTGTTTGCTCTGAAACGATTTCTGGGTGTGAATATAAATCGCCGAGGCATGTTATTTATGGAGGGAAACAGGCAGGTATCTTTGTATATATTAACGTTTGTCAAATGTGTAAGTTTTGGTTACGTCTTGTACAGATGGACAATGATCGATATCCCAAAAGGCCTATGAAATGCTTTTAAATTTGCAACGCCAAAATATGAAACGTGGGGAAAGTAAAGTTTTGAAAGTACTGTATAAGTTTGGTTTTGGGGAAGTTTGGGAATCTCAAGGGTTTGGGAACGTTAACATCTTCTTAGCATGTTTCAAGGAAAGATTTTAGATGTTTTAGCAGGACTTTGGGATGCGTCTTTGGAGTCGCATACATTTTATAACGTGTATGCTTCTTTCAAGCAATCCTTCTTTAAAAAGTACAATTTATGTGACATCAGTTACATCAAGAAGCGTAATGTTATTCGAGATTTAGAATTGGAATTCTCCACTGAAATGTCATTTTTTTGATGTATAGACCCTTACTGAACAGTGATGTGAATTGTCCATTTTGTCCCAATGTTCCAGAAACTGAACTCCATTTTTTGTTTGTTTGCCACCAGTATGAAAACCTTAGACAAGAATTGTTGCCTAGAAAGTTTTTAGACAGCCTTCCATGTTTAAATTTTCGTTGTTGCTTGCGAATACGAAAAAAAACGCATTATGGAAAAAGGGTGTCCCTCTTCGTATTCAAGGCTTTAAGGTTAAGACACGAGAGTATGAAAGTGTTTGATTTGATTATTGATTTTGAATATTCATCCATTGTATGGGCAAATGGCTGATCAATTAAAACATTCCGACTTCCGACTCCGACTCCCACCCACCCCACACACACACACACACACACACACACACACACACACACACACACACACACACTCACTCCCCTCACTCCACTCACTTCACACCCCACGTACGCACGCACTCACGCGCGTGCGCACACACACACAGACACACACATGTCAACCCCGGGTGTGGTAGTGTAAGGGAGCATGATGACAGTGATGGGCAGGACAGGACAGGAAGAGTTGACAGAAATACACAACAGGCTATTTTATGGAATTTTTTTGTCCAAAAAAAGTAAATAAATAAAATAAAACACTGTAAAAAGTCAATAACTTGTCTTCAACATGATAGTGTTGAATGGACTCGCCATTCCCAAACAGTAATACAAAACCATACTTGCCAACAATATCACCAGCATTAACAGTTTAAGACTCACCCAGTGCTTTTTTCTCCAATGAGTTCAAATCACTTGACATGTATGAGACATTAAACAAAAGGATATTACATAACCAAAAAAAAAAAAAAAAAGCCAGGAACTCCAAATCCCATCCCCTCAAAGACAACGACAGCCATTGTTCAAGACAAACCCGGATTCAAACGGTTTCGTTCAAATAAATTTTCCGCTCAACTAACCTTCTAAAACGCTACGCTGAATAAATTTACCGTGTTACAGGTCTGCCTTGTTGAATTTTAAATTTTTCACGGGATCATGTCACATAGCATTATGTTTTATTCAGCTATAGCAGCTGAATTCATTTGTCAACCCGAGGGCTCCAGTATTTTAATAGTTGTGTTATTGCATGTCCTACAACATTTTTTTTTTCTTCGTTTTATCTTCTGTGCCAATCCAGTGGCATTACCTCCCCTCCCCAACACCAACAACCCCACCGAACCCATGCCGCTCTCTCCGGTTCCCCGTCCACACGCACTCATGGTTTGTATCATAACGCCAGCACCGGCAAACCAAGGGAGAGGGTCACGTCAAGTCGTCACGAGGCAACCCGCCAAAACAGACACTGCACTGCGACGAGTCACTTCCGTGGTTGCAAAGTGAGTCGACTGCAGGCGGAGATCTGAACACATTTTAACAGTAAACATGATGACTCCATCGAACAACGTGGACAAAAGAACACAAGACAAACCCCGAAGCTTTCGACTCCTGTGTGGTTTTGTGGTGGTACTGATGTGATCCCAACAACAAGAACACCACCTCAAGCCCCACTGACGAATTTACTGGTATCAAGCCGATCGGTTGGCTTTCCGTCTGGAGGGAGTCAAACTGAGCGGAATGCTCAGTTGGCAGAGCGTCTACTCGAATTTGGTGATCCTGGGGTTGCGGGTTCGAATCTCGCCGGGCCGTTTCGGTCAGGAGGATTTTTCCCTCGAGTTAACATTGGTCTGACTCCCTTTCCATACAGTCCTTCGAATTGGACTATAAACCGAGGTTCCGGTTTTGAACCGCACGCCATAACATCTTGCCACAGTAAAATCCTCACCACTTTCGGAAGAGAAGCCAGTTTGGCCTTTTGGGATGATGACACGTTACCCTACCATGCCCTGCGTGAGAAATGAAAGAAAGAAGGAGTAGGAAACTGAGTGAACGATATGAACAACACTGACTATGGCACGGGAAACGACTGAATGAAGCGCCAGTGGCGCTCTTCTGTCCCGGGACTACCCAGTAGGGAGCCCGTTGTGTAAACGAGTGTGGATTGTAAAGGCTTTGAGTTGGTCTCAGCGAGAAATGGCTAGATAATATCTTTATTATTATTTATTATTACTAAACTCTCGTCCAATTGACAGTTCCCCGAACTCACTGATACCGGCAACCTCAGCAGACCTCTCACGGCATAGCGTGGTGAAGAACTGATATTGAGCTCACCAGAGAGCAGGGCATGAAGAGCGACCGAATTTGAGACTTTTTTCCTTTTGATGTGATCCATGGGGGTGCAAAGACATCTGCAAGACAGTCAAGGAAACCGCAACAGAGGGAAACAAAGGAAGAGGTGGAAACAATCCGAGCGTGGACTGGAATGAGCCTGGCGGAAACTCAGCGGGGTGGAAGAAACGGGGTGGGGGAGAGTGGGGGCGGATCTCAGGGTCCCATCGACAACAGACGATGTCAAGGATAGGTAAAAGGTAAAAATGGGATGAGGATGATGAGTTTTGCTATGGAATCCTTCCGGTCCAAAATTGCTCACAATGCGAACTCTACGATTGCTTTGTGACAAATTCGGCGTCAGCCAGGCCCGAAAGTACAGACACCGCAGTGTGGCAGGAAATTTGAACTAGTATATATATTTTTTAAGTGGGAAAAAAAGGGGCGAAGACGGGATGATTGTGTTTGCAAACTGCAACATTTCGGCCTTTGGAAAATATTACTTCCGTGTGTGTGTGTGTGTGTTGTGGTTGTGGTGGTGTTTTGTGTGTGTGTGTGCGTGCGTGCGTGCATGCGTGGATGCGTGCGTGGTGCGTGGTGTATGTGTGTCGCGCGCATGCGTGCGTGGTTGTGTGGTGTGCACTGCAAGTGTTGTATGTGTTTACGCGCATGCCAAATGTCCAAGTATGCGCGGCGCCCAGTGCGCGCCGCGTGTGTGTGTGTTTGTGTTGTGTGTTTTTTGTGGGTGTGTGTGTGTGCGGTGTGCGTGTTGTGTGTTGTACCACTTTCACATTCCTGTATTTTCTTAGTTCAGAGTCCAAAACTTGGAAGTTGAGTCCAGATATGAGAAGAGAACTGTTCAGGATCTGGGCGAAAGTTCTGTGCTTCTTGATCTACTACCTTTTTTTTCAATCGTCGTGCGCAGGGTTGTCTCGATTATTGCCAGTCCTTAGTATCTCCTGATTCATACGGCCCCGCACAGTACCATTTCTTGTCTCTTGGGGCGTCTATTGCTGTTTGCATGACGACAAGATCATGGACTGCGATGTTTCAGGCCCATGACTTGATGTTTTTGTGCCCCTCTGAAAAAGCAAGAAAAAAAACGCCCCCAGGCATTAGACCCAACGAATAAGTCATCAGGTCCTCTCGGTCAGTCATCAGAAAACCAAAAAGTTTGTTAATTATATGGTATAGCGTACCAGTGACTGCTGTGAAAACCTTGGAAGATAGCAGGGCCCCTACGGTATGGAAAATCAGATAATGCCCCATCCTGGAAGGGGAATTGGACCTTCTGGGCCCATGTTGCAGACGCCATGTTTGTTTTAGAGTCAAGTAACTGAATGTTTCTTTCTTTTTTCTCTTTTCTCTCCTTTTTTTCTTTTTTGTTGTTGTTTTGGGTTTTCTTTTTCTTTCCTTATTTTTCTTGTTTTGTTTGCTTATGGGTTATCTTGAAGTCAGTGTCATTTTTCATATACGCATGCAACGAACTCAATTTCGCCGATTTTTCCCTTTAATGCTGTGGAAATAATTAAGCGAAACTGTTTGGACATTTTAAAGGGAAATTAAAATGCGCCAAGGCCTTGGGCATTTTTAATTGCTCTCAGCTGGTTGGTCCGGCAGTTGAGGACAGCACTTCTTGGGTCTCCCCCCGCTTTGGGGTATTTTTTCTTTCTGGCCTGGACTGCTGGAGTAACTGATTGATGTGGCAGTGCTGTCCCGTGCCCGCCCTTTGTGGTCACTCTTTTCATGCGCATTTCACTTTCCAAGCATCGAGATCATTATTATAGTTGGGTATTTATTTTGCCCCTATCCTCGGTCACAGCCAAGCTCTAAGCGCATTACAATAAATACACTACCTCACTCACTCACTCAACGGGCTGTCTACCGGGTTTGAGACCGACCGAAAGGCAGCCTACTGGCGCTCATTCAGTCGTTTCCCTTTATATTCAAATATCAGTCACATTTTCATTTATCTCATTTATTCCTCCAGTTTTCACATAGGACGCATAGATGTTTTAAAAGTGCCCTCCATTTCCACCGGTGCACGATGGCACACGATAACGTAAGTGACAATTTTTGTGGCTTGGTAAGAATCCGGGCGGCTATTTTTTACTTTACATCAATTTTGCCAGGCAGCGGGGAACCCCCTGCTTTTTTCGATTTTCAACTGCCGTGGGTTCTTTAACGTGTCCAGGAATGCACACGGGTCCGACTCGCTTATAGTCCCCACCCGATGGACTTGACGTTCGTTCGATTTGTCATTCAAACGGGGAAAGAAAGGGCGAGAAAGGCAGGGCTCAAAACACGCACTTCTCACACGTTGGACTGGCAGGCGGAACTTTCTTAACCACTCTGCCACCTTTTTCCAAAAGATCATTGATTACCATTCAAAAAAAAAAGAAGTACTGCACACATATTATTGTTTTGTTTAGGATCTTACATATTTTTTTTTTTTTTTTTTTTTTTTTTTTTTTTTTTAATACATTTTTTTTTTTTTCCCTCATTCTCTCTTCCATTCCACAGTTCCTTCTTTCTCTCTTCTCCATCTTTCATCAACATGATCTTTCTCTTTGCTGTAATTTCCGGATGCAAATTAACACACATTTTTTGTTGTTAATGATATTTGTACATGTTTGACAATATTGTAGTAAATAACCCGTGAAAGTATTAGAAACGAGTTATCTTTTTTTCCAAATTTGAATGGATTTGAGTGAGATTTCAGTGTATGCCGAGGAAAGGTTGTTTTCTTTTTGTTGGTATACACACATACACAAACAAACTAAATTCACTAAGCACAATCTCTGAGTTCTTACCAACTACAAGCACATAAAGGCAACCAAACACCCCCGCTCACTCCACTCACACCCCCTCCTCCCCACCCACCCACCCTCCACTTTCTCTCTTCTTATGAATTCATAATCTTAAACAATATACATAATTTTGCAATATATAATAATGAATAATGTTTTCTCGTGTGGTACCTTTGGTGATAGCTGTTGTTATAGCGCATAATATATTTAATATGTTCACTGAAATTTGATCCTTCAAAATATAAATTTAAAAGACTTAAGCTTTCCCAGCTGGGTGTACACACCAGCACCGAAACCCCGTCCATCTGTGTCTTCAATTTCTTTAAAAATCAAAAAAAAAATCTTAAATAAATGTAATTTTGCCGATCGGCCTACGGGTCCCAGCCGGGTATCGCCATGCCAGACAAGCAGCGGGCCACAGGCTACAACCACACTCAATGATATTTGAATACCATATTAAAATACCTACACATCCTAAACTTTATCCTCTCATGCAGTATTAAATCCAGTATCTTATGATTTTGATTATCAATTTTCAAAAATTTACTTCATTTTGACCCAATTAGTGTTAAATTTTAGAGATTCAATTGTACAGTTGCTATGTATTTTTCAAGATTGTATCTTCTCTTTAGTATTTTTAGAAATACTGTTATTGAAGGCTTACATTTATTTATTTTACAGCTAAAAATGAGTGTTTGGCTATCAGTATTATAAGATCAAATTGTAGTATCAGTTTGGGGAATTGTCATTTGCTCCAATATTATTGTGTTTTCAGTCAGAGACAGGTTATTCGCTATTAAACACTTTCCTTTTATTAATTCTTGCAATGATTTCCAGAACTCATTGACGGTATGCTTTCTCCAGAACATATGTTCAATGCTGTCTTTTTTCCTCTTCACAGAAACTACATTATAACTTTCTACTATTCCCATTTCTTTCAAAACTACATTAGTTGCAATTATTCGATGCACTATTCTCATTTGCATCCATTTTAGCTAATACCCTTTAAATTTTTGGTGAATTTTTCTAAAGCATTTCTTCCAAGGTATCTGTCTATTCAGCTTCTTTGTCCATTTTGCACAACATTTTGGGTTCCCAGTTATCTTTTACTATAACTCTGTAATAAGTTTTGGAACCTTTATCTACATATTTTTTTTTATTTCTTTTTTTAGTGCTGTGTTGACTTCTGCTTCAATGTTTCTTTTATCTCATTCTCAAGCCCGGGTTCTCTAATGTATCGTTTAATGCATAATATACACCCACCATAAATGGGGAAATCTATTTCGAATATTATACTTTGTTCTGAATTTCCCATGGGATAGTGAAATCTCCATTTGCTTTGAACAAATCAGATACTCTAAATACATTTCTGTTGTTCCATTTTTTGGGTGTTTTATTAGTTTATTTCCTACTTTAAAAAATGTTCATTGTAAAGGATTGGTTCTCCCAAGTTGTTCTCTAGCATTTTTCGGGTTTTATTTTATAATAGAACTGCTTATACGACATGAATACATGTTTCCAGAAATATTGTCTTGAGTGGTGATGCACAGATGTTTTGGAGAGTACTTCTCAATGTTCTCAATAATTGGGTTATGAAAAAATCAGCATGTCTCTCCATTGTGTGTTGTTTGTCTCAGCCTTTTATCCATGTTAATTTTAATGCAGTGATAAGAGCATTTATGTCAGGTAGATTCAACCCACCATCCTGTACATCTTTAATCACTGTTTTTCGACTAATCCTGTCTTGTTTTTTATTCCATACAAACCAGTACAAAGTCTTGTAATTCTTTAACAAATGTGTCAGGGGGATTTGGAAGCATCAACCATAGGTAAGTTAGTTTTGACAAAAATTATTGATTTTAAGACTGAAATTTTCCCTAAAGGGGTAATAATTCTCTTTAGCAAATTTTAATAGTGCCTTCACTTCTACATTCTATCATTGTATTTTTTTTCCCATGTGTGTTAAGCCCTGAGTAAACCAAATTCCTAATTTTTGAATTCTTTTGGTTTTCCATTTCATCTTTAAATGCTCCATATATTTTATTTCACTATGCTTTTTTTCTTCCAAGCCAAATTACTTGTGTTTTCTCTTTGTTTAAGAATAAACCCTGATGTTTTCCCAAACCTGTCGAGAATCTCGATAGATTTTTCAAATGATTTTTTATTCCCTGTGTTCATCAGTTGAGTGTCGTCGGCAAATTGTGATATCTTGTGTTCATTCTCCCGATTTTGTATACCTTCAATTAATTTTCTTCTTTGATCATTACGGATAATATTTCTGCACATAATACGAAGATATACGGTGAAACTGGATCTCCTTGCCTACAACCCCTTTCTATTGAGAACCATGATGATGTTTGGCCATTTACGATTACTGTAGATTAATGTTTTTGTAGAATACGTCTATCCATTTACATTATATCTTTACCTAAACCTACACCCTCTAGCACTTTGTGCATAAAATCCCAATCTAATGAGTCGAACGCCTTTTCAAAGTCAAAATTTTAATTAGCATCCCTGGGATATTTTTTATGTTGAGATTAGTGTATTATGTCATAATTAACCTAATGTTACTACCTATTACTATTTGGGACAAATCCTGTCTGGTCTTCACTAATCAGTGATGGAAGGACCTTTTTAATTCTGTTAGCAATAAAAGTGGAGCCAATTTTGTATATAAGGTTTTAAAAGTAAAAATAGGTCTCCAGTTTTTTACATATTCTTTTGCTTTTCCTTCTTTGGGTATACAGATTATAATACCTTCTTTCTGGGTGTTTGATAGTTCGCCTTCTCTGAAATTTTCATTTAGAGCTCGAGTTACAAACACGCCGATTTGTTTCCAAAAGCTTTTGAAAAACTCAGCCCCAAACCCATCCGATCCAGGGCTTTTTTCCGTTCTTCTATTTTTCAATGCAACCCCTGCTTCTTCTATTGTTATTTCCCCTTTTGTAATGATTTTAGTCTGTTCTTCTGTTAGTTTCGGTATCTTATTCACCAAAATCATCAATATTGCATTTCCAGTTGATCGTTTTCGGTATAGATCCTCATAAAAATGTTTTACTGTAACTTTTATGTCTTCGGGGTTTGTCCAGTGTATTACCCTGTCCATCCCAGTAGTTTAACAATTTGTTTGCTAATAAATTTACGCTTTTCTAAATGCAAAATTTTTACAAACCTTTTCCCCATCAGCAACCCATCTTGCTTTTGATCTTAGTAGTCCCACCATTCATGACCTTTTCTCTTAGTGATTAAATTTTTCTTCTATACTCTCTTCAATTTTTTTCCCAAATCTCCTCTGATTTAAGTTCTTTACCTCAATATCTTTGATAGTTTGCTTTAAGGCTGTTTTCTTTAATTGTGATTCTCTTTTTTTAATTGTGGCTACTGGAGGATTTTACTCTTATCTTCATTAGTAAGAAGTCAAGAAAGACCCGATCAGACACTGTTAGTTTAGGGTCTGAGCTGTCGGACGGGTTTTCATCTTGGCTATTGTTAGCATTAATATCATTCCCTCCTCTTTATCTGTTTTATTCCTCTGTTATTTCTTTTATTAGATTATTTATTCCGTCTATATATTCTTTATCTTTTAGTGAGATGTATTAAATTTCCAAAGAGTTTTGTTTTTTAATCTTTTTTCCCGAATTAAAGCTTTAGTGTAATCAGTGAATGGTCAGATCTATGCCTGGTAAAATGTCGCATCTTCAAAATACCAAATTAAAATATTCTGACGAAGGAAGAAGTCTAGCCTACTCTGTTGCAAGGGGGTAGGTCTACGCCATGTGTATCTCCTACAATCGGGTTGTTTTCTCTCCATATATCTGCTAATGACAAATCTTGTATTATCCTCAACTACTTTTTTAGTTTTTGGGTTATTTATGTGTTTATAATTTAACAATCAATGTCCTGTTCTAGTACCATATTAAAACCCCCACCACAATAACGTTGTTATGTTGTACGTTTTGATCTTATTTGTGAGTTCCTATAGAATGCTGGGTCGTCTTTGTTTGGGCCCATAAACACTTACTAGCAACAGTTCCTTTTTCATTCGTTGTAAATGATATGATGATAAAGTTACCCTGCATGTCCGTTTCCACCTTATTTATTTTGAATTCGAAATTATTGTTAAATAGTATTGATACTCCTCGAGCATTGGATTGTATGAGGAGAAAAAGCATTTCATACCCCCTTTCCGCATAAATACACTTTTCCATATATCTTTTTAAAAATGAGTATCTTGTAGGCAATATATTAGAGTATTGTTTTTTTTCTTAATATTGAAATATATCTCTTTTTCTGATAGTTCCCTAGACCTTGACAGTTTAATGATGAAATTGTTAAAATGTTTGCCTTGTTCCTACTGAATCCATGGTGTTTTCCTTGTAGTCAAAACATTACATAAAAGATCATCAAGTGCCACAGGAGGAATAGAGCAACAAACAGGAATCCAGTTCAATGTCACAATGGGCAGGGAAAAAAGGAATATACTTTACAAAAGCATGCATTTGAACAATCATCGTAATCATGACTTGCGTAATTACCCCAATGTGAATTAGGACCGTCCATTTGGCTATGAGATATACCCGGTATCTTTGTACCAGACAACATTCTTTGCGAGATGTCAATATTGCTCATGTAGTACCGACACGGGCTGTATACGTAAACATAAGAAACAAAACGAGGAGAAAGTCTTAAATTTAAAACCCAAAGATAACAATAAGAATTATAATGTTAAAAGTGTACTCAGCCCCTTTTAAGTCTGCACTTGAACGCCGTTTGTTGCCATTCAAGTCTTGAAAATTCACATTCAATATATACAATGTTCTATATTATGTGCCAAACGGACCAAAAAAAATCAACCAAAAAAAAACATAAGAAAACACACACACAAACACACACAAACACACACACAACACACACACACACACACACACACACACACCCCACACACACACAACCACACACACACACAAAAAACCTCGCAAACCGCAAGCATAAAAAAGTACAGCATACAAAAGCAAATTAGATTTATCCCAAATAGAATCCCCTTCCTTTTCTCTGAATGAACATCTTTAAATCATCAAACATCATCAGATTTATGCCGCACCCCCCCCCCCCCCCCTTACCCACCCGCTCGTCCGCAACCCCCCCCCCCCCCTCCACCACCACCACGCCGCCCACCGACCCACCACCCCCTCTTCTCTAAACATCCACAAACTTGCGCAAAAAATCTGCCAGGCGAAAAATACACCTGTTTGGTAGGTCCGTATACTGAGAATACTCACTCCGTTTAGAGAATCTGTGCAGATAACGCAAAACTACTGCCCATGATAATTTATGATAGTTGTGAAAAGGCAATAGTAGCAGCAGCAGCAGCAGCAGCAGTAGCAGTGACAGCAGCAGCAACAGTAATTGTAGTAGGGTGGTAGTATCAGCAGAAGAAGCAGCAGGCCACAGTTAGGCAGCAGCAGCAGCGTAGAGCAGTAGTGACAGCAGCTGTAGCAGTTGCAGTAGCAGCAGTAGGCCCCTGGTAGTAAAGTTTTGATCACGATAATTAGTAACGATGATCATAAATAATAAGAGAGAGAGAGAGGAGAGAGAGAGAGAGAGAGAGAGAGGCGGGAGGCAGAGGCAGCGACGATAGGGAGGGACAGGGTAGATGACAGAGAATCTCCCGGAATGTAATAAGGGCCTGTCACCCCCACCCCTCTATGGCTTTTGTTTTTCTTCCCCGGCGGGGGGGGGGGGGGGGGGGGGGGGGGGCTCACGGAGGGGAAAAAGGGTGGCCACTCTTCCTTACTATCCCCGCACCAAGTTTACAAAATTGAGACACTCACAGGGCAGTTCCGTTATACCATACGTCCCGTCTCCAGTGGTTAACACCGCTCATTCACGGACCGTGACACCCCCCCCCCCCCCTTCCCCCTGATACACACACACACACACACACACATACACACACACACCCAAAGAAAGAGGGATAAACGAAGAAAGAGGAAAAAGGAAAAAGAGGAAATAAAAACATCAAGATATCCCCACAGTTTGCTTCTATTGTTGTGGAGTGCAAATTTTCTCTAAGAGAAGCGAAGGAAACAATTATCTTTTCCAATCCAAAACCCGGAAAAAAATTCAATCTAAAGGTGTACAACTTATCAGATTCCCACACAAACAATGAGTTTCGAGAGTTCAGAGTGTGAGAAGGACATTTTTGCCCCAAGTTTTAAGGGTCAAGTGTTTATCAAACATGAGGAAAAAGTGACTTACAATTTCCAAAGGGGACGAAAAGACATATACACAGGAGCAGCTGAAAGTTTGAGATTTTAGGACTATTGTGTTGCGGAATGATAAATCAGCCTACTTCTAGGCTTTTCTTAGTTATGTTGGCCCCAAACAGCAAAACCAAATCAAACAAAACCAACTGGTGACCTACTCGTTGTGAGTGAATCAGTTTTAGGAAGAGAAAAGATCCTTGGGACCCAAAATATGTCCACAAATACTCGGTGCGCCCCCACCGTACCCCCCCCCCCCCCCCCCCCACACACACACACAAACACGAATAAAACACTAAAACACACACACACACACCCCCCCCCCCCCCCCTCACACAGACTTGCACGTACGCTAAAGCATTGGCGCCCCCCCCCCCCTTCCCCTCGCATACCCACATAAATTGCACCAAAACGCTACCAAGAATCACCCCCCCAAACACACGCACGGCGCGAGCGCCACGTGGTTGCACACACACACACGCGCGCGCGCGCACCACATACCCACCTTCAATACTGTCTGCTCATGCATGAAATTCTTGAATCATATCCAAGATGTCCGACAAGCACCTGGTCTGGACTTTGTTCTAATACATGTCATAGATAAAAAACATCCAGTCATGTGTAACAAAACACACTACACATATATAATTATGCAGTGCTACGTGTGTGGGACCCTCACTTTTTCTTTCTTTGTTGTTACTGGTAAGGGGCAGTGGATCAAAACGTGCTCTAAACCATCGGAAACATTTTCAAAACCATGGAGCAACTAACATTTCATACTTTCTAAATGGTTCATGTTATGCAATCAAAAAGTCAACATTACTTCTCACAAAGTTTCACAGTTTAACACCCCTCACGCGCACACACCCACACGCACGCCCACACGCACGCCACGGCGGCACCCCCCCCCCCCCCCCCCCCCCCCCCAACACCCCGCCCCCCCAACGTCTAAATTTTCCCCCGATGTCCTGACAACCACTTGTCGACCCCTTCTGTCTTCTATCTAGCAAACACACCCCTCCGTCCCGTGTTTTACATATTCCTAGACATAAACATTACACAAATTATAAAATCTTTCAACGTGTGGTACACTCACTTTTTTTTTTCCTTGATGTTAATGGGTAAGGAACAGTGAATCAAAAAGTGTCATAACCATCGAAACATTTTTCAACACATGGAGCAGACTAAACATTTCATGGCAATACTAAATGGTTCATTGTTATTCCATCAAAAAGTCAAAAATTTACTTTCACAAAGTTTTATGTTACACGCTCATGCGCGCGCACATACACACACACAACCCACACACACACACACACACACTCACACACACCACACACACACACACATACACACAACACTCCACATTGCCCGCATGTCAAAACGCGTGCCGCGCGAGCGCCACACCCCGCGCACCCACACATACATGCACTCGCACACAAAAGGTCACTTCCCTTCTCCCCAGATGCAAAATGCACCTACATATACTTTATGAATTCCCTTATGAATATTTACTTCCCTTTCCCTTTTCGTCACTCCCCCCCCCCCCCCCCCCCCGCCTCCTCCCCTCTCAACGAGAGAGAGAGAGAGAGAGAGATGTGAGGAGAGAGAGAGAGACACTCTCTCTCTCCTTAAAGTACACAGACCACACACACACACCACACACACACACACACACCACAAAACACGCCCCGCGCGCGCGCGCGCGCGCGCGCGCGCGCGCACACCCCAGTGAGGAGAGAGAGAGAGAAGAGAGAGGGGAGAGAGGGAGGGAGGGAGAGAGGGATGGACACACACACACACAACACACACCACACACATCGCGAGCACTTTTACATACTTTGGGGAAACACTGCATCGGCCTACTTGTAAGATTCCTTTTGGTTTTCGCTCATTGAAACCCGTTGAACTGTCCTTTTACTGGGCACTGTTGGGACGGAGGAGGGGAAGAAGGATGAGAGTTGAAAACCTCCACACCGTCACTCACAAAGTCACTGATGGGTTCCTCACCAGTCTCCAAAGCAGCTGCTTCCCGGACATAGCGTGGGAGAAGTCTCTGGCACGGAGTCCGAAGATTTACGGGCTTCTCGCAGCACAGGATCCGGGACGCTGTGTCCCCGTGGCCATCTTTGCCGTCACCTCCGGGTGCTTTCTGGCACACTGTCCAGAACACGGCCTGGAGGGGATGAACGCCTCACCCCGATCCATGGATGACCTGCCCCTGTGGCGTTTTGTTACCCGTCTGTGTAGCCGCCGTCGGGGGCTGTGGAACCTGCAGCCGGGATGGACTGGTCTGTAGCTGCTCCTTTGGCTGGGCCCTGTCCGCCGGTTGTCCTCCGTTGTCTGCGGTGCCCAAAAGACCCCCACCGGTTGTTTGTTGGGAGAAGAAACTTTGGGTTCGGTCAGCTGTTCTGTTGGTCTCGAGGAAACCCCTTTTCAATCCTGCCCGTGTCCCATTTTCGATTTGAATAATTTGGAGATCTATCAGTTTACAGTAAAGTTTTCCTTGGAATGCCAAGCTGTCATGACGGCTGGATGGTTTTTTGATATTTTTTACAGTCTCTGTGCATTTAGTTTGGTCAAATCTTCCGTTATGTAGATGTTACACTTATTTTGTTTTTAGCAGTCGCCTCTTTTTGAAAATTTCGGATTTTATTTTTCTGTTTATTAGACGTACGATGACCGGTCTGTTTTTCCAGTGGTGTATTTTGCCCACTCGATGGGCAACACTGATGGAGCTTTGTTGAAACGATGTCAGTTCCAGTTTTCTTTTTAAAAAATCTATAACTTTTTTTTCTGTCTCCTCGGTGTCTCTCGTCCTGAATCTCCCGGCAGATTATATAAATTTCACATTTTCTTTTCGACTGTATTGTTCGAGTGAGTTGCGGAGTTCTTTTTCTGCTTGAGTTTTTTTGGAGCCGGCTAAATCGTCATTCAGGTCTGTGTAGCTGTTTTGGAGTAAATCTGTTCGTTTCCCCAAGAGGTATTTTCTTTTTCACCTCAAATAATTCAGATAAATTTTTTTCAAGTTGAAGATTTTGTTGATCGTTTTGTTCCTGTTGTCATCCATCCCCTTTTCCTTCTAGTCAAAATAGTTGCGAGTGTTATGTTCGAATCACTTCCTGTACTATGATATCCCCTTGGTCCCCTTCACTTTGATTTTTGCTTTCTTGACGGTCTGTAAAGTTTGGTGTTTTCTGTTTTTTGTTGCTCCAGAATCCTTCCTCTCCTGCCAGTTGATCGTTCCCTGCCCACATTCCTTCCACTGAACCTTGTCCTACCCGGGGGCTGACAAAAGGGGTCGGGGGCGCCGTTTCACTGTGGGCCCGGGCAGCTGCTAGGTCTGTTGTTGCGTTTTTTTTTGATTTGACGCAGTTTTTTCGGTGCCCTTTTCGCATTGACCACGAAAAAAGAGAGGGAGAAACAAGCAATAACCAAATGCACAGGAGATCGATGTTCCTTAAAAACTGGCCAATATTGGGCGACAGGTGGCGGACACACCACACACACAAAAAATCGTCACTGAAAACACCCCAATTTGTCCTCCTTTTTTCCCTCCTCTTCTTTTTTTTTTTTCTTTTTTTTTTTTTTTTTTTTTTACTCAAAGTATCCGTCCATTGAAAAGTCGATATAAAGTCTCCTTTCTTTGAGAATGAGAGAAACAAAAAATTAAACGAAAAACAATGTAAGGCACATTTTTCTTAGTTGTGAACTCAAGGCAGAAGCAAGTTTAAATCCATTTAATCGGAGCGCTGGGTCGGTGCGTCTTGCTCCGCCGGTGAACAGGTTTCAAGTTCGATCTTACATATTTTGACCCAGTATTCTCTTTTGCTTCGATATGGCTGGCTGTGGAACTGAAATATATACAGATCGTGATTCACACTTTGGGAACCCGACAGTCGGGAGATCTTTAACTTGCTTCATAAATTTAAAATAATTTTTTACATTTGATCTAAAAGTTTAATGAAAAGAAAAAATACTTATTTGAATTTTATCTGCAATATATCCTTCATTAAAATCATTTCCCTTTACACAGAAATGTTAGCTGTTTACAGACACTTGATTTCATTTTAGCCCCATTTTGACTTTCGGTTATGTTACTTTTTTTTCGAAAGTTCAGTTGGTTCCGTTACTTCATAGTAATTGAGATTGGAATTGAACATAATACAGATCATTCATGAAAGAACACATTGAAAAAAAGCCAATTCAACTCAATGACCGGAACCTGAAACGGCCTGAACACCGGAAAAAGGCCCAGATCGCAAGCCGATACAACTCTTGGCATAGAGGCTGGTTTAAAGGAACATTGTAACTGGAAATGGGCTAAGGGGTTTGAGGGAGGATGACGGGCGAAGGAGGAGAACGAGGGGGAAAGAGGGGAGGGAGTGGTGGTGGTGGCGAAAGTTTTATCAACAGCAACTGTCCACTGACCTACTGTCAAGAAGCAGCCGCAAAGCAGAGAAACAGGAACACAGGTGGACAGGAACACAGGTGGACAGGAACACGGGTGGACAGGAACACACTGCAGCAACCTGACGAAAGAGCTGGACCCAGGCACAAGGCGAGGACCAGGTACACGGCCTGCAAGGTAAACCACATGTGTACCATACACTTCAAAGCAAAAGCTTGCACAATAACTTTCACCATTAAATTTGGCTAAAACTTAATTTCACAAAACCATCCGTTCACAGTTTAAAGCCAGCTCACAAGGCTTACAATTATCAAACGCACAACAATAACCTTTCTCTTCATTTACCACAATGATTATAATCGTCAATGCGATGCGCAGTGACCGAAGTATCTTACAAAATCATTACTGATAATAGATCCTAATGTGATCTTCCTTGACTAAGTTTCTATCCTGTTCTAAAGTTACAACAACACTGTGCATGTTTCCGCAAGATTCTGACCACTGACTAAATGAGTGAGCCTTTCAATATGATGCACGACAATAATCTCCCGATGCTGAGCATGCCATTACAACCCAACGCAGTCTTTCCATCTCGCCAATCAAAACTGGAATGGCTGACACCTGTATACAGCGAATTCTGATCTAGATTTACCAAACACCAAAGCGGCGGTCTCATACTCCACTGACGTACGCACGCGGTAAGGACTTCGGGATAAACAGCATAACACAGACTAGAAATGGTCTAGATTTAAATCTGGTAGACCTGCTGACCATCTAACAGATCTACTGACCTGTCAGCTGACGAGAAAACGAAGCCGACAGTCAACAACAACAAGGATTAACAGCAGCTGCCGAGCACTGAATCAAGAAGGCCAACGACTGGCGGCAGAACCAACTCCTGTAGCAGTACTAAAGACAGGTATTAACAGCTGCTGAGCAGAAGAAAACGTTGGCTCGCTGTCAGTAAGATCAAAAAAAAGCTGTTATGGGCTGGAACTGAACCCCGCCAAGCATAAAGACGCCAAACTCACCCCACTATGCCAGCGACCGAGACGGAAATAGACGCGCAAGATGAGGCGGAGTAGTTTCAAAAGTAAAACAATATCCGTTGCGACGAAGAAGCTCATTGACTGGCCAGCGTGGATCAGGTGATAATCGTGGAACCTTGTGGTTGTCAAACAGGGGCTGTGATTGGTGAACCGAAAGGAGTATTACCACCACTTCCTGGCCCGGCAACCGAGAACAAAAGACGGCCAGTTACTATGACCCGGACTGATGATCTGGCCGCCAGTACCGACACAAGTTCGCTTGGCACGGTCACAGTGTTTTATGACGTCAGTCGAATCACGCGGCGGCCCAACAAAAAACTGCCATTTCGCTACGCACATGCATTACATTAGTTCTGATGCGTCTTTGATGACGTAAAACAGGAGCTGGAGTCACCCCCAGTCCACCCATTCCCCAACCTTTGATGGTTCATGTTGAACTTGTTGCCGCCCTCTCACTGGCATTTACTAAATGTGTGCGATGTTGCTGTTGTTGTTATTGTGTGCCGTTGCTGCTGCTGCTGTTGTTAGTTACTGTTGTTTTTTGTTGTTTGTTGTTGTTGTTGTTTTTAATAAAGATAATGGGTACTAATGTCACACTGTATGTGCACAGCAAGTTCAACGGTAAGTTTGTTGTTACTAATTAAAAATAAATAAATAAATAAATGGAACTGTATAAAACTGTATGTGAAAGCAAACGAAAAAATAACCCTTATTTTCAAAGAATTCGCCCGAAATATTTATAAAAAAATGTGATGGTTGTCCCCATTGCCCCCGTGTAAGCCATGGGACTTTGGGGATTTGAATGTTCTAATTTTTTTTAACCCGGGCCCGAGTTGGAACAGGGAGCATTTTGTCCCGAATAGAGCGGGTGTTGGCCCATACTAGGTCTAAAGGCGGTTAAAAATTGTTTCCTCTGGAAAAGCGGCTATTGTCCTTTAGCAAAACAGCAAAAAGGGGAAAACGTTATCCCGAAGATCACAAATATTTTTTTGGGTATCATAAAAAATTTTTTTTATTTTTTTATGTTTACCATGAGGATCTCATTCGCCACTGTTCCCCGTTCTAATTCTCCATGGGATAATAAATGTTATCTTTGTTTTCCTAGGGGTGGGGGGTGGGTGGGGATAGATATTATCGCAAGGACAACGTTCGTTAATAGGGAGTGCAGCTGTGATCGCTGTTTACTATGACAAGCACAAATCGGTGTCACAAAAATGGGAAACAAAAGTGTAATACCGAGGATCATAACTCCTGTGTTCGTTGTTTTCTTAGAATAATAACTGTTTTCCCCGTGAAAATAGGAGAACACAGTTGTAATCCTCAGGAATAACGCTGTTAAAGGCAAAGAAAACACATGTGATCATATGAAGCCTGCAAGCGTAGCAAGTTTCGGGGCCTGATGGGCCGTTTGAAGCGCTGGCCGAACCTGCGCGCTATATAGCGCAAGCTAATAATAGGAAGAGTAGGAGCAGTGCTCTCTTCGGGTTGTCTTCCCCTTCAATAGTGCTCGCGTTTGTTCGATCAAAATCGCTTCACAGGATCAGGAGTAAATAAACCATGCGAGGCTTATTTCCCTTCGGAACGGCGATTGGTCTACTGACGTCGAAATAGTCATAATTCAGTCACATAGAACATTGATTTGTGCACACATGCAGATAACTTAAAAGACTGAATTGCACTCGCGAAGTAGAAAGGCATGCGACTACCTAGAATGGGCTGAATGTAGAGAAACATGTTTTGTCAAGTGTGAACCTGCGTGGCACGACCCATGAGTAGGCTTCTCCCGTACACGACAATCGATAACGTACTCCTACGTCAGCTGGGGTGAATACCAAGTTTATGGGCAGGTGTCTACGTTTTGGGTTTATAAATGCAGTATCGCCTTACTGCTCATGTCTGACCACTGCGAAGGTTTATTTGTATGTATCTGTCAGTCACTTCCATTTCTTCGTTTAAATGGTAGCATTCGTGCAGAGTGCGCGTGCAAAATGCAAGGTGAAAGATCAGGTATGTGAATGTCCCAAGAGTGTGTCTTGCGTGTGGCTGGTACGTCTGCAGTGTGGGGTACATCTAGAAAGTGTCTGGACGCGGTAAATATTCCTTTGTCTGCAAGCCGCCTAACAAAATCAAACAGGGAGAACAACTGTTATCCTAACGAAAAGTTGTGATTTTCTGGGATAACAGCTTAACTCCGTTTTCCTGAAGGGCGATGGACGTTCTCCAGGGGAAAACAGCTGTTATCGGGTTTTGAAGCTAGTGTGCTGCCATAGGCATGCAGCATGGTTTGCGTTTTCAGTCTGGCCTCACCGCCAGGCAACTACGTATTCCCGTCCGGCGGCTTTGATGAGTCATTAGCCGAGACACACAGACCCGGGCTGGATTCGATTTGCTACCCTTACCCGCGCGTTCTTTCATTTGTTTGTTTGTTGTTGTTGTTTTTTTTTCAGTTTTACAGTGTATGTTCTGTGTTGTTGGTGTGTTCAACACTTACTGCTGACAGTAACCCTAACCCGAACCAAATCTCTAAACCTAATCCATGCCCTATCCTAAACTGATCCTAGTCCATTCCTGCCGGAAGCTAAACCACCCCCGACTTGTGTTTGTTCACACAAAGGTTAAACACAAATTCCCCCTTCTTGTATTTGTTCACACAAAGGTTAAACATAATTCCCCTACTTGCGTTTGTTCACACAAAGGTTTAAACATAAATTCCCCCCTCTTGTGTTTGTTCACACAAGGTTAAACATAAATTCCCCCTACTTGTGTTTGTTCACACAAAGGTTAAAATAAATTAAAGGTTAATGTGCCATAGCCAAAAGCCGTCAGGTCAGTGAATCCACATTGTTTGGGGCACACACTATGGACGACGGAGCTGACCCCTCCTTTCCGTTCCGTCGCCTTAATCCCAGTGAAATGATTCAGGGAGATCTCCTCAAGCATTGACAGCTGGATGGACAGAAGACGTTTTCAAGCAGCACAAACTCCGACCTATAGGTGATTTGAACTCACGACTCGTGGATCCATAACAGAACTTTCAACCCGGCCGATTCGGCTATGGGTCCCTGTACCTGCATAAAGCCATACGCTGAAAACTTTCATGATCAATTTTCTTGCAGTTTGGGGGGCTTGCATGAATTTACTTCTTTGTTTTTTTTCTCATCTTCCGTATAAGGGAAGAAAGTCCACCCTTCGATATATATATGATCACTATAATATGACATTGAAATCTATTTAGTACACATGTTCATTCGAAGTATTAATTCTGAGTTTGCATTGTGCGCATGCTGACTTCTGAAATCGGTTTGCGTCACTTGTCAAACATGTGGACACCACGCAGATGATTGCTGGTTTCCAGTTGTTGTTTTTCATACAGTGTGTAAACTGCTATGTGGTCCAAGTGATGCCTTGTAGGCATTACAGATGTTCTATCGGGCTCTGGTCATTTGGAATGGTATGTTCTTTCATCTCAGTGTGACTGACTGTCCACCCTCCTGTCGTTCGTAACGGAGACGCCTTTTTTGCTGGCTTTTGTGCATTACGTATAATTGTCAATGTCCGCACCTTTGATTGCTCATTCACTCCTGCTGTTCGCAACGGGGAGGGTTTATTTCTCTCTTAATGTTGATATATATTTATTAATTATATATATTTATTATGATACTTATTGCTATACTTTTATTGTCCACACTTTTGACAGTTCATAACTCCTGCCATTTGCAAGGGGAAGCCCATTTGCTTCTTTTTTTATCAGCTTCTGAATTTCATAATGCCTGTGTGTTATAATATCAATATATTATGTCGTCGGTTGCCACAACAATGTTTTTACCTCCTATCGTTCACTTCTGTCAGGTCTTTTGATTACTTTGTTGTTGTTGTTGTTGCTGTTGTTGTAAATCCTTGCACCTCGATTTTTTGGGTGTCTACGTGGCTGCAGGGACTATTTTCGAATATTCTTTGTCATCAACATATGTTTGTTAAATGTTTTATTCTATTATTTCATAATGAACACAGGAAATCCATCCTGGCTTAAACTGAATGATTTATGCCTAATAATGTTCGAAATCTTCCGTGTTCTGAACCTTTGTTCAATGTGCTTTAAGACACTGTTCATGTTGTTGGTGATTTTGTTTTTTATTACGTGTGTTTTCTTTAATGCCTGTGGTTTTAAGGGTTGTCGTTTTGTTTTTGGGTTTTAAGGGTGGGTCCCGGGGGGTGAAAGCGTGTTGTGTGGTGTGTGTGTGTGTGTGTGTTGTGTTGTGTGTGTGTGGGTGTGTGTGTGTGTGTGTGTTTTGTCCGTTTCGTGCGTTTCTTTCATGGTTTCAAGGGTGCGTGTGTTGTGTGTGTGTGTTGTGTGTGTGTGTGTGTGTGTGGGGTGTGTGTTTTGTGTGTCTGTCTGTTGTCTGTCGTCTGGGTGTGTGTGTGAGAGGGAATTGTTTAATTAAAAAGAGGGTTTTTTCCCCTTATGTTTTAAATTTTTTTTTTAAAACGTTTAATTGGAGATAAATGCGTGTTGAGGTCACAAATTTTGTTTAACGTTAAAACAACGAGGGGTACTTAAAGTGGTGCTGTCTTTCTTGCGTTAATTTAAACCCACCGCCCGGGGGAAAGGGCGTTGTTTGAAAATAAAGCATGGGAATTTCCCCGCCTGATGTTTGAGATCCCGATTAGACCAGTACGGTTTTTTGTTTTTTGTTGTTGGCATGTGTTTTATTGTCGTTGTTTTCTCTCGTTGTTTTTGGTTTTAGATGTTGTTTAAAGGGTTTAAAACCCAAAACATGCCCATTTCTAGAAAAATAAAAATTTTTCTGTAGTTTTATTTATTACCCCCTTGTCACCTTTAAACCGAAAAGGGAAATGATTTTAAAAGGGAAACCCCATAAAGTCAGTCCTTTATCAAAGTTCACGAAACATCAGACTTTGTTTTGGGAAAGTTTGGGAAAGTAAACGATGCTTCAATTAAATAATGGGCCCCGGGGCGCAGGAGGGCAAGCGTGCGTTTTGGCACCCCCCGCCGGCGTGCGCGTTTGTGTGTGTCATCTGTGTGTGGGGTGTGTGTTGTGTTTTGTGGGTGTGTGTGTGTGTGTGTGGTTTTTGTGGTGCGTGCGTTCGTGCGTTTCGTGCGTGGGCGTGGTGCGTGCGTGGTTAAATTTTGTGCGTGCGTGCGTGTATGTGTATGTGTGTGTATGTGTGTGTGTGTGGGTGTGTGTGTGTGTGCGTGCGTGCGTGCGTGCGTGCGTGCGTGCGTGTGTGTGTGAAAGAGAGAGAGAGAGAAAAGTGAGAGAGTGAGAGAGAGAAAGAGAGAGACAGACAGACAGACAGACAGACAGAGATAGAGAGAGAGAGAGGGAGGGAAAGCACTTGTTTAGAAGGTGGACTCTGAAGAAAGGTATAATATGACATGAGGCAGGGAACAGTAAACAATAAACAGTTAACAAGTAGGGTAAACTCTTGCTCCCACAAGAAAACAACTCCAAAGGAATGCTGCTTACGACACCGAATCGCATAGCAGACATGACAGCACAGTTGGATACAATATGACAGCACAGTTGTCATGTCTGCTAGCAAATTCGGTGTCGTAAGCAGCATTCCTTTGGGAGTTATGTTTCCTGTGGGAGCAAGAGTTACCATACTTGTTAACTGTTTGAAGAAAGGATGTTGGAGAGGGTAAGGAAAAGAAAGCGGAAGGGCGAGTTGCGGGAAGCAGGGCTTTGTGCATATGTCATGTTGTCTCTCTTGGTTTCTTTCACATTCACTGCAACTTCGTTGGTTGAGAGTCCAAAGGTTAACAGATGTGGACATGACATATTAGGCTGGTACATCAATTCTTTAAGGTACATTTTTCAACATCTTGGCATCAAGTTGTAGCGTTAATTAACGAATCTGTCCAAACATGGATTTGATGGATCAATCCATGCTGAAGTATTAGTGGGTCAATCCAATACGTATTATTGGTGGATCAATTCAAGTTCTAGTATTGATGGATCAGTCACTGACGGAATCAATACAAGCTAGAATTTCGACGGATTAGCCAAAGCTGTAGCACTAACAGATCAAGCCAAACAGTAGTACTCGTGAGTCATGCCAAGTTGTAGTACTAAGCTGAGGTACTGACGCTCCAGTCCAAGCTGTAGTGCTGATCTACGACAAATTCAAGCTTTTTTTTTCATGATCAACCCTGGCTGTAATATTGACGTATTGTTCCCGGCTGTATAATTGAACGATGCTTATCCCAGGAAATACTTTTCACCGATCAGTTAAAGCAATGATGCTGACAAATGAATCCAAGCTGTAGTAATGACAGATCCAATCAAGCTGTAGTATTGACGAATCAATTCAAGTTGAAGTAATTAGAGATCACTCCAAGCTTTAGTAATGACGAACCACACCAAACTGTTTTATCGACGAATCATTCCACGCTATAATAATGACGGCTCAGTCTAGGCTGCAGTATTGACTAGTCAATCAAAACTGTAGTATTTACAAATCAGTCCAAGGTATGGTGCTGACAGGTAAGCTGGCAGCTGACACGCGCGCGCGCGCGCGCGCGCGCGCACGCGCACACGCACACACACACACACACACACACTGACACACACACACACACACACCACACACACACACACCACACAAAACACACACACACATTCACACACACACACCACACACACACACACACACAAACACGGTCACGAACTATTAAAGAACGGAGGAGGATACAATATTAACACTCTTATCACCCCTTCCGAAATGTCTACAGTAGCGCGACAACTGTGACTGTTCACATCCATTCCTCAACATCTGTTCACACAGACCCTGTCACCACAGACCCTGTCACCACAGACCCTGTCACCACAGACCCTGTCACCATCAAATCTTTCTCCCACATTCGCTGAAATCACCAACGATGACAAGAAGCTTCATTTCCCACAACATTTCTTCTCACAACACTCACTGCCACGGTTGTTCAGTTTATTCCTGCAAAACCTGTTTCTACAAAATCTGTTCTTACACCAGCCAAAGTGAACATTGCTGCCACATCTGTTTGCGCGACGTCCGTTCTTCTCATGCGCTGACTAGTGGCGCACATATGGGTATGCAAGTAGAACTAGTTTCAAAATGGAGTGACTGATGGCGGAGAACGAAGCAAAATGTAGAAAGAGAGGGTGTTAGTTACCGCCAATGACATTGACAAAC
>CM031605.1:37962932-37970432 GCA_018398815.1 Conus ventricosus
AAAAATACGCAAGAAAAAAAAAAGATTATAAACACAGATATTCCAGGAAACAAACAAGTAACAAACAAACAAAAGCTGTTTCGGAAGGCCAACGAAGAGGTGAAAATGTTTAAGAAATAAACAAATATAAATATCCCCTCCCCTTTTGAAAAAAAAAAAAAAAAAGAAAGAAAAAAAAAAGAAAAGAAAAGAAAAGAAAAAAAAAATGTTTTGAGGAAAGAAAGATTTTTTTTCGAAGGGTCTCTGGTGGCGTAGGTGTCGGGGTCGGGGAGGAGGGGAGCAAGGAGGGGATCTTGGGGGGAGGGTGGGTGTCACTGGATACAATATTTTTTCCTTCTTTCGTGTTGCCTGAGGATAATGTAGTTCAGCCGGAAAGTATGAAAGCTGATGTCAGAGAAGAGATAGTGTAACTCTCCTTTCACTATCGCATACCTCCTGACATTGGATAGTGTAACTCTCCTTTCACTATCGCACACCTCCTGACATTGGATAGTGTAACTCTCCTTTCACTATCCCACACCTCCTGACATTGGATAGTGTAACTCTCCTTTCACTATCGCATACCTCCTGACATTGGATAGTGTAACTCTCCTTTCACTATCGCATACCTCCTGACATTGGATAGTGTAACTCTCCTTTCACTATCGCATACCTCCTGACATTGGATAGTGTAACTCTCCTTTCACTATCGCATACCTCCTGACATTGGATAGTGTAACTCTCCTTTCACTATCGCATACCTCCTGACATTGGATAGTGTAACTCTCCTTTCACTATCCCATACCTCCTGACATTGGATAGTGTAACTCTCCTTTCACTATCCCATACCTCCTGACATTGGATAGTGTAACTCTCCTTTCACTATCGCATACCTCCTGACATTGGGCATTATCAACAATATCAAGCATGTACATCTCAAACTGTGAAAGTGCTAGCATTGACCAAACCATGAGTGCGATGCTAAAGCAGGTATGTTCGATTGATCTTAATGCTCTACTGGAGCTGTTTGACGTGGCGTTTGTGAAGGGAACTCTGCGTGGATGATGTTTTGTGCCAACATAGTATAAAAAGGGAGATTAACATTGTTCAGATGATGTTAGTATAAAAAGGGAGATAAACCTTGTTCAGATAATTTTAATATTAAAAGGGAGATAAACATTGCTCAGATAATTTTAGTATAAAAAGGGAGATAAGCATTGTTCAGATAATTTTAGTATAAAAAGGAGATAAACATTGTTTAGATAATGTTAGTATAAAAAGGGAGATAAACGTTGTCCAGACAATTTACATGGGTCGCGTCAACAGATGTGGAGGGAAGATCAGTACTCACACTCATATACCTCACCTTCTGTGTATCACTTTCTCCAAATCCTTCCAGACACACCTTCTGTGTATCACTTCCTCCAAATCCTTCCAGACTTCTAACAGTTCCGCCCCATCATTCTGTTCTTTGGAATCGCAGGGTGGAAGTCACAGTGATGCTGGTTACACAAGGGGTTACATATTCTACACTCGCTCAAGCCTTTTTGATAATAACACAGAGAGAGAGAGAGAGAGAGAGAGAGAGAGTCGAAAAATTATGATTACAAAGACTCATTAATTTTGTTTACACACATGAGTCAGAAAAGGCACTACGGGGCTTACCGCGTGAAGAGCCACTCAGCATCAACCACCTTAGTGAATGCTAGAACTTGCACGACGTGAGACGTAAGCTCTGTAGGCCTATGTATACAGCAGACTCTGTCAAAGAATCATAGATTTAGGAGCAAAAGGAGAATTATTGGGCCGCCAATTAAACGGAACAAGTTACAGAACGGGCATTAGGCCGACCTACTGGTTCCTCTTCATGCTGAACAAAGAACATCAAGAATAGCGAAAGCAAAAGGACAAACAAACAAACATAGAAACAAGTTTGTTTATCTTTTTTCCACTGTTTTTAATGTTAGGCCTGTTTGTCTTGCATGAAGAAGGCCACCACATCGAAACGCGTTGTCTCGGTTCGGGAGCTTGTTTGTTCGATTCGTAAGTAATTCTGCTTTTGCACTGATGCTTCAGTCAATGCCTGGGATCACCCACTTTGAAACAATCTCACTTCACAGATGTTATCTCCGATGTATGTAATCTTTTTTTTTATATAAGTTTTTCACAAGAGACCAATATGTTTTATCTTATATGAACATTCGCAATCGAGAATGAATTTTTGTTTTCTTACTTTTTGACAGTTAAATGGGGATTCATCTTTTAACCCGGTTCTTAATTTCATCTGTGCAGTCCTCTTTTCCCTTTATCCTTAACAGCCGTGTGCAACAGACTGAGCTGTGAACATGCATTTGAACTGGCTGGGACAATAACATAACAGTGAAATGGTCTACAGAACAAACGAATGAAAACAATAACAACAACAAATAAACAAAAACAACAAAGCTTTAGTATCGAACATCATCATCATCATCGTCATCATCATCATCATCATCATCGTCATCGTTGTCGTTGTCACCATCGTCATCATCATCATCATCATCATCATCATCATCATCAACAACACGACCACCACCATTGCTGGTACCAGCTGCAGCAGCAACAGCGAACTATCATGATCATCATCACCATCAACAGCTATCGTCAGAGGTTTTGTCAATTGACGTAGGCGGCGTCAGTCAGTCAGCCTTCCGCCCACGTCCAACCCTCCCCCCCCCCCCCCCCCCCCCCACCCTCCCCCCTCCTTCTCTCCCTCACTCCCCCTCCCTATTCCACGTCACATTCTTTGTTTCAAAGTCCTCTCCCCTCTCCTTCCCTTTCCCCAACCCGCCTACCCTCCTCTTCATCCTCATCCTCATCCGCCATCCAACTCTCTCTCTCTCTCTCTCTCTCTCTCTCTCTCTCTCTCTCTCTCCTGTCACCCTATCATTTAATGCCTCATCAACAATTGGGAGGGTGGAGTCGTGGTCGGGGGAGGGGTGGGGAGGGGAGGGAGGGGAGGGGGAGCACACGTGTGGATCATGACTCAGCCCCTTTCATTCACCAGCATGCTGTCTCACCTGTGCCGTTCTGACACCGTTGGCACCGGTGCCTTCCCCATTTTAATTTGATCACCTGGTAAAATTAGTTCGCCAGGTCTTGGGGGAGGGAAATGGATCTCTGGTCAGAGTGACACTGGTGAGGTTTCGTTGGAATAAAAGGTCCTTTGGAGTATTTGTTTGGCGCATTGATTCTGTTGTGCGGTACACTGCTCTGTTATTTGCAAATATCAAAATATCCCCCACCCACCAACCACCCCCTTACAGATCAACCTGGATTGTTTCAAATGTTTGGGATTTGCCCCTCGAATCAGGCACGTACAAGATGGGATGGACGTTTTGAAATCACCAAAAGAAGGACGCTTTGGAACGTTTAGTCCTATGATGATGGACTTTTTCAAACATCATAATTCTGATGAACGCATTGAAGCATCAAATAATGGATGCTTTAGAATATCCAGCCATCTCAGGAAGGATGTTTGGGAACATCAATTAGTGGAGGTCTTGAAAGGTTCCAGCATATTATGGCGGCTATTGAAAACATAGTAATTACGATTGATGATTTGAAAACACGAAGTAGCGGATAGTTTTCGAACACCTACTCATATCATAATGGACGTTTTGGAACATTCCCTAACACATCTTCAAGCGTTGTCGTTCGGGTGGGTCGTGTAGTGTCAGACAGACCCTCTGTCCTCAGTTTCCTGGATAGTTAATCCTGTCCGCTCTATCACTTTTGGTAGAGAAGGATATCAAATTTCAACGCAGCTAACTGGATATTTCTTGGCCATCGGCCACATATTGCCGATTTTTTTCCGAGAGGGATGGGAGTTAATATAATATCAAAAGACATCAGGCAGAGACAGGATATTAATACATCTTGTCATCTTGTTCCAATGTTCCGTTATGAAGCAAGATGTGCTGTCAAACTTTATGACTATTCTGAAGAGAGAAAGAGAGAGAGAGAGAGAGAGAGAGAGAGAGAGAGAGAGAGAGAGACAGAGACAGAGAGAGAGAGAGACAGAGAGAGAGAGAGAGAGAGAGAGAGAGAGAGAGAGAGAGAGAGAGAGAGAGAGAGAGAGAGAGAGAGTTGGTGAAGAAGAAGGAGGAGAAGATTAAAAAGAAAGAAAATGATATTCACAGAAAGAAAAACCAAAGATTAAAAAAGAAAAAAATAATAATAAAGGAAGAAAAGAAAAAAAAAGAAAAGAAAGAAAAAAAAATGAATGAAGGCAGACAGACAGAAAAAAGACAGACATTATAATCATAGACAGACAGACAAAAAAAAAAAAAACAGACATTAAAATTTTTCAAAGAAGAAAATCATAAAAGAAATGAAACGAAGATTCAAAGAAAGGAAAGAAAAGGACAAAATTTAGAAAAAATGGGAGAAGAAAAGATCGGACATAAAAAGAAAGAATGATTCAAACTTTAGAAAGAAAGTAAAAGAAAAAAAAAGGGAAGAAGGATTCAAAAAGACTGAAAAGAGAGATGGAAAAAAAAAGAAGAAAAAAAAGAAACAAAGAAAAAAGAGAACAAAGAAAGAGAGATTCAAAGAACAAATAACAGATTCAAACATAAATTTAAAGAAAGAGAGAAACAAACACAACAAAGAAATCAAGGAAAATAGATTAAAACAGAGAAATAAAAGCAAAGAAAACGAAAAAAAGAGATGAAAGAAAGAAAGAAAAGACACATCAACGCTATTACTTCAGAAACATCACCCAGGATTTTTTGACGAGTTTGACAGGAATTCTGGCAATTAACTGCTCAAGCATTGTTCCCTCCCCCTCGATTCCTTACACATTTCTGACCATCATTTATAGCTACGAATGTCGAGTCAGGATGGACATAAACGAACGGTTCTGCATCAAAAGACAGAATCCAATGGTTCCCGTAGCTGTCACTGAAGGAAGGAAGATGCATATTTGGACGTCGTTCTGTCCATACTTTCTCTCCTCCTGCCCTGCTTTTGAAGGGATTCTTTTTCTTTTTTTCTTTTTTTAATATAGTAGAGAACATGTAGCGTTTTGAGCCTAATCTATAACTCTGGAACTGGACATGACTTTGCGTCCCATTTCAAGCGTTAGAGTTCATTTATGACACTATCTTCACGCCAGCTGGTAAGAATGAAACAGTCTCATTCCTTCTTATGTTAATCTGTCTCCTTGGAACCACCGATTTATCACGTTAGGCGTGTGAAAGAATAGAACAAAAATCAACTTTTAGATATAACAACAACAACAAAAAACATTATCAGGACAATCTAATTGTGTCTGTTTATAAATAGTCAAGTCCTTTAGCAAGGCCTTGGCACAGTAATATTTTTGGTGACAAAATAGTGTCATTGTGTGCTATTTCTATCCTATAAGATCAAAAGCAAAACAAACGAAACTAAGCTGGTTGGCGTGTGACACAAAAATAGAAACCACTGACGTCAAGATAAAGCATAAGCATGAACACAGATTTTAGGTTCAGCTGTGTCGGCCTTGTAAACAAAGATGGCGTCTACTTTCACTTTCACTTTCCCCATCACACCTTGGCAGAACATCTTGCTTCTAAGACAGGCCCGAGTCCATGGTTACAGTTTAGGCCCAAACGCTATATACTCTCTGTTACACTCAAAGCTGTATTTGGCTTTTCTCAGAAGATCGGCTAGTACTACAACATATTCACCACACAGTCCAGCCCTTGACCCACACCATACTTCAGTCTGAGGCAGATCTCATGTCTATTTCTGTTTCTGTAGCGAGCACGATCCACATGACCCTTCATTTTCTTGTCGTCTGCTAGATTTTCACTCATAATCCCTTGTCCCCTACAAAGGCGTAGAAACGCAAGGAGTCAACCAGTCATGCATTGTTCTGCTATTTTTCTGACATATGGCATCGGACTAATTTACTCTCCCCAATTTCTTGGATAAAATCATGTGTAATACATTTTTTTTAATCCTTTTTTTTTTCTCATAGAGCCGGGGCGATTTTCATCTGTTCAAACTTCATTGTAACTACTTAACCTTTGCTGTGACCCCGAACTCTGACCTAAAGGGCTGGCGGGCGTAATCTGACGCCACGACCTTCACGTCAATCTGACGCCAGTTCCTTACTCACAGAGTGACCTGCTTGTCTTCGAGGCTTCTCACAGCAGTGACTTGTGAGTTGACATCAACGTGGCGACAGCCCTGATATGGCCCTTCCCGGTCGGCTGGGCTATAAGCAGCATTACCTTACCTTACCTCTCACAGCAGTCTTTGGGTGATTCTCATCACCGTGTGGAATACTCAATAAGTATCTCTTGCTTGCGGGAGGTTTAAGTTAAAATGAACCGAAAATGTTCACGTCAAAAATCGGGTATTTATCGGTTCTACTATTCAAAGAAAGAAACAAAAGAGGTCGGGGGTTGGAGGGGAGGAGGGGGGGGGGGTAAGGGGGAGTGGTGGAAGGGCAGGTTGACGAGAAACAAAAACGAACTAGCACATAAGTAAAACTGATGAGGTCATTATCCGACTCGAGTTGCTCCACCAGTGCAGCGACTTGTTGGAGAAGTCAGCTGCCCGTCACTAAGCTTCGCGGAACCCAACCAACAAAGCGGCAACAACTCATTTACCCCCTGAGCCAGCGCGGACCCGCTTTGGTTCTTTTTCTCTCCCTCAGGTAGGTGAGTCATGGTGAGACATCCCCCCCCCTTCCCCACCCCCACCCCTGTTCCCCTTTCACCCTTTCCCTTCCCCCCACCCACGCCTCACCCCTTCCTCTCTTTGTGTCTGTGTACCTGGCCGTAGCCCCTCACCCATTCACCTTATCCCCCCCCCCCCTCCTTTTTTTTTCACTTTTCACATATCTGCCCCTCCCTCCTCCACTCTCCCGACTTCGGCTTTGTCTTCCTCTTTCTCCCCCCCCCCCCTCCCGCATCTCTTCCCCCACCTATCCCTCCACAGACCCCTTCCCATCCTTTCCGCTCGTCTCTCTACTCCGCTTCCTCCCCCCCCCCCCCCACTGCCACCCCCTCCCCCAGCCTCTCACCCACCCCACGCGCCCGTCTGTTCGTTGTACCTGTCTTTGTTCTGCGGTGTCCCCTGTTACCCTGAAATTTATGACACACACGCGCGCGCGCGCGCACGCACGCACGCACACACACACACACACACACACACACACACACACTGAAAGCTTTATCATTATTCATTCCGTCCGTTCCTCTTTTGTTGTTTGAGTTGGCCCCTGGCTCGCGTTGTCCTGCACAAATAGAGCGTGGTGCATATGTATCTTCATTTTAATTCATTCTTTGGTGTAGCGTGGGCGTATTTTTTTAGTTTCGACTTTGATTATGCGTGTTCCTGTTGTTATGGTTCCTGTTGATCGTATTGGCGGTGGTGGTGGTTGTTTCTCTCTCTCTCTCTCTCTCTCTCTCTCTCTCTCTCTCTCTCTCTCTCTCTCTCTCTCTCCTCTCTCTCTCTCTCTCTAGGTAGATAGATAGATAGATA
>CM031605.1:37997932-38015432 GCA_018398815.1 Conus ventricosus
AGCGGGTCTGTGTTTGTCAATTTATCTGAAACTGAAAAGCAGGTCTGTGTTTGTCAATTTGTTATCTGAAACTGAAAAGTGGGTCTGTGTTTGTCAATTTGTTATCTGAAACTGATAAGCGGGTCCGTGTTTGTCAATTTATCTGAAACTGAAAAGCGGGTCTGTGTTTGTCAATTTGTTAAGTTACATTAGGTGTGTCACTTACCCCCTCCCTCCCCTTCTCCCACACCACCAGAGTAATTTCAGGACAATCTTAAATCTGTGTGTGTTGCAAGTCTGCCATTCTGTGATTGTGGCGGACAAGTTCGACATAAACCTGCGTTGCGACGTCAGCATCAGCACACGTCACTTGCAAGAGTAGTGTTACTAAGTTCATGGAATCCGGAACCAGAGTCGGTAACTCTTTGGCGTAGAAAGACAGTGAAATCGACTTCCGACACGCCCCGTCTCTTGGTCAGGGCTTTGGACACTGTCGCTTTCGCTCATCTCGCGGCAAGTTAACTAGGTATTTTAGGCGGGTATGGAACACATCTTCGCTTGCATCGGAGATCAACTAAACTGCGCTAGTCAGTGGCTGAAATCAGAACTTCGATTCAGTATCATCACTCAGACATGATACAATTGTAGGTTCTGTCATACATCATTATATTTTTCCATGAAATATTTCTTCATCCGCAAGATTCGTTTGTTTTGTTGTTTAACGGATGGGTTCATAATTATCATTATTATTGTTATTATTATTGTTTTTGTTATCATATTTATTATTACTATTATTATTATTATTATTATTATTATTATGATATGATGATGATGATGGTGATGATGACGATGACCATGTAGTTAATTAATCATCTATGTCACCAGTGTTAATTATTCATTGTATTTAAAGCTAATGCGTAAATAGTACATAATGTCGGTATATTATTTCTAAGTGTACATGATGTAGGTGATTCCAGCAGCGACACTAAAAAAAAAAAGTACCAAACAATAATAATAGCACGTTGTTGGCCAGCCGTGAGAACGAACTAACGCGTTCTCTCCGCTCCTTCCGTTCCGTTGACGTTTCAAACGGAGTAGACAGACAGACAGACAGACAGACAAGAGACTTTTGGGGATTCTGCCGTCAAATATTTATGTGACTAGGTGGTAGGTGGACACACACACACACACAAAAAAGATGAAGACCGAGTGACCTGTGGACTGTGTCCCCAGTGGTGGTGGCCAGAAATGTTGAGGGACGTGACTCACCCAGCGGCAGGCAGGAGGGGCAGCCTTGCCCTGATTCTCGGCATTCTGTGGTGAAGACAGACGACCCCCAAGCAACCCCCCCCCCCCCCTCCAGTTCTCGACCCGCTCAATTTACAGCTAGTTGAGCACTCCCCCCCCCCCCCCCCCCCCCCCCCCCATCTCCTCCCCCTAGTCCGTTAGCTAATTTGTCCCTTTGGAGAGGGCAAGGAATGGAGAGGGGTGGAAGGGGAGGGGTGTGGGTGTGAGGGTATGGTGGGTGGTGTTGGTTGAGCGACGTCATTCGTGTCTTTTTGAGGTTTTTCTCTTCTAAAATCGATGATGGTCTGCTAGTCAGTTGGCCGAGAGGCTTTGACTGTTGTTAAGACGGTTCATGTAGTGTGTGTGTGTGTGTGTGTGTGTGTGTGTGTGTGTGTGTGTGGTGTGTGTGTGTGTGAGAGAGAGATAAGAGTCAGACACACACACACACAGATGAGAGAGAGAGAGAGAGAGAGAGAGAGAGAGAGAGAGAGAGAGAGAGAGAGAGAGACAGTCGGATCATCCAATGGCCTATTCATGCATGTAAAAGAAGACCCTCCTTGTCATGAAGTGCTACACCGTAAAAACTTGTAACGCTGAAACATTTTTCTTGCTGCACACACACACACACACACACCACACACACACACACACACACACACACACACACACACACACACACACACACACAGAGGTGCACGCACGCACGCTCGCACGCACGCGCGCACGCACACACATACGCACGCAAGCACGCACACACACAAACACGCATACATATACATGCACACATATAAAGCGCACACACACACGCGCGCACACACACGCACACGCACGCACGGCCCCTTTTACATGTGTTTTTCTGTTTTGTCTTTATTTGTTTGTATGCCTGTTCGTTTGTCTGCTGTTTTTGTCTAAGATCACTGTAAAGTGGATAGACATTAAATTAAAGAACGACAGTCGTTTGGTGATAACTTTAGAATACAAAATGTAAACAAATCCCCATTGCAATGTAAAGACCACTCAAACTGACTGGGATATCTATAGGCACACATCATGATGGACAGCCAGACAGACAGACAGTTAGGCAGGGCAGGTGGGTTGGTAGAAAGGTAGGTGGAATGAATGAGTAAGTGAAAACTACTTAAAAAAAGCCAAGTTATTTGGTGCAAGAGTTCTGGCACGAAGGAAAGTCAATTTCGTCTTCCCTGTGCAGCATTACAATACTGTGGTCAAGTGTGTGTTTGTGTGTGTGTGTGTGTGTGGTGTGTGTGTGTGTGTGTGTGTGTCAGCGCGTGCGCGCGTGCGTGCGTGTGTGTGTATGAAAGAGAGAGAGAGAGAGAGAGAGAGAGAGAGAGAGAGACAGACAGACAGACGACAGACAGACAGACAGACAGACAGACAGACAGACAGACAGACAGACAGACAGACAGACAGACAGACAGACAGACAGAGACACAGAGAGAGCCAATGTTAAAGAGACATTTCACACACGTAGGCGTTGTGAAACGCTGTGGGCAGGGAAATGTCCGTTAATCCGCCGTAATCCGGAAACCAAATCACAGACTAGGGGGAGTGGGGGGGTGGGGGGGGGGGGGGGGGGGGGGGGGGGAGGGGCTGGAAATGTGGTCGAATGGAATGCCGCCGCTCTGACCAACGGACAATGTCATTTATGTACCGTCCAGTCAACTCGAACGACTAGACCGTTGTCGTGTGAATCGCCTTTTCCTGTTCATGTGGGAGGTATGCGATTGGCTTTCTTTAGTCGGCGTGCAATGGACATGGTAGGAGTGGATTTGTTTTTTATATTAGCTTCCTTCCCAGGGGAGAGGGGAGGGAGGAACAGGAGGGGGGGGGGGGTAAGGGGGTAAGGGGTCATGCTGGAGAAAAGGGGAAGCAGAGGGTGGTGGTGGTGGTGGTGGATGTGATGTGCTGATTCCAAATCTGTTTTACAATCGCCAGAGCGTTGGACTGCAAAGCTAGAAAAGATTTGCTTTTCGAAATAAAACATTGACTGCATTGTTTCATAACTCTAGGTATAGAAATTGATATTTGTTGGGTCCCATCTCACTGTGATATAAAGTGGAATGAAATAGCAGACAGTCTTGCAAAAGAAGGAGCAAAAATAGAAACGCTGAAATGTATAATACTATTTTAAAAATCCCTTAGATTTGTCCTCTTGTGAATTAATCCAAATTATGGAAAAGTATGATTAGCCTATATACATAAGCAGAATTTCAGTAAAAAAAAAAAAAAAAAAGGCTACTTAACCGTCGTGCCCAAGGCACATTGTTAGGTCAATTCATAGATTAAGGCTGAATACTTGGAACACTAAATATTCTCATGGTATTACTTGTGTCTGCAGAGAAAACATTTCCGTGCATCATCTTTTGTTTGAATGCTCAGCGTTGACCTCGCGTATCAGGAGAAAGGTATTGAGGTGAATAACTTTGACAATGTCAGTACTGTCTTATATGGTTCATATGTTGCTGAAATTGCCATGGTTATTTCGCAGTCACAGGTTGCAAATAATATTTATAAAGATCAACAATTTTGTGTACCACTAGTGTTATTTCACATACGTAAATATGCATATATCGGATGTGGGTTTGAAAGTACTAACATGGATGATAAGTTAAGAAGTGTGAAGGCTTTTTTTGTTTTCTTTGTTTAAGACTCTAATATCATCTGCGATGGAAAGACATGAAATAAACCACTGAACTGAACTGAACTGAACTGTGACGTGCTGTTTCAAGGTCGTCGTCATGAATGGTCCACTGTCACTTTCTGCCTCTGTGGATCATTCGGCCAAGTTAGTGGTATTCGATTCATGTACAGAAACCGCTGCGCGTTGGGTATCACTTTCGTCGTGTCTTCCGAGACAACTGGTAGGCTGACCATTCCTCAAGGTCCAGTGGACTGGTCGGTGCAGGCACATTGTAATGCACACGCACGCACACGCCTCACGCACACACATACACACACACACACACACACACACACACACTTTATCGAGTCCTTTCAAGCAGGGTAAATAAAGACTCTTGTTGTGTGGATCTTGAGAGCAGACGGGTCTTTCTGAGAGAGAGACGAGAGAGAGAGAGAGAGAGCGAGCTTCGCCACATACTTAACCAATCAATCGCCGGAACGTTGACGTGTCAAGGTGTCGGACCAGGAACTGTCTCTCTCTCTCTCTCTCTCTCTCTCTCTCTCTCTGTGGGCGCGTGCAGTGCAGCGAAGTAGGTCAGTGACCCAGTTGGGAGGGGACCTGTGGCGATGACTCAGCCACCTAATCATAGCTCACGCACGCAGAGAGCCTCCTCCTAGCACGCGCAGCCAGTCAAACAAAATCATCGTGCGAGAAGACTACTACTACCAGGCCTACCACAACAACACTCTCCGTTGGGGGTGCAAAGTGGTTGCCGGGTGTTTGAGCTGTAACTTGGTGTTCCGGCCTTGTTTACTTTCTCGCCGTACATGTGGTCTTCAACTCAACAGGTCGTTTGTCGTTGTGTATGGAGCTCATGTGAGTGTGTGTTGACTCGGACTGACGCGCGGAGAGGGGTGGGTGGGTGAGGGTGAGGGGGGGGGGGGGGCGGACGGGCGGGAGGGTGGTTGTGGTGGTCCATAGGGAAAGGTGTGGAAGAAAAGGGTTGGGGGATGGATGGGGAGGGACGGGGGTTTGGCTGAGGTAAAAGGTCTGTCTGGGTGGTGTTGTTTTCGTGCGGCTTTTTTTTTGGGGGGAGGGGGGAGGGGGGGGGGTTTTGCTGTGTTCTCAGTGTTCACCTCCCCCCTCCCTCTGAGTCCTTGAGTGTGAGTGTGTCGCATGTATAGTATGCAGTTCTCTCTCTCCTCTCTCTCTCTCTCTCTCTCTTCTGTATATATATATGCACTCTCCTCTCTCCTCTCTCACTCCTTCTCTCTCTCCGTCAGTTTAGCAGCCTCTCCTCTTCGCTCTCTCTCTCTCCTCTCTCTCTTCCTCTCTCCTGTATGTATATATGCAGCTCTCTGCTCTCCTCTGAGTTACCTCTCCTCTCTCTCTCTCTCTCTCCATCTCTCTTCTCTCTCTCTCCTGTGTGGTGTGTGGATGCTATATACGCACTCTGGCTGTCGCCTCTCTGTTCGTTGCCACACCGTCCTCTTCCTTCGCCTTAATCTCTCTCTCCGTGGTCAGGATTGGCCCTTGTGACCACTTCCTCCCCTACCATCCCTCCCTCCTTCACCTCCCTCCTTCCCTACCTTTCCGTCCCCTTCCTCCCTCCTCCCCCCTCCTTCCCTCCTCCTTCCCTCGCCCCTTCCCTCTTCCCTCCTCCTCCCTCCCTCTTCCTCCCTCCTTCCCTCCCTCCTTCCCTCCCTCCTTCCCTCCCTCCTTCCCTCCCTCCTCCCTCCCTTCCTTCCCTCCCTCCTTCCCCTCCCTCCTTCCCTCCCTCCTTCCCTCCTTCCCTCCCTCCTTCCCTCCCTCCTTCCCTCCCTCCTTCCCTCCCTCCTTCCCTCCTTCCCTCCCTCCTTCCCTCCCTCCTTCCCTCCTTCCTTCCCTCCTTCCCTCCTTCCCTCCCTCCTTCCCTCCCTCCTTCCCTCCCTCCTTCCCTCCCTCCTTCCCTCCTTCCCTCCTTCCTTCCCTCCTTCCCTCCTTCCCTCCCTCCTTCCCTCCCTCCTTCCCTCCCTCCTTCCCTCCCTCCTTCCCTCCCTCCTTCCCTCCCCATGCCCATCCCCACCCTTCCCCCGCCCTTCTGTAGTTGATGAGAAGAAGGGGGAGGGGGGGGGGGTAAAAAAGAAAAGAAAAGAGAAGTCTTGTATTTTGTCCTAGTGGCCCAGTAGTTCGAGTGCACCCCCATGTGTGTGGGAAAATCTGCGTGTGGTGGTAGAGAGAGAAAGAGACAACGGAGGGTTGGAGGAGGATGGGGGAAGTAAGGAGAGAGAGAGAGAGAGAGAGAGAGAGAGAGAGAGAGAGAGAGAGGGGGTGGGGGTATGTACTAGGTATAACACTGGATTTATTGCGTGGGTTGGTGAAATCGCGCCTTTTTTTTTTTTTTTTTTTTTTTTTTTACAATGGCTCAGCCTCGTGTTCAAGGGCAAGTTGAGACTCGACTGAGGTCAGATCAATGAGAACATTGTCTCGATCCACAAACCTTCAACCACGCTTTTGAGAGAGAGAGAGAAGAGAGAGAGAGGAGAGAGCGTGCGTGCGTCCGTGTGTGTGTGTGTGCATGTGCGTATGTATGTGTGTGTGTGTGTGTGTGAAGTAAGCGCCGTCAGAAATTCTGTCTCAAAGGAAGCGTTAACTGCAGTTGAACGTTAGCACTTGGCCCCTAACGCGGTAAGTCGCGTGCGTGCACAGCACAGAAGGCTCGCGATCGGTTAGTAGGGTAACATGAAGACAGACAGACTATGCAATGCCGCCTCGTGCGTCATCAGGGGGCTTTACTTTCACTTCCGTCAGCGGGTCAGGGGAGAAAAGAACGTGAGGCCCGCCCGCCACCAAGCTTAGCTGGACCTGCTTTGAAAGAGAAAGTCTCACGGCGCAAAAATGTCATTCATTCATGAACGCTAAAGAGAGAGACCGAACTCGTTTTTATTAGAGGGAGAGGGAGGTGGTGGGGGTGAATGTGGGCTGGGAGTTAGTGGAGGAGAGGGGGTAGGGGTGGGTGTAAAGGGATGGGGGGGGGGAGGAGTGAGGGGTGCACTGAACGCCCTGCAAGTTTACTGGGCTGACATACATTACTTTCCTGTGACTTATGGAAACATCGCTGGCATTTTTTCCCTCCTCGACTTATGGAAACATCGCTGGCATTTTTTTCCCTCCTCCACCTCCCCCCATCCCCCTCCCAAACCCCCCCCCCCCCCCCCCCTCCCCAAACCCCTATGAATAATAAGAATAAGAGTGGTAGCGTCGTGATGGGGATGCTGCAGAAAACGGACTTTGAGACTAAGAGAGTTGGGCAGATGAATGTGATGAGTTGTTGCAGTTACTATTTCAGAGAGGCGGGTACTCATGGAATAATGCACACGACTGTTGTGCCTCTGTGTTTGTGTGTGTGTGTCTGTTGTGTTCTGTATGTGGGCGTCCCGTCTTGTCTCCCTGAAGCATTCCTTCAGTGACTAACCATGTGACGACGACACAGAGCTAGATACACGTGTGTAGGCCTGCATGCAGCTTGCCGGGTAGATCTAGTAGTAGTCCCTACCTCCAACTAAAACTCAGAAAGTTTAACATATGTTGTGTTGTGTGGTTGCGTCTCGCTTTCTTAGCTGGTTTCTTCTTCCTGCCCGTGAACAGCGAAAGGTATTTTGGGAATATTAATAATGATAGAAATTTGATAATAATGATTATAGTAATGAAGCTGATGATTGTTGTTGTCAAAATCATTGTGGTTCGTGCTGGCGAGGATGTTATTTTTTGCTTTCTGAATTATTCTAACAACCCATAATTTTTCATTTCCCCTTCTTTTCTTTTAATGCAAAACAAAAAACAAAACAAAAAGGAAAAAAATAATCGTATCCCTATCTTGTAAGCTTACTTGTCACTTGTTTAATGCAGCTGATAATTTGTTTTCTCCATTGATGATTGAAAACAAAAAGACAATTTGATTTGCAGACATATTTATTGCTATGACGGTGAGGGTTAGTAGTTTTAAAGTTTAAGCAGCGAATAATTTTCAAAACTGTTGTTAAGTTTGATTTAATTACCTGGATACATTCTTATGATTTGAGGGGACATGGGCTTATGATTTTAGGGGACATGGCTTTATGATTTGGGGGACATGGCTTTATGATTTGAGGGGACATGGCTTTATGATTTGAGGGGACATGGCTTCATCAAATTGCGTAACCAGACACATGAGAGACAAAACACGACGCGTTTCGACCTCTTAGGTCTTCCTCAGGCAAGAGAAACTATTGCGTTAACATGATGTGATGTGATGTGATGTGATGTGTGTGTGTGTGTGTGTGTGTGTGTGTGTGTGTGTGTGTGTGTGTGTGTGTGTGTGCAGGGGGGGGGGGATTAAGCATTTAGGTCTTCTTCAGGCACGATAAACTGTTTTGTTAACATGATGTGATATGTGTGTGTGTGTGTGTGTGTGTGTGTGTGTGTGGTGTGTGTGTGTGTGTGGCAGGGGGATGAAGCATTTAGGTCTTCTTCAGGCACGATAAACTGTTTGTTAACCTGATGTGATGTGTGTGTGTGTGCAGGGGGGATGAAGCAGTTCGAGGCAGAGCACCCCGGGTTGTGTTGGAGCTGTCGCAAGGTGCCTGGGGACATGCCGGCCGCCTGCTGTCCTCCCCCACCAACGACCTGGTGGAGCCCGAGATTGAGACCGCCACCGCCTCCCCCGTCCTCCCCTTCCTCTACCTCGGTACGTTACCTCCCCCTGTCCTCCCCTTCCTCTACCTCGGTACGTTTTCCTCCCCCTGTCCTCCCCTTCCTCTACCTCGGACGTTACCTCCCCCTGTCCTCCCCTTCCTCTACCTCGGTACGTTACCTCCACTCCCCCCCCCCCCCCGTCCTTCCCTTCCTCTACTCGGTACGTTACCTCCCCCTGTCCTTCCCTTCCTCTACCTCGTACGTTACCTCCCCCTGTCCTTCCCTTCCTCTACCTCGGTACGTTACCTCCCCCTGTCCTTCCCTTCCTCTACCTCGGTACGTTACCTCCCCCTGTCCTCCCCTTCCTCTACCTCGGTACGTTACCTCCCCCTGTCCTCCCCTTCCTCTATCTCGGTACGTTACCTCCCCCTGTCCTTCCCTTCCTCTACCTCGGTACGTTACCTCCCCCTGTCCTCCCCTTCCTCTACCTCGGTACGTTACCTCCCCCCGTCCTTCCCTTCCTCTACCTCGGTACGTTACCTCCCCCTGTCCTTCCCTTCCTCTACCTCGGTACGTTACCTCCCCCCGTCCTTCCCTTCCTCTACCTCGGTACGTTACCTCCCCCTGTCCTTCCCTTCCTCTACCTCGGTACGTTACCTCCCCCTGTCCTTCCCTTCCTCTACCTCGGTACGTTACCTCCCCCTGTCCTTACCCTTCCTCTACCTCGGTACGTTACCTCCCCCTGTCCTTCCCTTCCTCTACCTCGGTACGTTACCTCCCCCTGTCCTTCCCTTCCTCTACCTCGGTACGTTACCTCCCCTCCCCCCCCCCCCCCCGTCCTCTCCTTCCTCTGCCTCGGACATTACCTCCCCCTGTCCTTCCCTTCCTCTTCCTCAGTACATTACCTCCCCCTGTCCTACCCTTCCTCTACCTCGGTACTTACCCCCCCCCCTGTCCTCCCCTTCCTCTACCTCGGAACGGTTACCTCCCCCCCCCCCCTGTCCTTCCTTCCTCTACCCTCAGTACATTACCTCCCCCCCCCCTATCCTTCCCTTCCTCTACCTCGGTACGTTACCTTCCCCCCCCCCCCCCCCCCCCCCCCCCCTGTCCTTCCCTTCCTCTACCTCGGACTTACCCCCCCCCCCCCCCCTCCCCCCCTCCCTCCTACCCCCCTCAGTACATTACCCCCCCTCCCCCTGTCCTTCCCTTCCTCTACCTCGGTACGTTACCCCCCCCCCCCTGTCCTTCCCTTCCTCTACCTCGTACGTTACCTCCCCCTGTCCTTCCCTTCCTCTACCTCGGTACGTTACCTCCCCCCCCCCCCCCACCTGTCCTTCCCTTCCTCTACCTCGGTGCGTTACCTCCCCCCCCCCTGTCCTTCCCTTCCTCTACCTCGGTACGTTACCTCCCCCCCCCCCCCTCCTCCCCTGTCCTTCCCTTCCCTCTACCTCGGTACGTTACCTCCCACCCCTGTCCTTCCCTTCCTCTACCTCGGTACGTTACATCACCCCCCCCCCTGTCCTTCCCTTCCTCTACCTCGGTACGTTACCTCCCCCCCCCCCCCGTCCTTCTCTTCCTCTACCTCGGTACGTTACCCCCCCCCCCTCTGTCCTTCCCTTCCTCTACCTCGGTGCGTTACCTCCCCCCCCCCCCCCTGTCCTTCCCTTCCTCAACCTCGGTACGTTACCTCCCCCCCCCTGTCCTTCCCTCCTCTACCTCAGTACATTACCTCCCCCTGTCCTTCCCATCCTCTACCTCGGTACGTTACCTCCCCCCCCCTGTCCTTCCCTTCCTCTACCTCAGTACATTATCTCCCCCCCCCTGTCCTTCCCTTCCTCTACCTCGGTACGTTACCCCCCCCCCCCACCCCTGTCCTACCCTTCCTCTACCTCGGTACGTTACCCCCCCCCCCCCCCCCCCCCCCCCCCCCCGTCCTTCCCTTCCTCTACCTAGGTACGTTACCTCCCCCCCCCCCCCGTCCTTCCCTTCCTCTACCTCGGTACGTTACCTCCCCCCCCCCCCTGTCCTTCCCTTCCTCTACCTCGTACGTTACCTCCCTCTGTCCTCCCTTCCTCTACCTCGGTACGTTTTCCTCCCCTGTCCTTCCCTTCCTCTACCTCGGTACGTTACCTCCCCCTGTCCTTCCTTCCTCTACCTCTGCGTTGCCTCCCCTGTCCTCCCCTTCCTCTCCTCGGTGCGTTACTTCGCCTTCCTCCCCTTATCTCTCCCCCCCCCCCCCCTCTCCAAACAAACAAAAAAATGTCCTTCAGCCTCTCTCGTCTGACTTTGTGACTTTGTCGTGAGAGAGAGAGAGAGAGAGAGAGAGAGAGAGAGAGAGAGAGAATGTATGTGTATGTATGTTGGGGAGAGAGAGAGAGAGTGCGTGTTTGTATGTGGGGTGTGGGGGGGGGGGAGTCACTTAAAATGCTTTCCTTGATAAGAAGAATGGAGAGAATAAACTGATTTTGTGCAGCAGCCTCCTATTTTGTTAAAATCACTCTTGTTTGTGTTTTAAAATAAAATAATACCAGATTGGGTTGGGGAGGGGGGGGGGGGGGGGGGGGGGGGGGGGGTGGGGGTGGGGGGGGGGGGGGGGGGGGGGGGGGGGGGGGGGGGGGGGGGGAGGGGGGGGGGAGGGGGAGAGGCTGAGCAATGGAGTAGCGCTCTTTGGACTTCCGGGTGCGGATTAGACAAAGTTGCTTCCAGTTTTTAGAGAGGCAGAGTAGAGAGGAGGTGTTTGGCCGCCCCATCACTGTGCCTGAAGACAACCGGATAGAATTTATTACTTCATTATCATTATTATTATTATTATTATCATATCATCAATTATTATTATATATGCATTTAATGATCAAGTCACATATTCAATCAGCCTTGTGCTAATTTTTTCACAGTTTAGTCTGTATTGTCTCGACCAGACTTTAATTTAACTAAGCAGCTAATGAGCTGGAGAATCGTCGTGGGCGACAGACATCATACCCTCCTGCTCCCCCCAAGCTAAATTGTCCACGTCTGCACCGTTCGGTGTCGCAGGTAACGAGCGTGACGCGGCCGAGCTGGAGAGATTGCGTCGTCACAACATCACGTACGTGCTCAACGTCACGGCGCACGTGCCACAGCATTGGCAGGCGCACGGCATTCGCTACAAACGCATTCCGGCCTCCGACAGCGCCCAGCAGAACCTCAAGCAGTACTTTGAAGAGGCCATCGAGTTTATTGGTGAGTAGATCATGTGTGAGTAAAGAGAGAGAGAGAGAGAGAGAGAGAGAGAGAGAGAGAGAGAGAGGAGAGAGAGAGAGAGAGAGTGATGTGGTGTGTGTGTGTGTGTGTGTGTGTGTGTGTGTGTGTGTGTGTGTGTGTGTTGTAAGTGTGTGTGTGTGTGTGTGTGTGTGCGTGTGTGTGTGTTTGTGTGCGCGCGCGCGCGCGCGTCTGTCTGTCTGTCTGTCTGCCTGTCTGTGTCTGTCACTTTCTCACACTGTCCTTATTTTTTTGAATGCGTCTCTTGTCACATAAAATTTTCTGTTATCAATAGGCAGACAGACAGACAGACACAGAGACAAACAAGCACACTGTAGTCTCTTTGTCTTTCTCTCTCTCTCCTTGTGTCATCCCCGTTCTTCTTTTGCCTGTCCCTGCATCTATTTATTCGCCATTCTCGCCCCAGATGATGAGTATACATGGCTTTTGTTTTTGGTTGTTTTTTTTCCCGAAGGTTGGATGGTGACATACTTTCTTTGTTTTCTCATCCCATCCTCTCATTATTCGCTTAGTCTCCTCCTTGACTCTGAACAACAACACCAACAACAACAAAATAAGATAAACACCACAGACTGAAACAGGTCTCCAAAAGAAAGCGACGTATATGATGTAAATAACGAACTCATATGGAAACAATGGAGTCGGGAGAGTGGCGGGGGGGGGGGGGGGGGGGGGGGGGGGGGGGGAGGGAGAGGAGAAAGTGGGGGATAGGGGAGGGGAGGTAAGAGTGATGCGTGCGTGACTTCAGCACGTGTGTAGTTTAGCAGACAAATGAGGAGAATCGGGAGCAGAGCTGGTAACCGCATATCAGGCGTCACTGACACCCCCGTAAAGTTTGGTGACTTAACGTCTGACGCACGGGTGCATGCCTACAAGTATAGGTCGTAACTCCAGTTCTTGATGTATTTGCGTTCGTGTCTTCACGGTAGTAACACAGTAATGCGCATTAATATGACTGCCACACACACACACACACACACACACACACACACACCACGCACCCCCCAAAAAAAAAACAAAGAAAAAAGGGACATGAATCTTCGCCTGAAGAGATTTGTGGCCTGTGTTTATGGAGTTTCGTGTGTCAGGATTGGGTGCATTCATTTTTTGTTATAAACATTTTGGGTTCGCTTTCCTTCCATTCCTCACTCTTCCCCCCTCCCCCACCCTCCCTTACATCCCGTCCTCATCTACCACTTCCCCGCTTGACCTTAATAATGATGATCGTAATGGGAAAAAAACGGCTGAATGTGCTGTTTTCAAAAATGATGATATATGTATACGCGCAATATTCCAGATAACACATTCTGTAAGTGTTATACAAATCATATGCACACCAGAAAAAAAAATCCAACAGAGTGTACGTCCATAGATACATACTACGGTGCAGGAGGGTCTTTCTGGGTCAAAGAAATTAATGAAAGTCATGGAATGTATATTTTTAAGGGGTAATTATATTCCCGGAGCGAAGAGTCATGGAATGATCGTCCAAGTCATGGAAAAATAATGGAATTAATCAAATAAAGCCTCCGAAGAAACGCAAATGCTTGGGCATGGGCGCTTGTTTGTCATTGTGCTAAACTCATGTCATTGAACCGCTAGCCAGGCGTAGCTGAAACGGCCGTTTCGATAACGGGTAGGAATGCGCCTCTGGGAATCAAAATGGCCACTCTGGTTGTCTTGGAATTTTCTCAAAACTGGCACGGAGAAGTCATGGGATTTTGAATTTCATCAGCCTGTGCGGACAGTGCGGAAGAGATGAGCTTTAAGGTCAGACTTGTGTAAAGGCTCCTAGGGAGCTGAGAGCGTCGGACCTTGAATCGTCATCACGCCACTCCCTACCTCACTTTGGTCCTCCAGCAACTTACCGTCAAGAACCACAAGGTAAAGGCGGTCTGCTCTAGTTGGCTTCGCGGTACAGAGCACCAATGTCGTCATCACGGTCAGACATTGTGAGTTCGAGTTCGAACCCCACTACACATCCTCCAACACCGTCCAACCAATGATGTTCTACGGTGTCGAACCTGGCCAGAGGGTGCAGAACTGCCGATGCATCTTTGGGGCGGCCGTCAAGACCTCGAGAAGACTGTGGGTTTTATCATGGCGACATGATTGAAGATCTGACGCAACCAAATAACGAACGAACAAACAAACAAACAAACAAACAAACAAACAAACAAAAATCGACCGCAGAAGGAGAAGGACCCCACTGAAGCCCATCAAGAAGAAACGACCAGTTTTGCTGCGCGGCCATCTTTGCGTGTGCAGCCGCTGTGGTGACGTAGGTGCACCGTCTAAGATAGCTCCCTCTGTCGCCAGTCTCCTGGGGCGGTTATCTCCCGTGTCTCCTCACTTCACTTGGGTGTGGACACTTCACTGAACGCTGCAGGAACTGAGTCATACAGGAAGGAAAGGAGAAGCAGCCGTTCACTTATTGCCCGCAAATGAAAAACATATAAACACAGTTGTCTGGAACGAGAGTCCGACTGCGCTAACTGGAAATAAAAAAAATAAAAAAAACCAGCGCTGGTTTGGACGAAGGCTTAATGTCAAATATATGCAGTGGAAAAGTAATAAAAACAAATGTTGAGATTTCAGATCAGATGAACCTTTTTTCCCCCCTTTTTTTGGTGGATGTGTGTTTTTGATGGGGAAGGGATAAGATGGAATCACCCGAGTCTGATCGTTTGTGCCCTTGGACTTCGCGAAGGAACTGTGTAGAAAAAAGACGTGAGCGCGCGCGCGCGCTCGTGCGTGCGTGCGTGTGTGTGTGTATGTGATCGACTCCCTCCAACCCCCTCCTCTCACCTTCATCCCCATTTCTTCTCTCTCTCTCTCTCTCTCTCCTCTCTCTCTCTCTCTCTCTCTCTCTCGTCTTTTTCTGGATCAATACAAGGTACTTGTGTGAAAGAGAGAATGCATGAGATAGATGTCTCCCCCCCTCCCCCCCCCCCCCCACCCACGTCCTCCGTATGATCAGAGAGAGAGAGAGAGAGAGACAGAGAGAGAGAGAGACGGAGAGAGAGGGGGGGGGGGGGGACCATGCGTTTGCACAGTCAGCACGTGAGCGTGACTGCATGAGGTCTTGGGCATAATACACGTTGTGGCGTCCCCCTACCCACCCACCCCACACCCCACCCTACCTCGCCCTCAGCTCGTTGTGGCGCCCCAACCCGCCCGGAACAGGTAGAAGAAGGGCAGGGAACCAAAAAAAACAAAACAAAAAAAACCCACCTCCACCTTGAAGGTGATGAGTCATCCTCAACACGTGGCTGTCTCCCGTTTCCAAGGCAACGCACCTGTCTTGCGACAAGAGGCGGCAGGCAGCGGGCGGCACTCTGTTGTGATGGAGGGGATGTCTGTCTGTCTGTCTGTCTGTTCCACCCAGTCCTCTTTGTCAGTTCCTGTGTCTGTCTGCGTGCGTGCGTGCGTCCGTGTGTGTGCGAGTGTGTGTGTGTGTGTGTGCGCGCGCGCGCGCGTGCGTGCGTGGAGGGACAGCAGAAAGGAAGGGGGGGGGGGAAAGGTGAGGGGAGAAAGAGAAGGAAGGTCGTGGGAGGGTGAGGGTAGTGGTGGTGGTGGTGGGTTTAGGGTGTACGGCGTCAGATCACAGACAAAGAAAAAGGACAGGTGTGCGTGCGTTCGGGACCGCCCGCGCTTGTGCGGGCGCGTTTTGTGTGTGTGTGAGAGAGAGAGAGAGAGAGAGAGAGAGAGGGGGGGGGGGAGGGATTTGTGAAGTATAAACCTTTATGAAATCGGTTAGTTTGTGCGTGCGCGCGCTCCTCTGTGTGTGTGTGTGTGTGTGTGCGCGCGCGCGCGCGTGCGCATGCGTGTCAACATGCGAATGGGTGGAGTTTTAAACTTTAGTAAAAATCAATTTTCTAGCGGCGACTGGCGAACAAAGGAGGAAAGAAGCAAAGGATGAGTAAGAAAGACACAACAGTACTATAAAACCAACCAGACAGTCGTGATAGTTGAACGAGAATTAGGAGGTTGGGGATGGGGAGGGAAGTGGAAGCGAGGGGGGTGGGGGAGCGACACAGGCGGTATTAGTCATCACTAAAATAATGAAGGATGTCGGTAGTCTAACTAGTTTGGTGGGAGGGGGGAGGGGGAGAAGGGAGGGGGGAAAGGGGGGGGGGGGGGGGTCAGACTTCGTCATGCTCCGATTGTTGGCGGCACATGGCCTTGCAGTTGTTTTTTTTTGTTGTTGTTGTTTTTTTTTTTTGTCTTTTCGTTCTTTTTTTCTCCTTGAATGTTCAACATACACAGAGTTGGAGTGAGACTAACTGGACACACACACACACACACACACACACACACACACACACACACACACACAGAGAGAGAGAGAGAGAGTTAGTTTTAGGTGATTCTTTTATCTATTATTTCCTTTGAAGATCAACTTTTGAAACACACACATACAGAGAGAGAGATTCATTGTCGGCATTGTCGGCTTTGTCGACAAGAGAAGTATCACATCCAGTATTAGCGGATATTCATGATCTTCATACTCAGCTTGTCTCTTCGGGAAAGCATATAGTTTTCTTGTGGGTCCCCAGTCACATGGGAATCTATGGTAACTCAGTGGTGGACAAAGCAGCCAAACAAGCTCTCGGTGCAAGTCTTTCCAGGAGGCCTATGCAGTTTGTTCCTCACTCTGATCTACGTCATAAATCCAGTTTGTATTGTCGTGAACTGTGGCAGAGTGAATGGTGTAATCAAATTCATAATAAATTGTTTAAAATTTGCCCAGATTTAACCAATCCTTTCCCATCGGTGGTACGTAACCGTAAAGAGGAATCGATTTTGTCACGGTTACATATTGGGCACAGCTATATAACGCACAGTTGGATATTCAGAAGGGAAGACCCCCCATGGTGTGTTGCGTGTGACAGCTTGTTCAGTGTTAATCATTTTTTGACAGAATGTGCTGATTTGATGTGTATCAGAGAGAAGTTCTTTTCCACCAGTGATTTATCGGTTCTTTTTCGTGAGATTTCAGTGGATCTTATTTTTTCTTTTTTGAAAGAGGTAAACTTATATTATAAAATATAGGGTTTTATTAATGTATACAGGTGTCGAAGGAGTTGAAAAGATAATTGTGCTTTTGTCCTCATAAATTTTAAGTGATGTGTTAATACTAGTGTGAGTATTTGTATCAAGAGACTCAGATATGATAGCTGAGGTCCTGATTTGGCTCCTAGTAGTCCGCTGGACCCTATAAACACTAACTAACTAACTGAGAGAGAGAGAGAGAGAGAGAGAGAGAGAGAGAGAGAGAGAGAGAGAGAGAGAGTTAGTTTTAGGTGATTTTTGATCTATTACTTCCTTTGACGGGGGCCGGAATAGCTCAGTTGGTAGAGCGCCGGACTCGTGATCCTGGGGTTGCGGGTTCGAATTTCGGTACAGGGGGATTTTTCCCTCGGAGTTAACATTGGTTCTGACTCCATTCCCCATACAGTCCTTCGAATGAGACTATAAACCGAGGTTCCGTGTGTGAACGCACGCACAACATCTTGCACACACGTAAAATCCCATCACCAACTTTCGGAAGAGAAGGCCAGTTTGGCCGTTGGTATGGATGACACGTTACACATAGCATGCACCTTCCCCGAAGATGGAGTATGGCTGCCTGAATGGCGGGATAAAAAACGGTCATACACACAAACCTCCACTGCC
>CM031605.1:38020432-38025432 GCA_018398815.1 Conus ventricosus
GGTGACGTCACTGAACAGAGAATGACGTGATTCATGATATTTCAACAAGGTGCTCATGCAGGATGTCAAGTTGCGATTGGCATGACATTTACTTTTTGTTTTCCCCCTTCTTTTTCAAATGTTGTTCAGATTACGTTTATGTGCACAAGTGTGTGTGTGTGTGTGTGTGTGTGTGTGTGTGTGTGTGCGTGCGTGCAATGGAAGTGTCAGGAGCGATATAGCGTTATTAGGCAGCCGAAAACACCACTACGCCTGGACTGGTCCTGTTAGTGGTCAAGACAGCAGTAGCCAGTGGCATAAGGTTAGAGGAACAAACCGTGTAGACATGGGGTTAAAACAGAACAAACAAACAAAAACCTGTCGGATTCAATCACAATGATGCATTCCTTATAATGATGATGTATGATGAACTGCATGTTGCTCAGATCGAGGTCATCAAAACGATGCTGCGTTCTTCTCACTCCCCTTTCGTTCTCTCCTCCTCCTCCTCCTCCTCCTTTTCTCGCACCCCCTCCCCCCCCCCCCCCCCCTTCTTCATCCTGTCTTGCTTTTCGCTCCCCAAACACTTTTTTGCCCCTTCCCCCCCCCCCCCCCCCCCCCCCCCTCCCCCCCTCCGTATTCAGGCACTCGCCTCCGGTCCATTATGAGGTCTGTTCATGTGGGATTTTTGTTTGAAGCAAACAGATAGATAGCCTTACACGTACTATCGTCAACTTTTTTTTTTTGCGTGTGTTTATTTAATATGAGTTTATTTGCTTAGTGATATCATCCTGTGAGTCTGCAATTTTTGTTGTTGTTGTTGGCGTGTGTTTATTTATTATTAATTTATTTGCTTAGTTATATAATCCTGTGAGTCTGCAAATTTTGTTTGTTTAGCGGGTGACTTGAGATACGTCTTAGCTTTAACACCAGACATCCAGTGAGTAATTTGCACGCGTGCATAGCAGCGTGCTTGTGAAGTGGACGTGACAGTTCTAAGTGATATAAAATGTTTCTGGGTTATGAAACTCTATTTTGAATCGAACCTTATTAGTTCGTAAGTTTCTGTAATCAACATCCGATTTGCCTAATTTATGAATTATTGTGTTGCCGAGTCTTATCGAGGTACCTTGTGTTTTTAGGGATCATGCCGATCTGTTTCAGGCCAAATTCTTGACTGTTCAATGTCTGCGAGTTTCAACAGAACACAAGCTTTGACTCTGCGGCGTAGTATGGAAGTGGAATATGGCTTCACGTAGAACCGGTGCCACAGGATCGGACGCTATTGTAGATATTGATTCAGACGGACGGCTGATCATTCTGAACCATGCAATTCTCTCTCTCTCTCTCTCTCTCTCTCTCTCTCTCTCTCTCTCTCTCTCTCCTCTCTCTCTGAGTGTGTGTCAATCATTTTTTTTTTTAATTTCTCTGTCCTGGTGTACATAATGCAATGCTTTGGGAACACCTGTATATAATCGGAGACGAAAAGTTGTATTAGCGTACATACAAGTTCGACCACATTATTGCTGGCGACAGTATTGGAAAGTCTTCTGACTGAAAACCTTGTCACCAGATGGGCATAGTATTGTTTTCGGTCTTTGTGGATGTCATCCACCACCACCACCCCTGTCCCAACCCTCTCCTCTTCGCCCTTGCCCCTTCTCTACCCTATCCCTTCTTCTCGCCCCCCCCCCCCCCCCCCCCCCTTCCCCCTCCTCGTCCTCCACTTTCGTTGTTCTCCTGGTTTCTAATATCTAACCACATTCTCTGATCGAAATATTCTGGTACGACAACGTAAGAGCATCCAGTATGGTTGGAGATGAGGTCTGTCGGTGAATTAGAAGTGAATCTGAGCGTGTCACCTGCCAGCCCATCCGTGTCGGTGACTGAGGATTGCTGGCTCTGGGAGGTGCTGGTGAGGCTTATCACAGAAAAGCTGAATTTAAAAAAAAAAACGTTATCTGATTATGTATCGTTGATTTTCCACTGTATATGCCACAGTCCTTATCGTTTGTTTTCAGGTGCTATGTCTATTTGTTGAAAAGGAAAAAAAAAAGAGAAATACGTATTTGCACATACTAGAACAGTGCGTATTACGTTACTTGCCAATCCGTTTGGTGGACTTTATCCCTGCGATAGGTACGAGAAGGACAGGTGGAAACGCAATCTTCCTTTGTATGACATTGGTTTGGCCCATGATGTGCGTAGTTTTACTGTCGTTGTAGACCGAACTTAACAACTATACCATGTTTGTTTCAGTCACTTTAGAACTTGCAAAACAAAGGGTTCATTTCTTTGAAACTCATCAGTAACTGACCAGGGCATAGAATGTCGATACGGTGAAACTCATGATTTTGTAAGCAAGTTTTTTTTTTTTTTTTTTTTTTTTTTTTTTTTTGACGTTCATTTTAACAGTATATTCACTGCAACACACGTGGTACATCTGTCGTAAACCACGTGTCAAGGTAGTGTACTTTCTGGCAGTACAGAACGCATTGTATTCATTTTATGGAGTTGAAAGTTCCATCATTCCAACATGGCTGTCTGGACAATGCAGGATCACCCCCTACTGATTTGTGGTCAACTCTGCAGTGTACAGTCACTTTCCACTTCGAACTCTTCATACGTCATCAGTGTCATTTCCTGTCTGGGCAGTTGTCATAGTGTCCATGATTGTTTCATTAGCGCCCAACTGCTTCAAGGCGGAAATTCTCGTTGCAAAGTACACACACTTGGCATGTTTTCACGATTTTCCCCTCAAATTATAAATTTCGCATGTGTTTCAACCGTATCTGGAAAAACATTATATAATGAGTCAGTCCATTCTAAACAATAGGCAAGGCTTATTTTTGGAACCAAATTCAGTGTTAATAGCGATTGTTAACAGTGTTGGAGGCATTTTAGATTGATCTGAAAGGACGGCCATTGTGTGTTGGTGGGGGGGGGGGGGGGGGGGGGGGGGGGGGGGGGGGGGGACCTTGGAAGCTACTGTCAATTCGTATTTCCTTGTCTGTGGATCAGCCAAATCCTTTCATAACGAATGCCACCAAGGAACAGGTAAACGGATGGATAGCGCTGTCTCTGCCTCAAGATGTTAGCTAACTCACTGAGGCAAAGACATTTGATGCATGTATGTTTTAATCAGGCAGCACCGATGCCAGGGAGGAAATGATTAAATACGTTTTGCACAAGACAAAGCTCAGAAATCGCGTCTTATTGTTCTCTCTGGTTCGTACTTAAAACTTTGGCCGAGCTCGCAGTAGAGTAAGTGAGTGTTGTTATTGAAACTTTCTCTGTCACACGAAATGAACATTTAGGCTTACCACTATTTACTGCACTCATTTTCTTCCACAAAATACCCTTAGTGACAAGAATGTTGATAGCGTTTCCTGACCTGAAACCATCTTGAGTTTTATTTCTTCGATGTTCCATATTCGTTTTGAGATTTTCTTACTTTCTGTCTTTTCTTTCTTGTTTTTTTAAACTTTCTTTCTCTCTCTCTTTTTGTTTGTTTTACCTCTCACAAATCTTAAATGCCAGCTGAGGATGACTCATTTCCTTCATGAGCTGAGTCATCCGTATGGCAGACCCAGGTAACACTGCGCACACAGTCATGTGACCGGAAGACGCGGGTCGCGTGGCAAGTGCAGTTCGTTCATCCCTGTGCCTGCGGCACGCCCCCTTTTCTTCCTTGTCACGGTCCACGATAGATGCGTTCAGTTCCAACCAAATGGCGTGTGTTTAGAATGGGAACAATTTCAGAGTATCTGTGTGAAAACAAATACATATGATTCAGAGAACACAGAACCTTTACTGTCCATTTTAAAGCGAGTCGATCAGGAGTTGCTGCGTTTCATTCAGGAAAATTGATTTCTGTTACTGGCAAGTAGTGCCCCCCCCCCCCCCCCCCCCTTTCCACCCTCCGACCTTGCTTCTTTCTAACCCTTCTCCCCACGCTGCCCCCTCTCCCCACCCACCCCCACCCCGCTCCGCCAACTTCCTCTGCTTCATTTCCCTATTCCTGCGGACTACATTAAAAAAAAAAAAAAACACTTTTAAACCAGCACATTCGTTTTAAAGCAAAATTCCAGATCCTCTCGCCCATTCATTGCCTGTGGCATTTTAGTGACGAAAAATCTCGTTTGGCCTCGGCCTCGCCCCCACCCCACCCATCCCACCCCAACCCACTGCCACCCCTTTCCACTCTCTACCCCTCCTCCCCTCCCCCCCCCCCCCCCCCCCCCCCCCTTGCTCACCTTTCCTTCGCTCTTTGTGTATTGTTCCACCCAACTTTTTGTGAAGGTTGTCCGATATTAATCGTTGATTTTAAACTGTGGAGGTCAGACGCCGTGTTTAGCAACAACTGCAACAACAACAACAAAGGGCCTCGAGTCTTGTTATTTCTCTGTGTGTGTGTGTGTGTGTGTGTGTGTGCACGCGCGCCATATCTGTGAGTGTCGGCGTGCGCGCCTGGACATCATAAGTGTGTGCGACCGACTGAACGGGAAGAACTTCCAATGCTAAAAATATTGCCTTCAGCAAGAATAATTCTTGTCGAAAACTGTGATGTCATCATTCGGTCCACCATCATATTCAAGCCGAAGTTATGATTACACATTTTTTAAAGAAAAGGTCCACGAGAATGACGTCAACACCGCACTTTAAAAAAAAATAGTGCAGCAGTGGCGTCATTCTGCCTTACCTATGAATGACATGGATGGATCTTTTTACTTTTTTTTTTTTTAAATGGATCATACTTAAAATGTTCATAGTGTTTTGATAGTGACGTATAGATACGCAATTAGTGTACGTCATGACTCTAGCCAGGTTGTGCATTTTTATTTTACTCACCGATGCCGTCAAATATGCAGATGAATGCAATTTTTTATAGAGTCTGTTTTTAGTCACAACAGCGTGCGAGTGAGTAGACTGGAGTGTGTGTGTGTGTGTGTCTATGGTTACATGTTGGAGGGAGGGAGGGAGGGAAGGGGTGGGTGAAATGTGTAATTATGAATTATGGA
>CM031605.1:38027932-38037932 GCA_018398815.1 Conus ventricosus
CAGTCAAACAGAGGAAAGAGAGGAAAAGTGAACAGCAGAGGGGGAAAAGAAAAGGGATGCTGCCCTGACAGAGTAACATGAACATAACAGTCAAACAGAGGAAGTTAAGCAATAAGTCAGCATCCACGGTGAGTGAATAAACAAGTAGATAGCCTTAAGTTCTTTTAGATGGTATAGTATTAACTATGTTATTAATACAGACTATAACCTCATTTAACCAAGTCCTGATAAGGAAGCCAATCCATCAAAAATGTGTCTAATTTATTAGTCACAATACTCAGATACCTTTCTGTTCTGAATTTATCTTTGAGTATATTAATAAAAATATTAACAATTGGAGCTACTTTCTTCCATTTACATTGATTTGTAGATGTATTGCTTTGCCAAAAGTATTATCAAGTCACGACTGAAGACAACCCCCGCATAACTATGCAGAGCATAACAACATTTTTATGTAGCCTTGGTGTTCTGGCCTATGTCAGCTGACCTGACACACAGCCTTAAGCCAAGGCGGAGACAGCGGGGCGGTAAAGCTGCATGTCTATTGTACAAGGTCCCAAAATACTCAATGGAATCAGATCAGCTGGGTAGTAGTGATAGCGAAGGAGTTGTGTTGCAGAATCTGGTGTCAAAACCCAAACAGACTTTTTTTGCTTTAGCGGTCTGCTCCACAGGCACTGTACTGGATTTTGTTTCCTTTTGCTTAGTTATGTGAACATCCCCCTTCAGGAAGGGGCCTAGGCCTTTACCTGAATAAAGTCTTGTGTCTTTGAGCCCAAAGACACTGTCGTGGTGGTGGCTTTGCCTGAAAGATTCCACTCCCTATACTATATTGAGGCAGAAACCTTATCTTAACCTTAAATCTCTCTGTTCCAGGAGGCACATAAGGCTTGGACGTCTCTCCTCCCCTGTGTTCGGTTTGTAGCTGCATGGCGTACAACACTCCATGTTTTCCAGCCTGCGCCGTTTCTCTCCTTCTCCACAATTCACCGCCATGTTGTTTTCGGTCGGCCTCTTTTTCTTCTTCCCTCTGGTGTCCAACCAAGGGCCACAGCACAGTCGTCGTTCCTCTCCTTCCTCATCATGTGCCCGATCCAGTCCTCTGGTGTCCAACCAAGGGCCACAGCACAGTCGTCGTTCCTCTCCTTCCTCATGATGTGCCCAATCCAGTTCCACCTCCGTCTCCTCACCTCCTCGCTGGTCTTTTCTGCCTTGAGGCAGAAGCAGTGTTGCTCAAAGTTCAGTGGTCCGTCAGTGGGACAGCGCTCCAACACTGATTTGGACAGAAAAAAAAACCTGTTGGGTCATTTTGATTTCAGTTCCAGCCATCAGCTCCCGCTGGAGCAAAGGCCATCAACAACAATCCTCCAGTGCGCCCTGTCCTGGGCCGCCCTTTCCAGTTCCTCCAGGTGTATCCCGCTCTCTTCCTCTCTGCATCCAAGTCTCTCCTCCATGAATTCCTAGGTCTTCCCCTTCTCCTCTGTCCCTGTGGGTTCCAGCGCAGAGCATGTCGCGTCATGTCGTCGATGGGCTTCCTCAGTGTGTGGCCTATCCAACGCCGTTTCCTCTTTTTCACCTCTTTCTCCGCAGGGAGTTGTTGTGTCCGCTCCCACAGTTCCACATTCCTGATGGTGTCTGGCCAGTGGATCTGAAGTATCTTTTTGATTTACAATGCAACAATATCTGGAGGAAGAGTCCACATTTTCCACCACTGATGTCTATGGAGTCTGTCTGCCCCACTTCCGAAGCAGGACTTAACTGGGAGGGAATTTTGAGGAGAAAACTGAAGCGATGAAGTCACATGTCCATACTATACCATGATCACAGTACGACATAACGCCCCGCTTTTAACAGAGGTAGCCCCCCCCCCCCCCCTCTCTCTCTCTCTCTCTCTCTCTCTCTCTCTCTCTCTCTCTCTCTCTCTCTCTCTCTCTCTCTGGCATTTGCACGCTGCCTGTTGCAGCTCCATATTACACAGAATTGTTCTGTCGCCGCCCCAGCAACTCTGATCGCAGAAAGCAATCATCAGCAAGTCGTTAAGCAAGGCAACCCACCAGAGGAGAGGCTGCGCTGCTGCTGAGTCAGTTTGGCGTTGTACAGGTGGGTGAAAACTTTGTGTTACAGGGACTGAAAGTACTTCCAGAGGCTTTGAAAGCATGACAAGCGAAGAGAAAATTCAAAAGAACCCAGTTTGTGAGTAAGGTCAAGAGAACCCAGTTTGTGAGAAAACTCAAGCGAACCCAGTTTGTGAGAAACCTGAAGAGAACCCAGTTTGTGAGAAACCTGAAGAGAACCCAGTTTGTGAGAAAACTGAAGAGAAGCCAGTTTGTGAGAAAAGTTAAGAGAACCCAGTTTGTGAGAAAACTGAAGAGAACCCAGTTTGTGAGAAAACTGAAGAGAAGCCAGTTTGTGAGAAAACCAAAGAGAAGCCAGTTTGTGAGAAAACTGAAGAGAAGCCAGTTTGTGAGAAACTTGAAGAGAAGCCAGTTTGTGCGAAAACTTAAGCGAACCCAGTTTGTGAGAAACCTGAAGAGAACCCAGTTTGTGAGAAACCTGAAGAGAACCCAGTTTGTGAGAAAACTGAAGAGAAGCCAGTTTGTGAGAAAAGTTAAGAGAACCCAGTTTGTGAGAAAACTGAAGAGAAGCCAGTTTGTGAGAAAACTGAAGAGAAGCCAGTTTGTGAGAAAACTGAAGAGAAGCCATTTTGTAAGAAAACTGAAGATAACCCAGTTTGTGAGAAAAGTCAAGCGAACCCAGTTTGTGAGAAAAGTCAAGCGAACCCAGTTTGTGAGAAAAGTCAAGCAAACCCACTTTGTGCGAAACCTGAAGAGAACCCAGTTTGTGAGAAACCTCAAGAGAACCCATTCTTCATTTATGGGCGGCCCAGTAGCGTGCTGCAGTGAAGGCTCTCCTTTTATGGGTGATACAACTTCTAACCGTTTATAATCCATTTATTCTCCGAAGGATCTATGGTGAAGTGATTCGAGCGTTCGACAGCGGCGCTGAAGACCGTGAGTTCAAATCATACGTCGGGTTGAATTTTTACAGTTTGAAAACCATCGCTGTCCACCCAGCAGTAAACGGGTACCTGGTTCAGTTCAGAGGATGTGAGGCGGCGGAAAGAGAGGACAGAGCTCTCTGCCTTCCGTGATACAGCGGCGTGGACTGGGTGAACCTCTGTGAATTCACTACCTCTTTGTGCATTAGGCAAAGGGATTTGAACCTGTAACCTGATCCTCGATGCACAAGAGATCAGTGTTGTATTGAAGGACTCGGGGTCCAAACGAATGTCTTGCTCAATATCCACGGGGGCGTAATCAACATAAATATTCTCTGTTCTCTAACCTTCGCGGAGTTTTAACACACAGTAACTTCGCCTGTTGAGAGTAGTAAAGAAACGAAACATCACACACACACACACGCGCACGCACGCACGCACGCACGCACACATACATACACACACACACACACACACACACACACACACACACACACACACACACACGCGCACGCACACACGCGCACGCACGCACATACAAAAGTGCGCGTGTACGCACACGCGCGTCCACACACACACACACACACACACACACACACACACACACACACCATTCTATGTAAACGTGATGGAAGAGAGAGAGAGAGAGAGAGAGAGAGAGAGAGAGAGAGGAGAGAGAGAGAGAGAGAGAGAGAGAGAGAGTGCGTGTGTGTGTGTGTGTGTGTGTGTGTGTGTGTGTGTGTGTGTGCGTGCGTGCGTGCGTGGGTGCATGCGTGCGTGTGCGTGTGCGTGTGTGTGCGTGTGTGTGTGTGTGTGATCACTACATCATGCCATGATTCTAGAGTCATACCTCATAACTGAAAAGGCCAACAAACAACAACAGCAAAAAACAAACAAACAAACAAACAAACAAACAAAACAAAGCAAATATTCTACCCGTCAGCGAGCACACACACGTTGGTCTGCAACCTGATATTATCTCCGCCCACGCTCGCTCTCTCTCTCTCTCTCTTCTCTCTCTCTCTCTCTCTCTCTCTCTCTCTCTCTCTCTCTCTCTTTCCGGAATGTTGTATGCTGGCAGACCCCCTGGTAAACAGGCTGCTTGTTCCACAACCTGCGTCTTTGCCGTGCCAACAGCAGTCGGAGCAGAAGACGAAGGTGAGAGAAAGTCGGTCGGGAGGTGGTGGTGCAGTAGGCGGCCGATCAGTCAGTACTGGGGGACTGCTTGCTTGCTGCAGCAGTACTGAAGGTTGTTCACAGGGGCAACGCGTCGTGCTGCCCACACAGTCACACACTGCGTTCAGTTGCCGTTACTGCCTGCTGCTGGTGCCCTAAAACACTATCACTATCATCCGTGTAAGCGTTTTGAGGCCTTCCATAAAGTTGAGCCAGCATTGAATATTAAACTCCTAACTGATGAAAAGGACAACTCCCCACGAATTATTTCCCCCTTTTTTTTTGGGAAGGGGGGGGGGGGGGGGGGGGGGGGGGGGGGGGGATCTTCAACGATGAAATATGAAATCACAAGCAGTCTTCAAATAATGATATTCCCCTTAGTTGACTCACATTTCAGGCCTTGCACTATCCGTGACCCTGTCTTTGCAGCAGCTCCAACAGCCCCAAATAATCCCCCATTCTTTTGATTTGAATCTGTCTGCTTGGAACTAGATCTACCTGGCTTGTACCTTGATGGCCATATGAAAGAAAATGAGAAGAATCAACTTTCAGACACAACAAAACATTCTCCAACCAATCCAATAGCGTCAGTCTAAAAATACTTGATTCTTTAAGCAAGGCCTTGGCGCATTAATCTTTGGTGTGCAGCCATTATCTACCGAATGAAATATAAGGTCCGAGGCCACAGTTACAAATTAGGGCCAAACGTTATACGTTCTCTTATGAACTCGAAGTAGCATGTAACATCTGTCAGAGGGTCAGGTCTCATTTAAAACGTTTGCACTACACAGTTCCTCCCTTGATGTATATTGTACCGGGCTCTGAGACAGATCCATTGTTTGGTTGTTTCTACGTGCAAGCACAATCGACGGACATGGCCTCTCTTTTTCTGTCGTCTGTCAGGTTTCTCACTCCCTAATCCCCGCCTTCACCCCCCACCCCCACCCCCACCCCCCACCCCCACCCTAACACCCTAGCAACCATGTAGGAACATAGGGAGTCCACAAGTCATGCATATTTCCATTAGTCATGCATTGGTGCAAATTTATTCATTACAAATCCAAAGACAAAAATCTGTTTTTTTCACATTCAAAAACGTTCTTTTCACACAAGAAAGGCGGTTTCTTTGTTCGGACGTTACTGTAAACTACTTGACCTTTACCGTAACCTTGAACTCTGACTCAGTGTTTCCGGCGCAGATGCGCATTTCCGCAAACAGCAGAAAGAGCGGGAAAGACGTGTGGTCCATTTCTTTTGCGGCAATGTGCTCTTCCATCGTTTGCCCATCACAAAGTGCTGAAGATCAGTTACTACAATCAGCAAGGATCCCAGGACATTGGATGGGAGAGTACATGAGGCGTGTGGAATGTTCATTCATATACCTGTGCAACGTGGTCTCAATTTCTGTCAGAACGAGAGTCAACAAATGTAGCAGGGAAGTCTGGGGCTTATCGGCCCCTGAGGTAAGTCAGATCAGCAGGCTCGTAGTTGAAGGCTTTGAGATGTTCATTCATTGCTAATCGGCTCCTGATGTAAGTCAGATCAGCAGGCTCGTAGTTGAAGGCTTTGAGATGTTCATTCATTGCTGATCGGCCCCTGAGGTAAGTCAGATCAGCAGGCTCGTAGTGGAAGGCTTTGAGGTGTTCATTCATTGCTGATCGGCCCCTGAGGTAAGTCAGATCAGCAGGCTCGTAGTGGAAGGCTTTGAGATGTTCATTCATTTGGGTGACATGGCGTAGCTACATGATCACCTCCCTCTTGCATCGGAAACATGGCGTGCTGTAGACTGCTGAGGAGAACCTTAGGGAAAAAAAAAGAAACCCTGATTTTGATCATCAAAAGTAAATTACATAAAGATGTCTGTGGGTTAGTAATAAATGTATCATACATGCACAGCTATAAGTAAGATTGGTATCACCAAGATATTTTGGAAAGAGACGCTTTTGCTCTATGCATATAACTGTGGAAACTGTCTCACCCACTTACCCCTGGTCCCCTAATCTCCCCCCCCCCCCCCCCCCCCCCAAGAAAGGAAAGCTGCATGTAACATATGCCAACGTATCAATCTTCATCAAAACATATCCACTGCACAGTACAGCCATTGAAGCCGAAGTGACCTGTAAGGGTGGACCTCTCCATGTCCCATGTAAGGCATACAGGTTTTTTCCCATGATAATGCGCTGAGAAGATATCGGAATGAGTATGCGATTTTTTGTTGTTGGTCAAATGGCAGAGAGACTGTGCTGGTTAAAACCATTCGTATGTTTGATTGGGTTCCATTTTTTGGTGAGAGAGTGTAAGAGGAGATTCTAAACAAATAAGACACTGGTCTACAGAGCGTAATCATGGAGGGAAGATGAAGTCTGCATTGTTGTCTGTACCCTTGGTCAGCCAGGAAACAGGGGGAGGAACGGGTCCAGTGCTCGTGTTCTGTCTGGAAACTGGGCTCATGCCAAATGCACAGTGTGGGGAAAAGAACAGACTGCATATGAATGGTGACAAGTTCTGACATGGACTCTACATTCGTTGTTAACCCCATGGACTCTCAAAAGCAGTTTTCTCCACTAGTTTTGTTTCCTTCTATGCGCCTATGCTTCATTTCATTTGCTAATAATTAAAAGGTATGTTTTAATGAGCCGTAATAAGAACTTCTGTTTCCCTTTTTCAACATTTTCTTTTCTTTTCCTAATTGTACAGTGCCAAATTTGATACCAACATGTTATTTTTTTTGGGTGTGTTTGTCAATCAAGTAGTGTCACAAGCAAGCGATGCAGACCTGTCACATTCTGGTCATAGCTGACAGGAGTGTAGTAATCTTCTTTTCTCAGATTTTCTTATTTTTTGATTGACTTACTGAAGAAGTGCAAAATGATTAGACGCCCTGCACAGAAATCTTGACGCTGTTGATATTGCAGCTGAACGTTTGTTAATTACTAGTTGTTGTTTTTTCAGGGTATAAAGAAAAAAAGGAAAGACTGACTAGCGTACTTGTGAATCGTTTGCTACTTATACAGTGAAAATGGGAGGCCGACTTGCCTCATAGTGACATCAGCGGAGCTGAGTACAATGCAGAAAAAGAACATGTGGGTTGTAGTTTTCATAGGAGAAAATAACACTATCTCTTCTAGGATTATTACACAGCGCCCGGGAAATAATCTCTAATTGGAGAAAAATTAAAAACTTTCAAAGATGACAAATTTTTCATTGTTTTGTTTAATCGGCTAGACCTTTTTCGTTTCTTTCTTTGAAGACCAGATCAACGTCTTTTATGACGTTGTTTTCTTTGGAACGAACACAATGCTCTCTCTCTCTCTCTCTCTCTCTCTCTCTCAAGAAACGAAGTAACAAAAAGTAATAGTTAGAAATGAAAATAAGCAAGGCGTCTAGGTTTATGAAAGACTTTACATATCATCTATTCAATTCTTATATGAATGTATGCTATGATTCCCATCTCTATACACCTCTCATCTACTAAAACATTTTTTTTTTTTTGGCCAGTGTCTCCAATGTTTGGTTTTTGCATGAAAGACACGTTTCAACTGTCCACAACTGTTCACAAAGTACATGTTTAGGGTGCTTCGTGTTCCTTTTTCAGGTGTGTGTTTCAATCATGTTCTGGTGTAGGATCGTTATTTGTAGACACAGACTGTGGTATCCAGAATCTTGGCAGCGACCATCGCTTCCACATGCTGCCATATTTGTTGATATAATACAATCTTCTCTGTCCTATATATCTTCCTTTTATTGAATGCCGAGGGAGTAGGGAAATCAGAAAAAAGTACATACAGAAAGAGAAATGTCAAACGCCACGTTTGACATTTCTCTTTCTGTATGTACTTAAAAAAAAAAATTCTGTTGTTTTCTAACCGAAAAAAAAAAGAAGGAAAATAGTGGAAAGGGTTGGGAGGATGGAGACCTCACAGAAGAAAATGACAGATAAGAAAAAGAGGGAGGGGAAGAGGGCGTGGAGGGGGTGGGGTGGCAGAGGTAGATGCGCGCGCGCGCGTGCGTGTGTGTGTGTGTGTGTGTGTGTGTGTGTGTGTGTGTGTGTGTGTGTGTGTGGTGTGTGTGTACTCAGAAAATAATGTTCTTGGTTATCTTGCTTACCTTCTTACGTATAGGCTCGCACGTTGCTTTGCATGTCTGTTTTGATTTTCGCTTTGGGCCAGGCCCTTGATTGTCATCGGGCACGGGAGGGGGAGGTTCCTGAAGACAGCTGAAGAAGAAGACCCAGGACTGGGGGCTCCGTCCTTGGACCACACACCATCTTTCCACCAGGTTCCGTGGTCATTGGTGAAGTAGTCTTTGTGTAATCGTGCTGACAGACAGACAAACAAACCAACAGATGCAGGTGAAAACGTAATACTCGTGACTCTGGTGGGCTGGGGGAGACAGTGAGCTGAGAGGGAGTGAAAATGTTTTGGGTTCGGCCATGACTCGCGATTGTGACTATATCCATGGACAGAGCAGCAGGGTCAGTTGTGACACTATCAGAGCACTGGTACTGACTGGACAGAAAGGAATCAAAATACTAGCTACTCCCCGACGACCTTGACCTTAAGTTGCTTGGTTTGGATCCTTTCTCCCGTGCACGTAGCAAAAAAACTGCTCAGGAACACGAAAGGAACTTGAAGCTTCGCCATGAATTTCGTGCTCTGCAGACGGAAACTGACAAGCCGGATGAACATAAGAGGGATCTGTCATTGGTTTTTGAGCGAGCAGAAGTTTGCAGCTTAGATGGTAATTTAAGTGTAAAAAAAAAATGCTGTTCCTTTTCTTCGTTTTATTGAAACGAAAATTACATCTACGTAAAAAAAAAACATTGCTAATAAACACTTTGACACCAGTTCAACATCAGTTTAGTGCCTAATTCCAATGATGGCTGGCAGGTTCAGTTAGTGCCAGTTGCAGTAAATTTTATGATGCTAGTGAATGACTCAGTGTAGTAGTAGTAGGAGCCAGACGAGGCCACTGAACACAGCATTTTCGCCGCCTCAATGACACGCAGGACTGAAAGTCGGGTGTCCACTTACGCAATACCTAGACATGAGCTCAGCCGTCAGTTGTTATTATTGTTGTTGTCGTCGTTGTTGTTCCAGCTTCCTATGACCTCTGACCGTCGTCTGCTGGGACTACTAAAGACCTGAGTTACGTCTTCCTTTGTTTCTGCTGCCAAGTCCAGTCACGTTGTCTGACGTGTTAGTGTGTCCTTGCTGACATATTTGTTTTGCTGTTTTTGTTTTTGTTTCTTTCTTTTTTTTTTCTCTGAGTATGATTATGGTTTCTCTCCACCCATACTCCTCCCTCTCCTTCCCCTCCCCCCACCCTATCATCCTCTCATACCTCCCTGGAATGTCCATTGTGGTCCATTGGTCGTCATGAAGCTGAGTAACACTAGTAGACTCATATTCGCGAGCATTCGAGAGCAACAATTAGTTCCATCAAGTGGTGGGTCTCGAGAGTCGTAATCAGGCACCAGCGTCTCCCCCCCCCCCCTCTCCCCCCCCCCCCCCCCTCCCCCTTCGGGGACGCTCATAACAAAACAAAAAAGTAGACTTCTCCATGCCCCACGTGTTCTATATTCTGGTTGGGATAATTGGGAGGCATCTTCCATCTCTTTGGGTGCTATCCTGCGTTTGTTGAGTCAGAGCTCGGGTACCCACTGAGCACCACCGGCAGAAGCAATGACTCAACTGCAGTGAAGGCTCTCCTTTTATGGGTGGCCCAATGGCGTGTTGCAGCGAAGGCTCTCCTTTTATGGGTGGCCCAATGGCGAGCTGCAGTAAAGGCTCTCCTTTTATGGGTGGACCAATGGCGTGCTGCAGC
>CM031605.1:38045432-38047932 GCA_018398815.1 Conus ventricosus
TAGGCAGGGGCATCGCCAGTGAAAATCTTGAAGCAGAGACAACAACATTTGTATTTAATTCTTTCTTCAACGGGGAGCCAGTGGAACTTTTTCAGGAGAGGGCTGCAGGGTTGGGTCCTAGGAGATTTGCAAATGAGACGGGCTGCAGAGTTCTGTACACATTGGAGGGGTTGGATGACAGTTGAGAACACAGTTGCAGTAATCTAGCCTTGAAAGGATGTATGATGAAACGAGAGTTTTTGTGGCGTCTTCAGTGAGATAGGGTCGAATAGCAGCAATTCGTTTAAGTTCCATGTAGGCTAACTGACAAATTTTTGTGACATGCTGTTTCATCGAGAGGTCACTATCAAGGAGAACACCAAGGTCACGAACAGTGTTTGAAAATTCAATAGTGCTGGAACCTAATGTCAAAGAAGAAGGGAGCGGACCAGGGCCATGATGTGACCGCTTTAGAAAACGGATGGCTTCAGTCTTCTCACAGTTTAATTTAAGCTTATTTGCTGACATCCAGGTCTCAATATCAGAAGTACAAGATTGAAGAGTAGAAACAAGGGGTGAGTAGTCATCGATGACAGAGGAATGGAGCAGCTGAGTATCATCCGCAAACATTTCGTGTGAAACGGGATGGCCGTGGATGACATTAGACAATGGAGTGGTGTACAAAATAAAGAGGACAGGTCCCAGCACGGATCCCTGAGGCACTCCAAATTGGAGGTTAGATTCATCAGAACGGTGGTCACCTACTTGAATGAACTGTTTCCTATCTAGAAGATAAGAACGAAACCAATTTAAAGCTGTTTCCCTGATGCCACATGTGTATTTCAAACGAGAGAGAAGGATTTCATGGTCTATGGTGTCAAAGGCTGCCGAAAGATCTAGCAAAAGAAGGACAGAAATTTTGTTTTCGTCTAAGGAATTTAGAATATCATTGAGAATGCGAAGGATGGTGGTCTCCGTGCTGTGCCCAGGGCGATAGGCTGACTGATGTGGTTGTGAGGAGGTTGTTTGAGGCCAGATGGTCAGAGAGCTGTTGAAGAATGACTTTCTCAAGAATTTTGGATAGGAAAGGAAGATTTGAGATGGGGTCTGTAATTTTTAAGAACGTTGGGATCAAGACTGCTTTTCTTGAGTAGAGGTTTTAACAAGGGCGGTCTTAAAAGTCAGTGGGAACTGTGCCAGAAGACAGAGACTCGTTAAGAAATTTGGTAATGGTAGGAAGGAGAGAGTCAAGGTGTTCAAAGAGGAGTGGGGTGGGAATGGGGTCAAGGTCACAGGATGTTTTCGCAGACTGTGTGATGATTTTACGAACAGTCTGCTCCGACACTGGCAGGAACTCACAGAGTGTGGTACCGTTAAAAACAACAGACTGATCTGAAATATCTGAGGATGGGGAGAAAGCGTTTCGAATTGTCTGAATTTTATGGGCGAAAAACTGAGAAAACAGACCAGGAAGCTGTGACGGCTCATGAGTGGACGGCATTACAACATGTTAACAATTTACGATGTGGTTGACCAGTGGTCAGTGTCATTGACAAGTGGTCATTTTGGCCCAATTTGACTGACTCAATGGTCATTTTGGCCTTATTTCACAGTTTGCTGCTATTATTGTAGAACGACTTCATGTGAACATAATTGGACGTTGCTGACCAGTGGTCAGTGTCATTGACAGTGGTCATTACCAATGTCACTGTTTGACTGTTATTTAGTGTACGAGTTCATGTTAACAATTTACGATGTGGTTGACCAGTGGTCAGTGTCATTGACAAGTGGTCATTTTGGCCCAATTTGACTGACTGCTAATTAGAGTAATACGAGTGATTCGAGAGCGAGACTTCGAAGTCGACAGCCGCTTTTTTTTTCGTGTGCTACCGTTCCGCTTTTTTCTGCGCTGCTTCTATTGGATGTGTTTCTGTGGGATAGTTTTAGGTGATAAAGGTTTGTTGAATTTCTGTGTGTCTTGGCTGGACGGATTTTCGCTATATTTGTGGTATTTTTTTATTTATTTTCTTTTCAACATTGAATCTTGTATTTTCAAAATGGCGGACTCTCACGTTGAACCCGTGTTCTTGTTGAAGAGAGACTTACCACTCTCTTTTGAAAATGAACACAAGCGATCTTTTCAAGCGCTCGACATTTGTGGTAGAGAAAGTATGGTGGGTGCTCAAGAAATTTGGGGACTGTGGAGACTTTACCATCGACGAGGGCTGCACGCAGCAAGTTGCTAATTGAGGGTTTGTCACTTGGTGCTGTTGTGCTTCGTTTGCACTCAGAGGACAGGACGACACTGAACATTCTGCTACAAAGGTGTGGATTTCTAATATCCCTCTCTCTTGCGACGGGGCAGACATCGAGTCAGCTCTTGTCAGGCTGGGAGCTGTCTTACGCTCTCCCTTGATTCTGGAGAAAATGAGGAATAGAGACGGAAAATTGACGCGATTCTACACTGGAAGGCGATTTATTTTCATAGATATCCCAGACAAACTACTTGATAGATCTGTGA
>CM031605.1:38062932-38065432 GCA_018398815.1 Conus ventricosus
GAGTTTTCATGATTTATTTTTCATTTACTTACTTATTTATTTATTCAGTTATTTGTTTAATCATATTTCCATTCATTTTTATTTTCAATGATTAATTGAGTTTCCATTTTTCCACGGGAAAGTTGAGTCAGAGGAATGGGGTGGAGTGGGGATGGAAGGGGTTAGGGGGTGGGAAAGGGAGGAAGGAAACAAGCGTTAGCGCAAATCTTACCGATTATCTTTCCATTTCTAAAGAGTTCCAGTGCTGGGAGTTGACAACCACAGACATGTTCAGTATAATTATGTCTGTGGTGACAACGGAAACACAAATTCAAGGGAGGTAAGCGCACACTCAGAACACCTTTGATTTACCTCCCATACATTCTCTCTCTCTCTCTCTCTCTCTCTCTCTCTCTCTCTCTCTCGTGTGTGTGTTTTTGTGTGCCTGAGAGAGAGAGAGAGAGATAAGAGAGAGAGAGAGAGAGAGAGAGGAGAGAGAGGAGAGGGGAGAGAGAGAGAGAGAGAGAGAGAGGAGAGAGAGAGAATGTGTGTGTGTATATATGCGAGTGTATGTGTGTTTGTACGTATCGGCGTCTATATGTCATGATGTGCATGCATGCGTGTGTGCATGTGCGTTGTGTATGTGTGGGTGGGCAGGAGAGAGAAGAGAGAGAGAGAGAGAGAGAGAGAGGAGAGGAGAGAGAGAGAGAGAGAGAGAGAGAGAGCGTACTTGTGTTTATGTATGAGTTTTGCTTGATAAGGTTTTTTTTCTTTTTTTTCTTTTTTTTTCTTCTTTTTTTCTTTCAGTTATCGCAATACGCAGTTTCGGCATCGAAAGTCATCATTTGCAAGTCATTTAACAAGAGCTATGTCCCCCAAAAAAAATTAATAAACAAACAAATCGAAAAATACCAAAACAAATGAGCACACACGCAGCCAAAGCCTGTAAAAGTTTTAACTTCGTGTGTAGAGTTATGTGTAAGAGTTGTGTGTAAGAGATGTGTGTAAGAGTGTGTGTGTAAGAGTCGTGTATAAGAGTCGTGTGTAACAGCTGTGTGTAAGAGTTGTGTTTAAGAGTCGTGTGTAAGAGTCGCGTGTAAGAGTTGTGTAACGGCGTGTAAGAGTTTTAACTTCCAAATGATACCGTCTAGACTCTCACGTCAAAATTTTACAATTTTAATATGAGTGTAGATGAAAGAATGGCAAGAAGAAGAAGAAGAAAAGGAGACAAAAAATAGGCCTGGGAAACGAGATAATGAAAAATGTTGCAGAAAACAGAAGTAACGTCATTTTTTCAAAATATTGCATCATAGAATAAGTACTTAGAGAGAACGGGGGCAGACAAGACAAGACAAGGAGTGGAGGGGGAGGGGGCTATGTTAGAAAGAAGGGGGGGCGGGGTGGGGGAGGGGGGGGGGGGGGGGGGGCAGGGAAAGGGGCGAAGAAAGCAGGGGCACAGACTTGACCTGTTAACAGAAATAACAAGGCGGGCAATGGCTAACGGGAACCCATGGTAAAGGGAGGTAAACCCTTTCAGAGATAGGCGACTGGAATGCCTAATTATTCTTGTGAATACCCTCCCTTGAATAACCTCTCTCTCTCTCTCTCTCTCTCTCCTCTCTCTCTCTCTCTCTCTCTCTCTCTCCCTCTCTCTCTCTCTCTCTCTCTCTCTCTCTCTCTCTCTCTCTGTCTCTGGTGTGGTGTGTGTGTGTGTGTGTGTGTGTGTGTGTGTGTGTGTGTGTGCGTGCGTGCGTGCGTGCGTGCGTGCGTGCGTGCGTGCGTGTGTGTGTGTGTGTGTGCGTGTGTGTGTGTGTGTGTGTGTGTGTGTGTGTGTGTGTGTGCACGCGCGAACTAACGTGCACATGTATGCGTACATGTGTACGCGCACGGTGTGTGTGTGTGTGTGTGTGTGTGTGCGTGCGTGCGTGCGTGCGTGCGTGCGTGCGTGCTGTGTGTGTGTGTGTGTGTGTGTGTGTTGTGTGTGTGTGTGTGTGTGTGTGTGTGTGTGTGTGTTGTGTGTAGTGGTGTGTGTGTGTGTGTTGTGTGTGTGTGTGCGTTCGCGCCTTGATGTATGTTTAACATGATAAGGCAATATGTACTTTTGCTGTATCCAGTTGTGGCATTTGAGAAAAGTCACTTTGCAGCAACAAGTGTATTGTTAGATAAAAGAAAAGGGGAGTGCTTTCAGATCAGTCAAAGAAAGAAACAAACAAATCCTGGAACAAAAAATAACCGCCAAAAAGGGGTTGTCTTTCCAGAAATATAGTGATGTCAACAACGACGATAGTGATGATAACGATGATGACGACGATGGTGATGACAACGACGACGATAGTGATGTCAACAACGATGATAGTGATGACAACGACGACGATCGTGATGACAATGACAACGACGACGATGGCGATCACAACGACGACGATAGTGATGTCAACGACAACGATGGTGATGACAACGACAATGACGACGACGATGATGATGACTATGATGATGTTATCTTACGACACTGCCCATGTTGACG
>CM031605.1:38082932-38085432 GCA_018398815.1 Conus ventricosus
CTAGGAAAGAAAAGAATGAAAGATTGATGGATAGATGGACTGACCCGGCGGATAGATCGATAGACATTGTTTTGTGTGTGTGTGTGTGTGGTGTGTGTGCGTGCGTGCGTGCGTGCGTGCGTGCGTGCGTGCGTGCGTGCGTGCGTGCGTGCGTGTGTGTGTGTACACAGTTACTCTTCTGTTTATCAGTGTTTTTTTGTTTTGTTTTTTTACACATTTCGTCTTTCGTGGAATATTGTCGCTTGTTACTGTCCCACTTGTTCTCTCTTTCCATTCTCCACCCCCCACCCCACCTTGGGCCTTACTGTCACCCCCCACCCCACCTTGGGCCTTACTGTCCCCCCCCACCCCACCTTGGGCCTTACTGTCACCCCCCACCCCACCTTGGCCTTACTGTCACCCCCACCCCACCTTGGGCCTTACTGTCACCCCCACCCCACCTTGGGCCTTACTGTCACCCCCCACCCCACCTTGGGCCTTACTGTCACCCCCCACCCCACCTTGGGCCTTACTGTCACCCCCACCCCACCTTGGGCCTTACTGTCACCCCCACCCCACCTTGGGCCTTACTGTCACCCCCACCCCACCTTGGGCCTTTACTGTCACCCCCACCCCACCTTGGGCCTTACTGTCACCCCCCACCCCACCTTGGGCCTTACTGTCACCCCCCACCCCACCTTGGGCCTTACTGTCACCCCCCACCCCACCTTGGCCTTACTGTCACCCCCCACCCCCACCTTGGGCCTTACTGTCACCCCCCACCCCACCTTGGGCCTTACTGTCACCCCCCACCCCACCTTGGGCCTTACTGTCACCCCCCACCCCACCTTGGGCCTTACTGTCACCCCCCCACCCCACCTTGGGCCTTACTGTCACCCCCCACCCACCTTGGGCCTTACTGTCACCCCCACCCCACCTTGGGCCTTACTGTCACCCCCACCCCACCTTGGGCCTTACTGTACGATTTGGCCTTTAATCATCAGTTCTCCCCCCCACCCCACCTTGGGCCTTACTGTACGATTTTGGGCCTTTAATCATCAGTTCTCCACCCCCCACCCCACCTTGGGCCTTACTGTACGATTTGGCCTTTAATTTATCAGTTCTCCACCCCCACCCCACCTTGGGCCTTACTGTACGATTTGGCCTTTAATCATCAGTTCTCCACCCCACCCCACCTTGGGCCTTACTGTACGATTTGGCCTTTAATCATCAGTTCTCCACCCCACCCCACCTTGGGCCTTACTGTACGATTTGGCCTTTAATCATCAGTTTCTCCACCCCACCCACCTTGGGCCTTACTGTACGATTTGGCCTTTAATCATCAGTTCTCCACCCCACCCCACTTGGGCCTTACTGTACGATTTGGCCTTTAATCATCAGTTCTCCACCCCCACCCCACCTTGGGCCTTACTGTACGATTTGGCCTTTAATCATCAGTTTTCCACCCCCACCCCACCTTGGGCCTTACTGTACGATTTGGCCTTTAATCATCAGTTCTCCACCCCCACCCCACTTGGGCCCTTTCTGTACGATTTGGCCTTTAATCATCAGTTCTCCACCCCCCCCACCTTGGGCCTTACTGTACGATTTGGCCTTTAATCATCAGTTCTCCACCCCCACCCCACCTTGGGCCTTACTGTACGATTTGGCCTTTAATCATCAGTTCTCCACCCCCACCCCACCTTGGGCCTTACTGTACGATTTGGCCTTTAATCATCAGTTCTCCACCCCCACCCCACCTTGGGCCTTACTGTACGATTTGGCCTTTAATCATCAGTTCTCCACCCCCACCCCACCTTGGGCCTTACTGTACGATTTGGCCTTTAATCATCAGTTCTCCACCCCACCCCACCTTGGGCCTTACTGTACGATTTGGCCTTTAATCATCAGTTCTCCACCCCCACCCCACCTTGGGCCTTACTGTACGATTTGGCCTTTAATCATCAGTTCTCCACCCCCCACCCCACCTGGGCCTTACTGTACGATTTGGCCTTTAATCATCAGTTCTCCACCCCCCACCCCACCTTGGGCCTTACTGTACGATTTGGCTTTAATCATCAGTTCTCCACCCCCACCCCACCTTGGGCCTTACTGTACGATTTGGCCTTTAATCATCAGTTCTCCACCCCCACCCCCCCTTGGGCCTTACTGTACGATTTGGCCTTTAATCATCAGTTCTCCACCCCCCCCCACCTTGGGCCTTACTGTACGATTTGGCCTTTAATCATCAGTTCTCCACCCCACCCCACCTTGGGCCTTACTGTACGATTTGGCCTTTAATCATCAGTTCTAATTCTGTTCCAACCCTTTCTAGTTCTTTCCTCGTTTTCACGTCAGTGAATAGCGTTTTGATAGTATATTAATCCTGTGTAAAAAAAAAATCTGTCACCCCGCTAGAGAAGATTATTATTATTATTATTATTATTATTATTATTATTATTATTATCATTACCATTAATATTATTGTTGTTTTGTTGTTGTTGTTATGATTATCATACCC
>CM031605.1:38092932-38097932 GCA_018398815.1 Conus ventricosus
TCATGGATGACAGACATTGCGTTGCTCTATAGTCATAGATAACAGACATTGCATTGCTCTTTAGTCATGGATAACAGACATTGCATTGATCTTTAGTCATGGATGACAGACATTGCGTTGCTCTTTAGTCATGGATAACAGACATTGCATTGCTCTTTAGTCATGGATAACAGACATTGCATTGCTCTTTAGTCATGGATGACAGACATTGCATTGCTCTTTAGTCATGGATGACAGACATTGCATTGCTCTTTAGTCATGGATAACAGACATTGCATTGCTCTTTAGTCATGGATAACAGACATTGCATTGCTCTTTAGTCATGGATGACAGACATTGCATTGCTCTTTTGTCACGGATGACAGACATTGCATTGCTCTTTAGTCATGGATAACAGACATTGCATTGCTCTTTAGTCATGGATGACAGACATTGCATTGCTCTTTAGTCATGGATAACAGACATTGCATTGCTCTTTAGTCATGGATGACAGACATTGCATTGCTCTTTTGTCACGGATGACAGACATTGCATTGCTCTTTAGTCATGGATAACAGACATTGCATTGCTCTTTAGTCATGGATGACAGACATTGCATTGCTCTTTAGTCACGGATGACAGACATTGCATTGCTCTTTTCTCACGGATGACAGACATTGCATTGCTCTTTAGTCATGGATAACAGACATTGCATTGCTCTTTAGTCATGGATAACAGACATTGCATTGCTCTTTAGTCATGGATAACAGACATTGAATTGCTCTTTAGTCATGGATGACAGACATTGCATTGCTCTTTAGTCATGGATAACAGACATTGCATTGCTCTTTAGTCATGGATAACAGACATTGCATTGCTCTTTAGTCATGGATAACAGACATTGCATTGCTCTTTAGTCATGGATGACAGACATTGCATTGCTCTTTTGTCACGGATGACAGACATTGCATTGCTCTTTAGTCATGGTAACAGACATTGCATTGCTCTTTAGTCATGGATGACAGACATTGCATTGCTCTTTAGTCATGGATGACAGACATTGCATTGCTCTTTAGTCATGGATAACAGACATTGCATTGCTCTTTAGTCATGGATAACAGACATTGCATTGCTCTTTAGTCATGGATAACAGACATTGCATTGCTCTTTAGTCATGGATAACAGACATTGCATTGCTCTTTAGTCATGGATAACAGACATTGCATTGCTCTTTAGTCATGGATAACAGACATTGCATTGCTCTTTAGTCATGGATAACAGACATTGCATTGCTCTTTAGTCATGGATAACAGACATTGCACTTGTTTCAGTTTCCGCCTGCAGTTACCTCACTTTGAAACTAAATACTGTCAGACAAGTTTTAAACTAAATACTGTCAGACAAATTTCTTTTATTAAATCAGTCAGTGCTTTCCGAAACGGTTACTTGTGAGTTGACTTCAACGCGGTGACAGCCCTGATATGGCCCCTCTGCGGCTGGCTGGCCTAGAAGCAACATTACCTTACCTCACCTTTAAAAATCGTTGAATGACCGTATATCGCCAAAACATGTATGAAATACTGTCCTTAAACATAATTCAGAAAATACACCGATCAATGTTGAGTACATGCATTTGCTTGAGTACCACATTAGTCCCGACACATAATGTGCATTATTCTTAATTGGAACCATTTAACCATTTCAGCTTTCACTACATCAGAACTTTCATTAAGATGTTTAAAAGCTTTTTTGGTTATTGTCAACATTCAATTTGTACAACATTTTGGAAAGATATGATGTTGTATAAGTATGTCATAGTAAAGTTTTTATCCTTTAAAAATGGACATCGGCTGCTTTAAAGACAAATGCATATCTAAACATTTATCATTTCCAATTGTGATCTTTGTTTTTCATGTATATTCAATTTTTGCTGCTGAAAAGGTAACAAAGTTCATACCAATATTGTACTTTTGTTTGAATTGTTCATGACAAATAGACTGTCTAATTTCTGGCAAAAGATGCGCCATGCAAAATATTCCTTTGTTGATCCACTCTTTTCCTACAATAACTTTCCCCTATCTGTATTCAATGATTGTGAAACATTGGTTCCGCAGAGAGTTCACGAGAATTCTTAACTTTGTAGAGAAAAAAAATCTTTAGATGCACTGAAAACCTCTGTCCGAAACTTTTCATTTAGAAAAAAAAAAGAAGAAAAAAGAAAACTTTCTGGTCCATATTTTTCAATACTATCCAGACGTGAAAAACTAAATGTGTCATGGTATTCCATTTGTAATTTGTTAATGAAGTTTTGGCTTCTAAGTTCATTTTAATGAAGAAGCAAACGTTGGGAAGTTATGGAAGTCCGAGATCACCATTTCTGATACTTTTATGTGCAATTCTTCTGTCACTTTGTCTGGTTTCCTCTTCCATTCAAATTTGTAGCTGTAACCTTGCAAAGTCTGAAAGACGATCTCTGGTGAATAAGACAGTAAGGGCCACAAGTGAATTAGTTTTGATATAACAAGCGATTTTAGAAAAGCTGTCATGCCTAAATGGGGTTGTTGTCCTCTCATCAAGACATTGAAAAAATATTTCACAAACTCTAATTTTCTGAACAGTGAATAGTTGAAGAGTTTCCTAAATTATTGGTAAACCACATTCCGAGAGTTCTTGCCTTTTGTGGGTTCCATTCCAAACCTATGAAATCCATAAAACAAACTTCAGAATAATTACAGTTCCCCAACTAGATTGCGCCAGTTCTCCCAGAATTATATACAACATGATATACGACTAAATGTGTCAGAACGTTTATATACGTCTTAAATTCTCTTCTATTGCCTTCTAACAATGCAGTATTGTCCGCATACTGACAACGCTCATTGTTAAGTACTATTAAACGCATGTCTGCATTTTAGCGTATTCTCAACGCTAAAATTTCAACACATAGTATAAATAAGTATGGTGATAGTGGGTCACCATATCTGCATCTTCGTTTTATTGTAAACCACTTGGAAACTTGTCCGTTAACAAGGACACACGACTGAATAATCCTGTAGAAGTTTCAACCCATTTATAAAGGCCTTGTTGAAGACCAAATGCTTTCAATGCTTAAATATAAAATTCCATCTCACCGAATCAAATGCCTGTTCAAAATCAATGTTTAGCACAAGTCCTGGTAAGTTGTGGTATTCTGAATATGCAATATTCTTTGTCTTCTAATAATGACGAATCAAATTTCGTAAAGAGGTGTTCCATTTGGTATTTTTACAAAACTGTAACTTTAACAAAATAAAAGAGAGAATGACCTGTTCTAAGCCACGTTGACCGTTCTAGCATACAATACTTATTGGTTTGAGATGAGAAAGAAATCAGGTCTTACTGGAAGAAGAGGATCATTCCTTCTCCATGTCTATCTGCGGAAGACCTGATTTCAATCCTCCTAGATACCATTCCATGAAAGACCCTTCAGTATTTCATGCACCACATCCTTTGCTTTTCGGTTGTTAACATTTTCATAATCATAACAATTGTTAACATTTTCATAATCATAACAATTATTAACATTTTAATAATCATTACAATTGTTAACATTTTTATAATTAGACAATCTCTCACTGGACCGATTACTAAATTAAAGTCATCCGCTACCATCACGTTAATAACACCAGCATTTTTGATTCGTGGATTGAAGGCACAGAGAAAATCTGGATAGTTCCTATTTGTTCTGCACACGTTTACGATTTATGAACTCATTTTAATTTAAATTCAAAATGATGATTAAAAAATACTGTTACAACTCTAGAATTAGAGGCATGACTTCAAGAATATCCTATATACCCCCATCCACATTGGATAAAGCGTTGTTGTTGTTGTTGTTGTTGTTGTTGCTGTTGTTGTTGTTGTTGTTGTTGTTTCAAAATGTGTATCCCATACAAAAATCAACAAAATACCTTTTGCTTTGTTTTTTCAAATATTGAAATAGGTCCCTTCATCTTCTTTTTCTTTTTGATTGTTTATTTATTATTTACACCTTGGCAATAAATGGACGCAACTGAGACTGTGCGATCCATTTTGTTCAATACATGTAGTTTGTAAATCAAGGAGAAAATCACACATGTGCACGCGCGCGCGCGCGCGCGCGCGTGTGTGTGTGTGTGTGTGTGTGTGTGTGTGTGTGTGTGTGAGAGAGAGAGAGAGAAGAGAGAGAGAGAGAGAGAGAGAGAGAGAGAGAGAGAGAGAGAGAGATGTATGTTGTATGTGTGTGAGCGTGCGTGCGTGCGAATGTGCGTGCGTGCACGCGCGCGCGTGTGTGTGTATGTGTGTGTGTGTGTGGGGGGGGGGGGGGGGGGGTGGAGGGAGGGGGGTGCGCGCGCGCGCGTACGTGTGCTCAATTCATATGTGTACATGACCACATTCACGTTTTCTTTTGTTTTTTTAAATCCATTCTGGCAAAACATGTTTCAGTCTCGTCCCTCAACCCCTCCCCGACCTCATTATCTGTCTTTGGTAGATGCAACGGAACAAAAGGCTTCCGACCTCATTATCTGTCTTTGGTAGATGCAACGGAACAAAAGGCTTCCGACCTCATTATTTGTCTTTGGTAGATACAACGGAACAAAAGGCTTCCGACCTCATTATCTGTCTTTGGTAGATGCAACGGAACAAAAGCCTTCCGACCTCATTATTTGTCTTTGGTAGATACAACGGAACAAAAGGCTTCCGACCTCATTATCTGTCTTTGGTAGATGCAACGGAACAAAAGGCTTCCGACCTCATTATCTGTCTTTGGTAGATGCAACGGAACAAAAGGCTTCCGACCTCATTATCTGTCTTTGGTAGATGCAACGGAACAAAAGGCTTCCGACCTCATTATCTGTCTTTGGTAGATGCAACGGAACAAAAGGCTTCCGACCTCATTATTTGTCTTTGGTAGATACAACGGAACAAAAGGCTTCCGACCTCATTATCTGTCTTTGGCAGATACAACGGAACAAAAGGCTTCCGACCTCATTATCTGTCTT
>CM031605.1:38100432-38102932 GCA_018398815.1 Conus ventricosus
TGTGACCGTTTTTTATCCCGCCATTAAGGCAGCCATACTCCATCTTCGGTGTATCTAATAAATATATACATGTCCGGCTTCCCTGATATCATTTTGCAAACAAAAGACGTGGATCCATAACTCTCTTTATATTCCTCCTCTTGCTGCACATGAAGTAGGAATGCACATAGCGCTGTTAATGAATAAAAAGTCCATGGTCCTGATAAACATACCCGCATTTCTACTCGAACTCGCTCTGTCGTATATTTGTTGAGCCTCTTACACACATATGTCATTTATTCATTGAAACCATTGTCTTCCCTCAAGCGTTCAAAAGTGCCAAAGTGATCCCCCCTTCCAAAATCAAATGATTCGTCGGATTCAAATAATTTCAGACCTGCATCTTTACTATCAGTTCTATCCAAACCCCTCGAAAGACATATATACGCACACTTATCTCAGTTTATGGACAAAAACAAAGTGTTTCATCCATTCCAATCTGGATTCCAATCCAGTCACTCCTGCCATACAGCATTATCATGAATGTGTGACTCATGGCTTTCAAATATGAACCAATCACAAATGACAGGAGTTGCCTTTTTTGACTTCGAAAAGGCTTTTGATCTTGTTGATCATTCCATTCTTTTAAAGAAAATGTCTATCTATTTGAACCCTTCCTCGACAGTTTCATTATTCCGATCACACTTGAACAATAGGACTCAGTATCTGCTGCTTAATGGCAAAAATTTCCTCTTAAGACTTTGTGAGACAGAGTCCCACAAGGATCGGCACTAGCCCCCCCCCCCCCCCCCCCCCCCCCCCCCCCCCCCCCCTCTTATTCTGCGTCTTCATCAATGATTTACCATTGTCCATATCCGAAAAAAGGATCACGACAGATTATTTGCTAATGACCCGTCGCGACAAACAAATGGTAGTGATCTACAAGCAATAGATACGTCTCTCCAAGAAAGTCTAAATGAAGTGTCAGACAGGTGTAATTCAAAGTCAGTGGTCATACACCCAGCAAAACCAAATCTATGATTATAGCTATCCGCCAAAAGCACCAATTGACTCCTCTTTTCCTAACACTTCAGTTCAATGGTACTTTTATCGAACAGGTAGATGAGCATCTTGTTTTAGGGATAACGATAGATAAAGCATTGAAATAGCATCCTCATCTCAATAATTTATGCAAGATCATCTAAAAAAACAAACCTTTTCATGTTATATCAACAGTGCCGCGCTGAAACTTTTTTTTTTAACGCACACGTAATGTCACATATCAATTACGCTTCAACAGTGTGGGACGGGCGTAGTGATGTCCACAAAAAAGGTTGAACTCTCTCCAGAGACTTGCAGCAAAGTTACTCCATCCAGCCGTACCTCCAACAACAGATGAAAAACTAAAAGCACTGAACAAACTTCCTCTGAGTAAGCAATTGGAATTCAACAAGGCATCATCTATCTATCTAGCATTGATCTATACAAAACCAGCCTAGCTTACTCTTGACCATATGTCTGGAACTCACTTTCACCGAGTCTACAAAATAAGAATACGTTAAAACTTTTCAAGAAACATTTAAATAGAAATTTCATGTCTCAGTAATGTGATTATTCGATTAAAATCATTAACGGCCATTCGCAGTCTTATTTACACCATCCATTGAAGACACTGTCTGAATAGGTATGCAACCTACTCCATTAAACCGCTCATCCCCAGTCCCACTGTGCCTCCCATCCCTCTTGACCTCCTCCACTCTCATCCTCTCTCCCTCATCCCCACCTCTCTCTCCCTCTGTTTCTGTTTGTTTCTTTTTGTTTTGGTTCCTTCTGCTTGACTACCCACCATGTCATTATTACGTTTTATCAATAGTCTGCTTGTCATTGTAGAAATACATCACGATGTTGCCATGTGTTGAATTGTCAGAATGAATGATATGTGTTGGGTGTGTCAGCCCATATTTCATTATTGAAATGCCCACAGGCTAAAAATGCCAACACCAAGCAACTGAAGGGTGTATCCAGCAGTCTCAATCGTTGCTGTTGCGCTGACAGGTGAAGACAGTACAACTCCAGACACGGCCAAGCTTTCGCCATGAGGTCTTACGTGCCCTCCGAAGAGAATCCCAGGTTACAGTTTTACAGGACTTTCCCTGCAGCTAGTCTTAGTTGATTTGTCTGAGTTTATTCTACTTTCTGTATCTTTCTCTGTTTTCTTGCTTTACCTCATGTTACCAACTGAAGAATCATCACGACTGTTGTTCTTCCTTTCCACAGAGCATCGGCAGCAACATCTTTGTTTTAATTTTCTTTGAAATCACTTTGGAGAATTTGTTATTCCTCTCCGCTTAGAGTACCCTTCTCGGACATTTAGTTTTGTTAAAAAAAATTGTTTGCTCTGTTTGTAATTTTTCAGGGTTTTTTTTTTCAGTTCAAAAAGCTCCATTCTGAAACTGTCCAGTTCTTTTTTTTTAACTGACGTGAAATCATGTAGGTCGAGTTGTGTAACATACCCACTGCT
>CM031605.1:38117932-38122932 GCA_018398815.1 Conus ventricosus
TAGCGACCCAATCTCTTCATGGGTGACTTAATATGCAGTATGTAGAAACCCAACCTCATCATGGGTGATTTAATATATAGTATATAGAGGCCCCACCTCATCATGGGCGATAGAGGCCCCACCTCACCATGAGTGACTTAATATACAGTAAATTATAGAAGCTCCTCCTCCCCATGAGTGATTTAATATACAATATATAGAGGTCCCACCTCACTATGAGTGATTTAATATACAGTATATAGAGACCCAACCTCGCTACTCCTCTTGTAGGAATCAATCAAAATGGAATGTAAACGAAGGAAAGCTGAATCAGAGACAAGTCTGCTTTGAACTTCGTCAGTTTGTCTCTGTTCTTCACTTCTGTCTTTTTGTTGCTGTTGTTTTGTACATGGGGCCCACAAAGGTCAGGCTGCGCAAATCAGTCGCCTCATTATCTAAAACTCCCTTGCCATGATGATAATGATCAGGAACTCTACTGTTTCAACAGTAGCCGGGCATGTCTGAATGATAACAGTAAGGGTGTAGGTATCTTTCACGAGCTTGTGTGTGTTGGACGGGTTCCATCATTTTGAGTGACGTGTCCTACTGACCGTCTTGTTGTTGTCATCTAATCATGATTATCTTCGGCATCGTTGATCTTTCATTGTTGTTATCTAGTCATCATTATCTTCAGCATCGTTGATCTTTCATTGTTGTTGTCATCTCGTCATCATTATCTTCAGCATCGTTGATCTTTCATCGTTGTTGTCATCAACATTAAATGATTGTGAAGACATTGCTCTGATCGTTTCTGTTGTTGCTATTGTTGTTGTTGTTGTTAATAGTTGTGGTTAGTTGTATAGTGGGAGGTGGGGGAGTAGGAGGAGAGAGAAAAAAGAAACAATACAAAGAGAGAAATGAAGAAGAAGAAGAAGAAGAACAACAACAACAACAACAACAACAATAACAAGAATAAGAACAAGATCAAGAAGAAGGAGAAGAAGAAGACGATGCAAAGAAGAAGAAGAACACAAGAAGAAGATTAAGAACAAGAACAAGATGCAAAGAAGAAGAAAAAGAAGAAGAAGAAGACACAACAACAACAACAGCAACAGCTACGACCAAACAACGTGGACAACTAGTCAAAATACAATAGAAGAACAAGACAGAGGATGAGGAGGATGCTGACGATCGGCTCAGCAGGAGGAGGAAAAGCAGGAGAAGGACGGAATACAAAATGCAGAAGAAATAAGTTAGGGGTCAGCCAGACTTATTCAAGTTTAATATGCACACATACCCGTAAAGCTGACAGAACAGCAGAGGAGGATTGGGAAGGGGAGGGGGGAAGAAGGATAAGGAGGAGGAGGAGGAGGAATAGGAGGAGGACTGAAGTCAGAGGGGACTAGTCTACAACGACTCCACCAGAAGGACAACACGTTCAGGCAAGCTGCAAAAATGGCCTTTATTTATTTCATCAATTTGACTGGGTCCTATGAGGATTCCGCGCTCTCTCAAAGTCTGACTGCACCCTGAGTACTGTTTTACCACACTCCGAGCTAACTGTGAACCAATAAAACAATGTGAGACCGTACAACGTGAAAGTAATCCACTCCCGGTACAGAATAGAGTGGGTGAGATTAACGTTCTGTTAGTCCCGAGGCTTCGGAGCAGTAGACCTGTTCCTGATTATTTTAAAAAAAAAATCAATAAAACAAACAAACAGGGAAAGATAATGCTTGTCTTTCCATTGCAGTAGAGTTACCTTTTCTCAGGAGATGGGTCAAACAAATAAAGGGTCAAATACATGTACTTGACTTAAAAGCGCGCACTTAGATAACGACTGGGGGTGTAGACTGTCTGCATTCGAGTCACACCGTTTCACACCCTTGTTTTGGCCTTTTTTAAAATTTTGTTTGTTTGTTTCGTTGTTAGCTTGTTTTCTCTCGCTGATCAAACTATTGAGCTGACTGGTGGTGTTGGCTTGTTTCTCTCGCTGATCAAACTATTGAGCTGACTGGTGGTGTTGGCTTGTTTCTCTCGCTGATCAAACTATTGAGCTGACTGGTGGTGTTGGCTTGTTTCTCTCGCTGATCAAATGTTGAGCTGACTGGTGGTGCAAAAGTGCTTGGGGCGTGCCCACAAGTGACATCTGTCTCATGAAAACGGCGGAATCATTCTCGCTGAACGCGGGCTCTAACACAGATTATCTCCCTGGCAGATGTCCGAGCATTGTCTGTTCAGCTGTGTCCAGACTGCGAAGCTGGCAGTAAACACGTTGATCGGTTGCATTCAGGTTTAAAGTCCACATCCGCAAAAGATGATAATGGTAGAAGGGATAAACATCGCAGGGGAGAGAGAGAGAGAGAGAGCGATGAGAGAGAGAGAGAGAGAGAGAGAGAGAGAGAGAGAGAGAAGAGAAAATCAATAAGCCACCGACAATGGTGCAACCAAATGACAACTCAGTCATAACGGACAGCGAAAGTGACAATGGTTATATTACACAGGACGCTAGCATGATTCCAACTCCATTTCATTGTGGAAACTCCGTCATCCGTCCAACCATAGGCACCCCCGCAAAAAGACAGCTTGAAATCCGAAACTTTATAAATAGGTCTGAACGCATGTCGCCTCATAGTTTTGGCCCTCGCCTAGGAATACATTAGAGACAGTCAGCTAGTCAGTGTGGCGTCCGTGAGAACAAGCCAACAAATCCGTACGTCGACGTGTCTCAACCCCCCCCACCCCCACCCCATCCCCTTTTTTCCAGTTGAAATATATTTGCCTTTTCGTCTTTAGTGCCCCCCCCCCCCCTCACTTTACCCCCCCCCCCCCCCCCCCCCCCCCTGGTGTCAGCGGCATAACTTCCACGCCGCTTATTGCAGCTCCCTCACCCCCACCCCAACCCCCACCCCGAACTACACAGCTCCACCCAGACTGGTCCTCTGTTTAGTCAGGCGCAGCCCTCAGCACCGCAGTGCACAGGGAGCGATGACTGTCAATCAACTCGCCATACGACAACTCACCGGAGGAGATTCTGCACTGCCGTCCCAATCGAGCCAGTTCAGTGGCGCTCCGTGCGTGCAGGACGCGTGTTCAGATCCCATAGAAGAGAAGGGACGTTGTTTTTAATCAGATCATTGGCGACTTGCCATCGAGTTCGTAGGTTGTCACTGCTTCAGTAGGCTAATCTATTATTTATATACATTTCAGATCAGCCGAGGTTACTCTGCACTTTTCGCATCCCGCCTTGGATGATAATATAACAGACACGGATAACCACCATGCTTCCCTGTAGACTCAGTGGAATTGTGTTCTGTGTAATGCTTGTGTGTGTGTGTGTGTGTGTGTGTGTGTGTGGTGCGTGCGTGCGTGCGTGCGTGTGCGTGCGTGCGTGCGTGCGTGCGTGCGTGGGTGTACGCGCGCGCGCGTGTGTGTGTGTGTGTGAATGTGTGTGTGCGTGCGCGCGCGCGCGCGCGCGCGTGTGTGTGCGTGTGTGTGTGTGTGTGTGTGTGTGTGTGTGTGTGTGTGTGTGTGTGTGTGTGTGTGTGTGTGCTTGTGTGTGTGCGTGTGCTTGTGTGTGTGTGTGTGCGTGTGTGTGTGTGTGTGTGTGAATGTGTGTGTGCGTGCGCACAATACTACACACCAATACCACCAGAATGACAAGATATTAGTTGGCCAGGGAAAAGAGTTTAAAAAAAATTAAAAATCAAGGAGCTAGCCACAGAGAAACCGTTTCGCCTGAGAAGCCACAAAACACAGAAAGAGTCCACAGTTCGAATCTCAGTCGAGATGATGTTGGGAGAGGGTGGTGGTGGTGGTGGTAGTGGTGGTGGTTTTGGTTTCCTCGTTTCCACACGAGCTCTCTAGTGATCTCAAAATACTAGTCATTTGGATGCGAGGATAAACGAAGAATCTGGGGGCAGTCGGCATGTACTTTTGCGCGTAAAAGGACCCAAGGCAATATGTGAAGTTGCCTTGTCGGTAGGTAGGTTAACTGTCTTGGAAAACAAATCCAGACACTGAAAAAAAATGGCGCTGTTGTATATAGACATACTCTCCCTAGGAAAGCAGTCTCTATTTCACACAGAAAACCAGTGACGAATTGTATAGAACTCGCCAGCGGCCAGCTGATGCTAGTGGCGAGGGATGCAAGAAGCAAGCTGCACACCAAAAATGAATGCGCCAAGGCCTTGCTTAAGGAGTTGAGTATTTATAGACTGGTGCAATTAGATTGTTTTTGAGAATTTGTAATTTTTGAAAGTTGATTCTCCTCATTTTTTCTTTCATAGGGCCATCAAACTACAAGCCATGTGGTCCCAAGCAGACAAATTAAAATAAAAGAAATGGGACTATTTGGGAGCTTTCAGATGGCGCAAAGATAGGGTCACAGGTGAGCGCAAAGGCCTGAAATGTGACGTCAACTAAGGGGAAGGTCTTGTATTTAAAGATTATGATTTCATCGGGGAAATCCCCCAAATTAAGGAAAATAATTGGTGGGGAGTTGCTCTTTTGATGAATTATACATTTAACATTCAATGCTGCCTCAAAATTATGGTAGGCCTCAAAACTCTTACATGGATTGTATGGTGTTTCAATGCAAAATCTGAATTTTGGGGCGTGTGGCCAGCAACGGGTGTCAAGACAGGGACGCAAGACAAATTCAAATTAAATAAAATGGCTACTTCTTCAAGCTCTTCTTCTCGCGGCAGGGTCAGTTAGTGTTTTGATCGTTTCATACACCAATCAGAAAACGTCACTAGTTTTCGTGCCCCAATCGTAGGTCGTCATCACTATCGGCCATTTTTCCCGCGTGTGAGACAGTCCAGCAAACTCGTTCTAGCCTGCTCGTTACTAGGTTGTGTGCTAGGCAACGCTCACGCTCACCAAGCGAGCGAGAATTCTTGCAGCCTCGCCCATATGAAACGCGTCTCTGTCGTGTTTGTGGTCGCACTAGAGACACAGGCCTGACCGAGGGTTAGTTTCTTTGGTCAACCTCCTCTCACGAGCCTGCGACAACTTCG
>CM031605.1:38132932-38142932 GCA_018398815.1 Conus ventricosus
AGAGCATGAACACCAGAGCTGTTTGTGGACACAATTGAGCAAACTAATAAGCTGGCAAAAAGAGTGAATGCTATAACCTCCCCCCCCCCCTTCCAAATAAAGAAAGGGTGTAATACACAGTGAATCCTATATCCCCACCACACCTTCACCCACATTAAAAATGGAAGAATGTAGTTTTCAAAGAAAGCAAGAAAACAAACAAATAAGCAAACTAACAAGCAAACAAATGACATGTTTGGAAAGTGAAAGCAGGTGTTCATATTCCAGAGTTCCATTGCTTTTTGTGTGTTATATAAAGATCTTCACAACCATTTAGTCAGATGAACATGTGTGTATTTAAAATGTATAACGGGTCCATATAGATGTTGACTTATCTGGATGTGAGGTGGGTAATACCTTAACTTACGCAAATGCTGACTTATCAGGTGTCAACTTATCTGGTAAAAATGTTATAGAAAGGAGGAATTTAACCACGAAAATAAAAGTCAACAAAATGTTGATGTATCCCAGAGTCAACTAATCTTGTTCTGACTGTATCAGCATTCAGTTAGGATGAGAATGAAAAAAGTCTTCATAGTATGGCATTTGTCGTCTGATCCATAGTGAGTGTTGCAATGTATGAAACAGCTGCTATGTCCTGGATACCCCATCAACAATGACAGAGGATCAGTTCAGATCACGACCAATTTTCATCTGATCTACAAGCAATAACATCTAAAATGGAAAAAAAGAAAACCAAAAAAAACACCTGCCTACAGCGGGAAAAGTGCTATTTTCACATCTTGATCACGGTCTCATATGGATCTCTACCTCTCATAGTCATATGGCCCTGTAAACTGTGACACCTAGACATACATGAAACTGCAATTCTAAAAATTTCCAGCATTTTACAAAGCTTCCATGATGGAGTTACATGCTTTTTCAGTGTATATCAAATACCTGCCATATGGAAATTCTGTTCTACTTATATCCCCATTTCCTCTTTCCTGTAACCTCACTCTGTCTTTTTTTCTGTCTTTCTTTCTTTTTTGTTGTTGTCTTTTTTTTTTTTAAATTATCATTTGTGTACTGTTATAAATACACTGTCATTCTGCCTTTGTTGCCCATTCATCTGTCTTTGTTGTGGATAGTCTTAACACCTTTTCTGCTCTTACAACGGATACCATACCAGCGTTTTTTAGTTGCACATACCACAAAATTTGCTGACAGGTACCCCCAAATTCATTGAAAATTTGCAATAGGTTTTTAAGAGATTTCATTATTTCATTGCATCTCTAGACCGTGGGTGGCCCAGGAAGCACAGCAAAGATTAGATTAATGTAATTTTCGTACACCATTTAATTTTTCACCTCTTTCCAACTCATTTCAGCAGTCTGAGGGTGACAAATTATTGTGGAGGAATGGCCAGCGTCCTCACCACAGGCTGGTTTCATTCAAATTCAGGGTGTCAAAAGTTCAGCTATCATGTTACAAACTGACAGATACAGCTGTTATTTGTCTTCATTTCTTTGTCAGAACAGAACTCCCCCCCTCCCCCCTCTACTTCATAACACAGCCTGGTGGTGCTATACTGCAAAATGGATTTAACCTGTAAATCAATCGGAAACACTATTGCTCAGCTGGGTTTTTTAAGTGTATTTCTTTCCTTCAAGACATTTTGGTAAACTTAGCCAAGATAGTTGTGATGGTGTGGAGGGGTAAGGGGTGTGCAGGTGAAGACAGGCAGATGGTGATAAGTGCAGGAACCAAGGGACAACAGCCAGTCAAGAAGACGCAGTGGACGAAGCAGAGTTTTTCTCCTTTTATTTGCCTTCCATGATAAGCTCAAACCAGGAACGCAGCCCTGGGAGCAATCCCTCTCGTACAGCACTCAGCGCACTGAGCACTCTCTCTGCCTCTCACGCCAGTCGCTCACATCATGGAACACTCTGGGGGAACACTGATCCATTCTCACACAGCGCGCCCACTTATATACACCCTGACCGGACCGCAAAGCCAGCGATACGGTGCCAGACACGAACCGGGCCTCGCGCGGCCGGAACCAACAGAATTTTGTGTTTTCTATGGCAGCTTCCGTGTTGTCTGGCTCGCTGTCCGTTCAAACTATCAACACATATTTACTATCGATGAAAACCTCAGAACACAAGGAATAAAATGCAGTAAGTCACATTTGACAATTTTGTTCCTGTACTAAATCATTGCTGATTAATGTCCCAGAGTGAAGCCACTTTTAACAAGCTTACGTCATATTTTCCTTTATTTCGATGAAAAATACCAAACAGCGTGAAATAATTTTGTAATGAATAAAAAGCTGGCATCTCGCTCTTTTCATACATATAAACTTCATTTTCCGAGACAGTGTCTAAGTGGAGATTTCTGTTATTAAAAATTACTAGAACACACAGCTGACTTTTCACTTCGTCGGGCCGTCGGCGCACAATTTTCAACTGAAAAATACTCTGTTGAAACGGTCTGTTAAATAATAAATTTAACACATTTTCAGTTGTATTCATAACAGAAATGGAGTCATTAGCAAGATTTCGATCGGGAAGTCCGAATTTCGTAGAATGATAATTTGGATCAAAACTCCGACAGTAAACAAAGAAGGCGACTCGCTAAAGGGACCGGCGCTGTCAGTCATTTCGTATAGTCGCAAGCTTGTACAAAAAGATCATAGGCATGCGATATACGAAATGAAAGCTTATGGACTTTACTTTTAACATGCATCTTCAGATTCTTCGGTTTTCCTCTTACTTTTTGTAAAATCAAGAATTATTCAATATTCATTCAGCAGACAATTGAAAATGGCGCCAAGATTGCTCGTGCGAAATACCAGTTTAGAGAAAATATGGGCTTCTCAACCCAGTACGGTTGTAATGAATCAAATACATTAATTTTTGTGACTTCAGCGACGTACATACAACTATGTAGGTTCTGAGGTATTCATGATTTAAAGAATTTACACAATAAAAAAAAGGAGATTCGACCAAGGGAGGTAAGGGGAAGATAACTCTCGAACAAAACATTTTCATCCACGAAAGGTAACCGATTGAAGTATATACCCTGTTAGCACCCGGCTACATATACTTTTGTTCACTGTTGCTCGGGTCAAGTGACCTTGATCTTTAATCTAGCCGATTCACAAAATCCTTTCAATTCTCTTTAGAGAATTTCATTCATTTAGTCACATGGTTTTAAGTAGGGACTGTGAACATGAAATTTTACTTTGTTGTGACACTATTCATCACAACGTTACACAAATTCAGTTTTATTGTTATTGTTATTCACAGCCCAATTGACCATAAAGAGCTTTTTCAGGACTGTAACATCTAAGGGAATAGACGTCCTGTGCAGTCAGAAACAACAATAAAGACCTATTTCTCTAACACTAAACATGATAACTTATCTTGTAATATAAACTAGCCCTTACTGAGATTATCAGCCATTCTCCGAGTTTACCCCCTCCCTCTTTCGAAGTTAAGAACAAAAATGTGAAGAAAAAAAAATAATAATATCAACAAACACAACAGTGTCACAAAACTGTGTACAATAATGCTCACTGGCAAAGAGACACTACAGAAAGTACAGCCACTGTCCACTCTGGACAGTTATGTACAGTGTCACCGGCTAGTCAACAGATAACAACAAAAAAAGCTGGAATGTTACAATTTCTATGAGTAAAAAAGTGTTAAGATTTTCTACACAAAGACAGGTGAACTGGCCACAAAAACAAGGAAGTGGCCAATAGAACAGGAAAAAAAAAAAGCAGCAGATTCAAAGACAAGAGATTGAAAGGGAAAGTTCCAGCACAAAATCTCCATTAGACAGTAAATACAATCTGTGCTTCAAGAAAAAAAAAAAGAAAAAGAAAAAAGAAATCCTTAGCACTCCCATGAAGACTTTGTGATCTTGAACAAAACAAAACAAAAAACAAAACAAAAAGAGTTGAGTCGTCCCAAACAGATTCTGATGGTCCACTACATGTACAAACTTTCTCAACATTGGCTTAAAAAAAGAAGTGTTACATTTCAGTGTCCATGCATACAGATGAAAAATCTCTCCACAGCTACCAGGAACTGGATTCAAGGTCATCCTGGAAGCTTGGCTGTTTAGAACTAGTCAGTGCATACTGCATTTGTTGCACTTCATCAAGTCCGTCAAAAGTCCTGTCAGGTTTTTTTGTTGTTTTTTTTCAAAATGAAAATGCATTGCTGAACCCCATTTTTCTACACTTCAGGATCCTGACAAAAGTAGTAAACATGGGGATTGGCAGATCTGGGGGAAGAAATACAAACTTGGGCACTAGCAGACCTGTCAGTAAAACATTCTTCTCATAATGAATATCTTACGTTTTATCCCCATGTGAGGCAGCCAATCTGACTTCTTTTTTTTTTATCAGTCCACTGTTATGCAGGCTTGCTAAACCCCTGCTAAGTCCTTAAAAAGAAACCATGGAAGGATGCACCACACATACAAACACACACAAACACACGTATCCCCCTAACATACACATTAAATGCCATTCTGTCCTTTGTATAATGTGCCATCAAATGCTGGTGTGGTGGATTATACAGGTCTAAGCGAGTAGATGCAAATACCCGCAGTATGTCTGTGTGGCAAACCTTGGAACACTTCATTGCAAATGCCATAGCGATAGTCACTACTGCCTCCCTGTGTGCTGTGATGGAAGATTTTCCCCACAAATGCACAATTTGATGGTCAGTAATGCTGTTCATGATTCAAACTGAACCAGTCAGCTTATTCCGTTTTCCCTCTGCAAGCTTGAAACAACGGCCAGTGCCATACAGACAGATTGAATGATGAGCCACATGCCTCTATATATACTGTATGATGAGGTTGGGTCTCTACATACTGTATATCAAGTCCACCCATGGTGAGGTTGGGTGTCTATGTACTGTATACTAAGTCCACCCACGGTGAGATTGGGTGTCCATGTACTGTATACTAAGTCCACCCATGTGAGGTTGGGTGTCTATGTTCTGTATATTAAGTCCACCCACAGTGAGGTTGGGCGTCTATGTACTGTATATTAATTCCACCCATGGGAGGTTGGGTGTCTATGTACTGTATATTAAGTCCACCCGCAGTGAGGTTGGGTGTCTTATGTACTGTATATTAAGTCCAGCCACGGTGAGGTTGGGTGTTTATGTACTGTACATCAAGTCCACCCATGTGAGGTTGGGCATCTATATGTATACTGTATATAGGTCCAGGCAAGGTTGAGTGTCTATGTACTGTATAGTAAGTCCACCCATGGTGAGGTTGGGTGTCTATGTACTGTATATTAAGTCCACCCATGGTGAGGTTGGGTGTCTGTGTACTGTATATTAAGTCCACCCATGGTGAGGTTGGGTGTCTATGTACTGTATATTAAGTCCACCCATGGTGAGGTTGGGTGTCTATGTACTGTATATTGTCCACCCATTGAGGTTGGGTGTCTATGTACTGTATATTAGGTCCAGCCACGGTGAGGTTGGGTGTTTATGTACTGTACATCAAGTCCACCCATGTGAGGTTGGGCATCTATATACTGTATATAGGTCCAGGCAAGGTTGGGTGTCTATGTACTGTATAGTAAGTCCACCCATGTGAGGTTGGGTGTCTATGTACTTTATATTTAGTCCACCCACGGTGAGTTGGGTGTCTATATATTGTATATTAGGTCCACCCACAGTGACGTTGGGTGTCTATATACTTTATATAATATATACTGACTTCCATAAAAAACGCGAAAAATTGAAAGGCTATTTTTCGGGTGAAAAGGGGTGAATATACAATATTGAACCATTGTGGCAAGTTGTTTGGGTCCAAGACTCACGTGCAGTGAAAAAATTGTGTGAGCAACACATCATTCCCGGCATTGGAGGGTCAACAAAAATGGCAAACTGGTTGCTGCATGTGAGGCACGTGCACGCCATGCAGAGCAAGATTAACCAGCGACAAGTACGCAGGCATGCAGCCTTTATAAAGCCGCGCTACAAGGTTCAGATAACGACTTGCCTTCTGAGCGCTACAGAGATGCCAAGACTACGAGCAGAGGAACGCAATCGTGGCCTAGGCCATCTGGAGGCTGGTGTGGATGCCAGGCAGCTCGCCAACATCTTTAACGTCCACATCTCAACCATCTATCGTCTGCAGCACCACATGCGAGTCACTGGTACCACTGATGATCGTCCCCGGCCAGGCCGTCCTCGGGTCACCACACCAAGAGAGGATCGCCATTTTGTTCGAACCCATCTGCGGGACAGGCGGCAAACAGCCGCTAACACTGCTCGACAGGTGCCTGGGAATCTCCAACAACGAATCAGCCTCAACACTGTGCGGCGGCGTCTTCAGGAGAACGGGCTGGCTTGTAGGCGTCCTCACAGAGGTCCGGTACTGACACCAAGACACCGGCAGGACAGGCTGCAGTGGGCACAAGCCTGAATCAACTGGCGCAGGCAGCAGTGGGGACGCATACTGTTCTCAGATGAGAGCCGTTTTTGTATTGACATGGCTGACGGTCGTGTCAGAATATGGCGTCGACCTGGTGAACGCTATGCTGACTCCTGTGTGGTAGAGCGGAACCCCTGGGGAGGCCCGAACGTTATGATATGGGGTGCAATTGGCATTAACCACGCCATAGGACCAGTCATCTTTCAGAACATTGGTCCTGGTCGCGGACAGGGTGTCAATGCACAGCACTACATCCACCAGGTGCTCAGACCCCATGTCGTTCCTTTTTTTGCGCAACACCCAAACTGGACATTCCAACAGGACAATGCAAGACCACACACAGCCAGGGCCACCCAGCAATTTCTTCAGCATAACAACGTCAATGTGCTGCCCTGGCCAGCCCTCAGTCCCGATTTAAACCCAATAGAACATTTTTGGGATGAACTTGGCAGACGGTTGGACCTCCTGCGTCCACGACCAGCAACAGCGGCTCAACTTCACCAGGCCATCGTCCATGTGTGGGCTGGTGTGCCAAGGGGACGCATCAACCATCTGGTCCACTCAATGAGCCGCAGGTGTCAAGCAGTTGTCCATGCAAATGGTGGCCACACACGGTATTAGGACTTCAAGCTGGTTTGTCACGTGACCTTGGATTTTCCACACAAAGACATATTGCTGATGACATTTTCACACATTACCGGTGTAATGAATCAAATCACGTTGAATTCTTGCTTCCACTCTGTACAATTGTGACCAATAAAATTCGCCCCTAACCTTCAGCTTGTTTTGCTTTCGCGTTTTTTTTTATGGAAGTCAGTATATTAAATCCACCAACAGTGAGGCTGGGTGTCTATATACTTTATATCAAATCCATCCATGGTGAGGTTGGGTATTGGCTGTACAGAAAACATGGAATCATAATGAGGAAATTTGTTTGCGGCAACACTACACCACCTGCAATACTGCACCATTCCCCTATATTGCTGGCACCATGTACACCTATCTCCCACTTCATCCATCTCCACACACACACACACACACACATACACACACACTATGCCATAAAAAAAGCAGACCGCTGTCATGTTTCTTGCATTACCAATGACCTAAATGGGTTACCTTTATGGTGAGGTTACAAAAAGAGATCACATTTACGTGCAAAAATTTTGCAGATGGGCCATCTCCTGGTTGTAGCTAAGGAATGAAGAAAAAACAACAACAAAATAAGTAATTTTTGTCCAAATGGTTTATCTCTTGTTCCATGCTGCATGAAAATATATCAGTAATTAGTAAAGAATTTCCTGACCATGGTCATACACATGAATACATGCCTGTAACCAACCCCCCACACATCCAATTCTTAACCACTGGCTGGTGGAAGTGGTGATGGAGAGTGGTGAGGGAGGGTGGGGATAGGGGGGAGGTGGGGTGGGATGGGATGGTCCACAATTATTAAAGCAATGGATTATTTCATATCTAATGCCTTTGACCCCTAATCTAAATTGCATTAATATTTGCCATGTTTCCCGGGTTCCCATGACCCAGCGACACAATAAAACCACTACATTTCTTGAACACTTTAAAGTTTACTTCCTATGAAATTTTGGCCATTTGTCGGAAACCCAATCAGCTGTCTGTCAGCCTATTTTAGTGTATGTGCATTGAATGGGAAGGAAATTATATCAGTTGTGCCATTTGAACTACACAGTTCCAATGACATGGGTCGTAGCGGACCTATACTTTAATTAAACAGCTGTGACTGGATATGGCAGCCCAGCAGGTACAAGCCATGGGCAACCTGTATTGTCGATTTAAGAATAAACTCTTCAAGATTCTTTGACAAGTATGGGTCTTGTGCAACTTCCATAAGAGAGGAGGGATAAACGCAGTGAAAACACAGAGTAAACTTATACAAAGTAGATCTGCATCGTTGAGAGTGTGTAATCAAATGCGACATCAAATAAACGTTAAGAAAAAAGTGTAAAACTTAAGAAACTGGTTTCAACAGAGGTAACAAATAAACGTATTCATTATTTATTTGTAAACACACACACACAGATATGCACTAAAACATGCACACAAAGTGAAGAAAAAAGTATAATACACCTAGTTATACCACTAATTACCAGTACTTTCCTCTAGTTTTTCCATGCTACAGTATTCCCTTGACTTCATGAATTATAAACACTTTTATTTCCTTCAAGGTTGAGTAACTCATGCAGTGCCACATTGACAAAATCAAAGATTGTCAACCTGACCCACAGACACCACAGTATTTAGTACTACATCTTTGGCTCAATGGAAACTCTTTGGTACTCTGCCGACTTTCTCAGATCCAGTGATCAGCATGCCTGTTTAAAGGTTCTGATGAGGGTGAAAACTTTAACTTTAGATATGAAACCGTCTGCATCAACATTGTGCACAAACAGTTCCTTGTTTTGACCTAAAATATTCTCATCCGATTCTGTAACAAAAGTTACATGACAGACCGCTAGTAATACAAATCATATAAATAGACTGATCTCTTAAGAACTATCAGTTTGTGGCTTTAACCTTTCTGTTTTATTTCATTGCGTGGTCAGTACTGTGTAATGTAAATCTGATGTTTGTATACAACTACAAGCACTGCATGCAAATGCAATTCACAGAATTTCATAAAAAGTAGTATCCCTATCAGAATATTGTGGAAAGTAACAGATGAAAATACCATTGTCTAGAAATGTAGATATTTCCAACATTTTTCCAAAGATTGTTGTGCTCATACAGATTTTTCTTGGATTACTGTAACAATTTGATGTGTTGATGGACTACATTGTATCTTAGTTACTAGATTGATGGCTTTGCCTTTACATGTCATAATGATGAAATGCATTTGTTTGTAAATGTGCGCACACACAAAAAAAAATTGATGTTTGTTAAGATTTATAGTATAAATTCCACAACAAAGTTGGGGATCAGCTGTATAATTTGTACAGCCTTTGTGTAGGGAGCATGTTGATCATGTGGTCTATTACTAAGCAACAGATTTTTAAACAGCAAGCAACCCAGTGAAATTCATTGCCTGTCACACTTTCCTCTAGACAAGCCTGAGTTTCACAAGGCACTGTGCCAGATAATTTTTATCCTGTTGACCAAGCAATACCAAAAAGTGGAACTTGGTACAGTTAGCAAATTTTCAGAGGCAGTGATTGTCATCTGATGGATGATTGCCATCTGATGAATGTGCAAACTGATGACAGGACTGTCGTCATAGCTTTATCAGTTCACACATGTAATGAATGCAAATGGTAAAAAAACACACAATCAAATTGTTTGATTTTCTTACTGGCCCTTAAACTTTTGCTGAAGTTGGTAGCATTGCACAATGCACTCAACCTCTCCCCCGTGTCCCCTTTACACACAAAAACATAAACATGCACAAGTATCTGCACAACAACAAATGGGCATATGGCTATGTGCATGCAATTTAAACTTCTTTTTTTTTTTAGCAAGTATATGTGGTCATGCCTACTCACACAGCTTGTGACCAAGGACAGCTGTCTCA
>CM031605.1:38147932-38157932 GCA_018398815.1 Conus ventricosus
ACATACATACACACACACATACACACACACACACACACACACACACACACACACACACACACACAAACGCACATGCGCGCACACACGCACAGAAATCTTATAAAATAAAAAATGAGTTTTTTTGTAAGATACACGTGTCAGAATCATTTGCATGTGAAAAACTACAGACTTTTTGATGGGTGTGAACCCTCGCCCCCCAGTGTTATGAAAACCATTGCGTTTTTAATTGTATGAAATCATGCCTGCTTACTAACACTGCTTAGTAACAGAAAAAGTACACTAATAAAAACAATAAAACTATGGTGTTCAGAGTCATGTTTGGCAACATTTTCTGTGTCATGTCAAAGTTTTGCTAACTACACAAGTTGGAAAGCCTTGTTTACCCAAGTCTTATGGCTAATGCAGCTTTAAGACACCCCACTCAGTCTTCTGTCTCTAACAGGCTGTGCAGGGTCATATCCAATCCGTTTCATCTTCATGTCTGTGGCCACATGCATTCCAGTTCACACCATTGAGGTTTACACCCTGTCTTGCCTATCTCTTCAGCGGGTTTTTTTCTCCTTCTCTTTCTTTATGGCTCTGCTAACCCTCCAGAATGTTTTTATTTCATTAGTGGGTTCAGGACCGATTCTTCATTATTCACCTGCCGTTTTATCCCATCTTTGTGTTTTTTTTCTCTTTGTTTCCTCACTTGCTTCTCACCCAGGAGTCTAGGTGTGGGTGAATTTTGTTTTATCCAGTGTGCTGTCAGGGTCTCTGGGTTTGGATCCTGGGCACAGGGTGGTCACAGTCACAGTCACCTGGATGCGTGTTGGAACTTGCCTGAGTATGATTGACCAAAACGATGTCCAGCATTCAGTATGTGTCATTGTACCTCAGCCTTTTCCTGATTCAGACACCGCATGGGAGGGAGGGTAGGGTGGTGTGATACTTGCTGGTTGCCATGCTATCTCATGTAGGAAGTTGTCATGAGAGTATTGGCTGTATCACCCAGATGCAGCGATAGGGTGGACACACTGTTGTGATAAACCCTCTGTGTCTCTTCTTCAGTCGTTACAACAGTGGGTCAAGTGGTCCTTGATCATTGATTTGATGGTAGGTCTTAACATTACATGCATGTAATGAGACAGAGACAAGACACAAAATGGGATCTGCTCTGGTTGCTGGCTCTGCAGGTTACACAGCTAGCCACACACACATAACTCCACTCCCCAACTTTGTTGTCACACCCACAGTCATCTGAGGACTTGGTCGTATTTCATTTAGGTTCAAAACGAGGTGACTGAAGATGGAAAGTGAAGCAAATTTTTTTTTAAAAAGCTTATTAGTTCCGCAGGACAATACAGACTAACAGATTACAGGATGAGACACGATGCATTTGGACCTCTTGGGTCTTCTTCAGGCAAAAACAAACAACATTTAGCCTGTAATTAGGACAATGAAAACGAAGAATGAACATTAGAACAGCCACTTTTCTTCTCATATTCAGTGCAGACTGGATGTACATCACTTATCTTCTCATCTTCGGAGCAAAATGGTTGTGTACACCCAACACCCATTTTGCACCGAATATGAGAAGATAAGTGGTTGCTCGTTCTTCATTTTCATTGTCCTAAACATTGTTTGTTTTTGCCAAAGAAAAAGACCCAAGAGGTCGAAATGCATCGTGTTTTGTCCTGTAATCTGTTTGTCTGTATTGTCTTGTGAAACTAAGAATCTTTCTTTCATATTTATTTTCAGTGCAGAGGTCTTGACTACAGGCACCCAGTGGACCGCAGTCAGGCGGCTTTTCCTCTCCTAGGAGTACATGACGTTGAGTGTCCATCTTATGCAGCCTGTCTTTGAGTTCAAGTGCTTTAGCCCATTCTCTGGGATGGGAAGTGGGGGAGAGTTTTACAATGGGAGAGGATTTTTTTCCCCCAGCTACCCATGGCCGGGGGTGAACACTGGTGATGGAAGTCACTAATACAGTCACCATCATGCTTCTTGCGATGGGTGGGCTGTTCCTGGATCTCACTTGGGATCCACTGCCTGGGGCTGTCACCCCTTCCAGGATCCACATGCCCCACAGCAGCGGCAGGTTTGTTCTTGCCCTGGTGCTCCCTTGGGCCCTGATATTCAGGGGTCTGACCCTTCTGGCATATGACTTCAAACTACAGGGGTGGTGGTCTTTGCTCCCAAGGGGATGAAAAGCTCCATGTCCCCACAGCAGATAGGTAGGTCTCTAAGTTTTACTGCACTCCACCTAAACCATGGAATGGGTCTTTCACCCAGCATCTGCAGACTCAGGTGTTGCTGGATAGACCATGAGTCCATCCAGTGTTGGAAGCTGCCTTTGCATCCAGACCCAGCCCAGAGTTCCACCTCGGCCCTGTTGCCTTCCGTGGCTCAACGTGCATTTAAAGGCAAGAGTCACCAGCAGTGAGCAGTGGCGGGGACTTCCCCTGAATCCCAACCTTGCCGGGGTCCTGCGGATGGTGGGCAGTGGAGCAGACTTTTAGACGTCCATCCAGCCCTACCCCTCTCACGTGGAACCCACCCCCTCCCCAGCTCTTCCGTTTCCATACTTTTGGTATACTCCCACCACGAATCTGGCGTGATTTTGACATACAGCCATTACCTTCCACTCCTTCACACATGCTGTCTTTCTCTCCCTCACCCCCCCCCCCCCCCCCTTCTCTCCTTCTCATTCTCTCTCTCTCTCCATCTCTCTCTTTTTCTCTCTCTCTTTCTCTCTCACACACACACTCATGCACGCACACACACACACTCATGCACGCACGCACACACACACACACACACACACACACACACACACACACACACACACACACACACACACACACACACACAGAGTATACACACACACACACAGTACACACACACACACACACACACACACACACACACACACACACACACACACACACAGTACACACACACACACACACACACACACACACACACACACACACACACACACACACACACACACAGTACACACACATACACACACACACACACACACACACACACACACACACACACACACACACACACTTTCCTTAGTGATAACAGGTTATGTCATTTTACAATGCCCACCTTCACTGCATCAACCCCCTCCTCCTCTCACTCCCTTCCCTACATCTGTCTGGCTGACTGTGTTGCATGCCAACACAGTGACGCTACACAACTCTGATGACAGTATTATTGAGAATTTTGAGGTTACTGTAGCGTCGCTTCACTGATAACATTGCCGCTTCCTTGTCTGGTAGTGCTATGACCCTCGTGGACAGGATGAGTATTTCCTTTGCCATGCAAGCCTATGCAAAGGATGCTAGCAGTTAATATACTTCCTCATGTATTTTATAAAGCCATACGTCACTGTCATGCACGTGGTGAATGGCGTAACTTCACGCATTTACATTAGAGGTTGAAAATCCCCACGATCTGAGAGACTGTCCTCTTTGATCCATAATGTGTTATGTCACACTGAGGAGTGTCTGTCTCCTTTCAGATGCCTATCCTCCCCCCCCCCCCCCCCTCTCCACCCACCTTCAGCCCCTTCCATAACAATTTTCGTTAGCTGTCCTGTTCCACTGACAACCTGTCAGGCTGACAGACCTTGGAGACATGATACAGATAGTTAGCTTAACCCTCAGGGAGAGATCACGCCCCATGACAACCTGTCAGACTGACAGACCTTGGAGACATGATAGTTAGCTTAACCCTCAGGGAGAGATCACGCCCCATGACAACCTGTCAGACTGACAGACCTTGGAGACATGATAGTTAGCTTAACCCTCAGGGAGAGATCACGCCCCATGACAACCTGTCAGACTGACAGACCTTGGAGACATGATAGTTAGCTTAACCCTCAGGGAGAGATCACGCCCCATGACAACCTGTCAGACTGACAGACCTTGGAGACATGATAGTTAGCTTAACCCTCAGGGAGAGATCACGCCCCATGACAACCTGTCAGACTGACAGACCTTGGAGACATGATAGTTAGCTTAACCCTCAGGGAGAGATCACGCCCCATGACAACCTGTCAGACTGACAGACCTTGGAGACATGATAGTTAGCTTAACCCTCAGGGAGAGATCACGCCCCATGACAACCTGTCAGACTGACAGACCTTGGAGACATGATAGTTAGCTTAACCCTCAGGGAGAGATCACGCCCCATGACAACCTGTCAGACTGACAGACCTTGGAGACATGATAGTTAGCTTAACCCTCAGGGAGAGATCACGCCCCATGACAACCTGTCAGACTGACAGACCTTGGAGACATGATAGTTAGCTTAACCCTCAGGGAGAGATCACGCCCCATGACAACCTGTCAGACTGACAGACCTTGGAGACATGATAGTTAGCTTAACCCTCAGGGAGAGATCACGCCCCATGACAACCTGTCAGACTGACAGACCTTGGAGACATGATAGTTAGCTTAACCCTCAGGGAGAGATCACGCCCCATGACAACCTGTCAGACTGACAGACCTTGGAGACATGATAGTTAGCTTAACCCTCAGGGAGAGATCACGCCCCATGACAACCTGTCAGACTGACAGACCTTGGAGACATGATAGTTAGCTTAACCCTCAGGGAGAGATCACGCCCCATGACAACCTGTCAGACTGACAGACCTTGGAGACATGATAGTTAGCTTAACCCTCAGGGAGAGATCACGCCCCATGACAACCTGTCAGACTGACAGACCTTGGAGACATGATAGTTAGCTTAACCCTCAGGGAGAGATCACGCCCCATGACAACCTGTCAGACTGACAGACCTTGGAGACATGATAGTTAGCTTAACCCTCAGGGAGAGATCACGCCCCATGACAACCTGTCAGACTGACAGACCTTGGAGACATGATAGTTAGCTTAACCCTCAGGGAGAGATCACGCCCCATGACAACCTGTCAGACTGACAGACCTTGGAGACATGATAGTTAGCTTAACCCTCAGGAGAGATCACGCCCCATGACAACCTGTCAGACTGACAGACCTTGGAGACATGATAGTTAGCTTAACCCTCAGGGAGAGATCACGCCCCACAATTTCACAGATACACCGTAGGTCATAAGAGTGAAAGCAGTCAGTCTCAGTGTGTAATTTACTCAATACCAGTGTATGCCAGAGAGGGCAGTGTTGATCCTGCACGTCAGGTTTTACTGATTGGCCCAGAAAAAACGCATGTTGAATCTAGTTTCTAAATCTCGGGACCATACACCGTTTGTATTCATCATCATGCCTTGTATTTTAACAGCATAACTTTACGCCAGTTCTTGATAATCTCTGTTTGGATGATATGAATACTGTTGATTGTGTAAATTATGCGTTGTACTAAATTGTAGTAGGTGACTCTCGTCAACATGTGTTCTTGGACCAAGTATATTCAGTAATTGCACCACGAGTATTTGACTACTTTGAAGAGTTATTTCCCTTCAGTTGGTTAGCAGAACTTTGCGTTCTATCTCACACCACCAGTTAAATCCCACTCAAAACCTGATGGAAGAAATTTAAGTGGAAAGTGAAAGTGCAGAGGGCAAGAGTAAGGACTTTTCAAGCTGGAATCCAAATCACTAATGCACAAACCAAGCTTTGTAACCTCCATAGTCCCTGAGACCTGCCATCGATAGTCCATGCCAAGTGGCCCAGGACAGGAACAAGAATCCATGCCACCAGGTGGCCACATGGACAGCAGACTAACCAGCAGGTCTATATCTGGTGGTGATGTCAACAACCAGGAGAGAGACCTGCGTACCTGACCTAGGGACAGCTCTAAATGACGCTAGGTCCTTGTATACCCACTGGACTCAAGCAGATCATTAATTACCTGTCTTCATGATGAGAGAAAGTGGGAAGAAAGTTCAGATCAAACAAAGACAGACTGATCTCAATTAAGTTTTGAATGATTTGTACAATTTTGTGTGTGAAATTGCACCTAACCTGTGTCAGTCTGTTTGTAGCTCATACATCACATCATGTTTGAATCTATTTCTGTTCTGTCACTCTGAGCACAAGCACTTGTAAACCACATAAATCTAAGGTACATTACCCCTGAGCCATTCTTGACTATTTTGAACCGTCCCAAGAAAAACAAAGAATTTCTTCTTTAATGACTAGCACTGGAAAGTTGTTCCTTCCACTTCAAGAAAGAAAGAGGGTGGAGGGGAATTTTGATATTAGAAAAACTGTTCTGTAATTTCAATAGAGAAAAAAACTCTGCTGAGTCGATCTCCAGGTCGACCACACCTTCCACTGCTACTTTTCACAATGATAAGAGCTTATAGTTCACAGGGGATCTCCTTCATCACAGCTATCTCTGTTATATCGACCTCTTCTTTTCAACCCATGAATAATTATGACAATTCACCCTCCTGTCGCTTTAAGCTCTGTCAGAGTTTGACATGGTGCAATATGTGACACCAAAAATGGGAAGGTTGACGATGTATATTTACTATCCTCCCTAGCAGTGTTGTTATGATCTATAGGGGTGCTTTAGTGTTGTTATGATCTATAGGGGTGCTTTAGTATTGTTATGATCTATAGGGGTGCTTTAGTGTTGTTATGATCTATAGGGGTGCTTTAGTGTTGTTATGATCAATAGGGGTGCTTTAGTTTGGCCGTAAGGTGTGGCAGTAAAATGAGGAGGAAAGGCAAATGATCTCATGTTGTTTGCTAGAAAGGAAAGATGGTGGGTGGGGCTTCTTATTTTATTTGCTGCATTATCCATGAAAATTTTGGCCAAATTTAGCTATCTAACTGCTGTAGCTTGCTAGAGTTTGATGTAATAAATCTCATTAAGCCAAATAGTGTAAATGAGAAAAAACTCAGCATGTGTTTGTTAAATTAAAATCAGTTTCTCTCTCTCACTTTCTTCTTCTTCTTCTTCTTCTTCTTCTTCTTCTTTTAAATCCTTTAGATTTATTCAGTTGTTTTGGTTAGAAGACTGGTCTCACCATATCAACAGGAGGCTATCCAGAAGAACAAAAGCAAGTCTTCAGCTTTCTTGCACTTTTACTAGGAGTGCCTTCCAAAATGGACCCGATTTCAACTTTCTGGAAAACCAACTGAACTTGCTCTGCATCACATGGGCTGTTCAGAAAGAAAAATTCTGACAGCACAAGCTGGTTTGAAGAATAGCAGGGATTGTTTGCTTGTCTGTGTGCATTAGATCAGGCAGGCTTAGCTAGTCATCTCTTTAAATATTTTAAAAGGAAAACATAACTTGATTGTTTAGAAAAGCAGTACAAAGAGTTTTTAAAAATAATCAGTTAAAAGAAAAAAAGTTGATCTATCAAAGGGGATTCATTTCTGCAGGATGTTATCTCCATTCAGCTTTCTGTTGAGCATCTTGTTTGAGATCAACATGAGTGTCATGCAGAAAACACAATGTTTCTTTCTTTAGTAGCTGGTAATGAAATACATCCAAATCATTTTTCATTTCAAGTCACCAAGACCCTGTTGTTCTAAAGGCTATACTAAGTTTCTCCATACTTTTCTGACTGAATGGTTGTCACTTGAAATTTTAAAAAAAGATGCTGGTCAAGTAAATGTTATGTTAATACTCTTCACATCCTCTAAATCAGTTCAAAGCACCACTGAAATAAACGCTGCTATGAGTACAGGTTTAAACAATGTACCTAAGTAATGCCTCTTCTTCATCTTCTCTGTACGCAGGTTGATATTCCTGCGGACATTCCCTGCATAGACAGGCAAGGATTAATCCCATCTACCCAACAAATGGAGTGGAGCTTTATGTGTATGACCGGTTTTTATCCTGCCATTTAGGCAGCCATACTCTAACTTTGGGGAAGGTGCATGCTATGTGTAACGTGTTACCCATTCCAACGGCCAAACTGGCCTTCTCATCTGAAAGTTGGTGATGGGATCATACATGTGTGCAAGATGTTATGCATGTGTTCACACACGGAACCTTGCGTTATAGTCTCATTTGAAGGACTGTTTAGGAAACGGAGTCAGAACCGACATTAAATTCGAGGGAAAAATCCCCCTGTACCAAAGGCCCGGTGGAGATTAAAACCCCCAACCCCCCAGGTCAAAAAATTTCGAGTCCACACCTACCACTGGCTATTCTGGCCCCTTAGAAATGCCAAAATAGCTTTCCGTTTCAAAATTAATATGCAATGATCGACAGGAAAAGAAAAATGGCGGAAAAAAAATTTTATAAAACTGCAAGTTCTTTCTTTTTTAAAAGTAAAAGAAACGTTAATGGGAATCAGAGAAAATTTGAGAAACGAAAGGGAAAGGAGAAAGGATAATTATGGCCCCCAAATGACGAAAGAAAAAAGGTTGGCGCTCCAAATCATGACAGGTTTTACCCCGTTACGTCACTAGCGCTGGCAAGCTTGCATGCTTTGACTGTTATTAAAATTAAAGGGGGGGGGGGAGAAAGATTTTTGGTGACCTTGATGCCATATTATGCATATGATACAGAACTTGGCATAACCCAACTGGTAGTGTAAAACAAAATAAAATTTTGAAAAATTCCCGTCTTTCAGCCCCGACGGGGCTTTACTTCTACTCTGCCCTTTTTTTCTGGTGGACTCTTGGGCCAGGGGCAGGAGAGACTAATTTTCCCGTTAGCTGTTGACTAAACTGTGACAGGGGCTGGAAGGGTGTTAGGATGAGGGGGTGGGGAGATGATGGGGGGGGGGGGGGGGGGGGGGGGGGGGGGGGGGGGGGGGGGGGGGGGGGGGGGGGGGGGGGGGGGGGGGGGGGGGGGGGGGGGGGGGGGGGGGGGGGGGGGGGGTGGGGGGGGGGGGGGGGGGGGGGGGGGGGGGGGGGGGGGGGGGGGGGGGGGGGGGGGGGGGGGGGAGGAGGGGGGGGAGGGATGGGGCACCTTGGGGGAAGATTCAGTGCTGCTTGTTAAGCAAAATTTGTTTTAGCGGAAAATTGGATGATGCATTTTCCAACAAGCTATGACATCTTTGCTTTGTTTTTGTATTGTTCTTTTTTCTCTCTCTCTCCATAATGTGCTTGTTTAGAATTTTTGTATTTTCATTTTTTCAGCTAGGTGTCAAGGGATACCAGATGTTGACTTGCAAATTAGTTTTATACTTGTGCTGTGACTTAATACATAGTTTTATACTAGTGCTGTGACTTTAATAGTTATATACTAGTGTTTGTGACTTAATAGTTCGATACTAGTGCTGTGACTTAATAGATAGTTTGATACTTGTGCTGTGACTTTAATAGTTTTTATACTAGTGCTGTGGCCTAATAAATAGTTTGATACTAGTGCTGTGACTTAATTAGTTTTATACTTGTGTTGTGGCTTAATGAATAGCTTTATACTAGTGCTGTGACTTGTATAAAGAGTTTTATACTATGTTTGTGACTGTAATGAATAGTTTTTACTAGTAAATAGCTTTATATTAGTGCTGCACACTTAATAAATAGCTTTACACTAGTGCTGTGATGTTTGTCTGCCGCAGTTCCTGGGCTGGACGCGTTCGCATGTGGGGGAATCAGTCTGCTGCTGACCATCTTCACTTTCGCCTCCGGGCTGACCATCAGTGTGGGCTTCAGGGACTGGTGCACTCTAGTCACTACCCCCATAGCTGACTTTGATAGGTACAGTGTGTCTGTCTGTCTGTCTGTCTGTCTGTCTGTCTGTCTGTCTGTCTGTCTGTCTGTCTGTCTGCCTGCCTGCCTGTCTTGTCTGACTGTCTGTCTGCCTGCCTGTCCGTCTGTCTGTCTGTATGTCAGCTAACAGAAAATAACAATAGTTTTAGGCAGAATCCGTACCAGACAGTGTTTGAATTACATAATGTCTTCTATCAATTGATGCTATATTGCACTCATCAAGAGTCTGATGACTTATGAACATAATTAACCTTTGCTGCGGCTTCCCTGGTCACCCATGACCCAGACCTGCAATGAAGTCATATATATATATATATCTTGCATTGTTTTAAAGTTTTCTAAGAAAGTTTAGGGTATCTGTCAAAGTCCAGTTAACT
>CM031605.1:38167932-38185432 GCA_018398815.1 Conus ventricosus
TTAAGTTAATAGAGGTGTAAAACTTGTTTAAGTCAAGAGAGGGCTTGAAACGTGTTAAGAGAGGGTGTAAAACTTGTTGAGTGAAGAGAGGGCATGAAGCTTGTTATGTTAAGAGAGGGTGTAAAAATTGTTCAGTTAAGACAGAGCATGAAACTTGTTAAATCAAGAGAAGGCATGAAACTTGTGCAGAAAAGAGAGGGCAGTGAGAGTTTTCAGGTAAGAGAAGGCAGGACACGTGTTCAGACAACAGAGGGAGGGAAACTGTCAGGACATGAACCTTCATTTCATTAGAGAGGACAAGAAATGCTTAGAAAAGGGAAGATGTGACACTTGTTCAGATAATAAGAAGATGTGAATTTTTTATAGAGAACAGAGGTTGTGAAACTTGCGTCAATAACAGAAGAAATGAAAGTAAGATTTGCAACAGAGGACATGAAATTTGATGAAGAGGATATGTCATTTTATTTCATGTGTGAACAGCTTTTGTAGTTGACAGTCTTAACATCTGTGATATATGCAGCAAACTATGACGCAGTCAATGCTTTAAGACCAACATTTTTCTCCTTTATTCTACAACAGTTCTATCCCAGGTCTTCTGCGTTTCTCAAGTTTTGAATGATTGCAATAAAACTGTTAGATGTAAATATGCTGCTGTTTACATTAATTTGCTAGGGACAGAGCATGACAGTTTACAGAGTCACAATTGGAGATGTATTGTCTTCAGAACATTGTTAAACTTGGTCTTGACTTATGCTTGCTTTAAGACAAAACTGTCATAGATGAAAACTGTCAGTTTATTTTTCTTTCAGTGTTTCCGGTGACTCTTGCTTTGATGAAATCATCATAGTGTCAGATATAGCAGCATTTCAGGGTCTCTCTTTTCTTTTTTTTTCTTTTTTTTTCTTTTTCTTTTTGATGGGTGCGCGATTCAAAGACTTTACTTCCAGTTCTTATGAGAAAGTACATCTTTGAATGAAGAATTGTTTATTTACACGTATCTTGATGTTTGTCTAAAAATAAAGATACTAGGCTTCTAAGCAGTCTTCCATGTTGAGGTCTTCTGGTTTGTTTTGCATAAAACCTTGTGGGAACCAAGGTGTGCTTCAGGAGCTGACTTTTTCCCCTCCAGTCTTTTCCTCTGACCAGTTCTCATCGTGGTTTTTTTCTCTGTGTATATATACCTCAACATTTCCTTCTGGCCAGTTCTCATCGTGGTTTTTTTCTCTGTGTATATATACCTCAACATTTCCTTCTGGCCAGTCATCGTGGTTTTTGTCTCTGTGTATATATACCTCAACATTTCCTTCTGGCCAGTTCTCATCTTGGTTTTTTTTGTTTTCTCTGTGTATTATATACCTCAACAGTTTTTGCTGTTCGTTTTTTTTTTCTTCTATTATCTGTCGTATTCCAAGGGTTGGAAACTACTGTGGAGAGTTTTGAGAGAATTCATAGATGTTCTCATTTATTACAGTGTTGCAGTCAATACACTGTCTCCAAAGGCATTAAGGATCCCCCCCCCCCCCCCCCCCCCCCCCCCCTCTTCCATAGAAACTGTATCTTGGTTATCACAGAAACCATCCACAGCACTGTCAGACTTCGTCCACTCATTGGATGCATCTCCAGAGCCTTGCTCAAATTTCCCGACAAACACAGCATGTGTCTGTTTCTCCCAGGCCTGGCTGACGGGCTGTGCTATATTATGAAAGGGAGCATAGAATACAGCCTTGTTGTTCAATATCTGACCAGACTGAAGCTGCACGATGTCCTCTTCATCAGCGTAGGTCATTATTATAAAAGTATCGACTTGTGTGGCCCATCATGTCCTGCTGTCATGGTGACCACAGTGTTGATTTCCTCTCCCCATCCATGCCCATGGTGAGTTAGTGTCGGTGTTGGCAAGTTCATGTGGAATGTCATTAAGGGGACATCACAGAGCTCGCAGAAAGGGCACCCTCAGACTCAAGGTAAGATCTGGCTTACCCTACCCTTCAAAAGGGATTATAAAAAAACAAGATATTGTTTGTTGTTTTTTTTGTACACAGCTGTTGACTTAATATTCTGCCCTAAAGGTGTGGTTACCACACCAGACTTTAGTTCTCCATTCTCCCTTCCATTGGAATTTTTTTTTAATTTTTTTTTTTTAACTCTCTTCTTCTCATTCTTCAGCAACCTTTCCTTTGGAAATATCTGCCCCCCTTTCTTCTTCCCCACCCCTCCTCCTCTGCAGACACGCACTTGTACTTGCAGCCTTCCTCCCTCCTCTCCTCCCTCTCCCTGATCAGTGTCACGATGTTTAGATCTGAAGGCAGAACCTACTAAGAGAAGAAGGCACCTCTGGCCAGCTCTGCGGGGCATTTAATCTGGGTATTTTCTGTAGCTACCTTCCTCTGGAGTTCTTGCCATCTACAATTGTAGTTCGTCCTTTTCCTTGTGTAGTTATCACCATTTTGTTTTTCTATGTATTAGGTAATGTTAGCAGCAGTATGTCATGTTTTATGTTTTGTGATCATCAATTATAGGTTTTCCTTTTTCCAGTGTAGTAATAATCAGTTACAGTTATGTATACTTAAATAATGATCAGATATATATGTATGTATGTATTTTCCCCCCAGTTTAGTGCTCATCATTTCCAGTTTGCCTTTTTCGTAATGTAGAAAACGTAAACATCAGTAACAGTTTGCTCTTTTCATAGTGTAATTGTCAGTTACAGTTTGCCCTTTTTGTAGTGTAATCATCAGTAATACTTTGCCCTGTTTGCACTGTAATCACCAGTTACAGTTTATCCTCCTTTTAACTGTAGTGTGGTAGTCCTCAGTTGTTTTTGTGGGGATGCTGATGGTTTTGCAGTGTAAACACCTCCCTTGCCTTCAGGAATTCTGCGCTGGTAATGCCCCTTTTTCACCTTGATATATTTTTTGTCTTTCTTTATCTTTTTTTTTAACTGCCCTTGTTTACCATTCTCCTATCTTAGTTCAGGAAACCCTTTTACATTTATTTCTGGTCACAGTTTATGATATGCCTTTTTTTTCAGTAACCTAGCAACTAGCAAGTAAAACACACACACACACACACACACACACACACAAAAATAAGGATTCTGTCAAGGGTGAACATTAAATGCCCATTCTGATGTATCTGTGTCATTGTCTGGCTTTTTCATGGATCTTTTGTGACATTCCAATGCTTTTTAATTTTTTTATGAGTGAGTGAGAGTTGGGAGTGAGAATTCAAGGAGATTGGCTGACAATTTCAGCATGGACTTGATATTATGCCTGCCGTAAGGACGTCAATAGTTTAGCCACCATCTCATGATTTGCTTTTTGTGGCTTCTCATGATCTGATCTGTTCAGGATGTGACTTGTTATCTCCTGTGAGGTCGACCGCCATGAAAAAGCTCCTGTTGTCAGCTGGGTTATCATAGAAATAAAGACTAAAGTCGTTAATTACAGTTCACCCTAATGTAGTGTGGTAATCATCGATTACAGTTTGCCCCCCCCCCCCCCCCCCCCCCTTTTCTTTTCTTTGTGGTAATATTTACAGTTTCCTCTTGTTTGATTCCCTTGTGTTCATCAGTTGATATCATTTTCCTGTTTGGTAGTGGTATGAGTAATTATTGTCTTTTCTGCTGCAAGTTTGCCTGTTTGGTAGCATAATAGTTAGAATCATCAGTTTTGGCGTTTCTTGTTGTGTGCTTGCCCATAGAATAGGGAAGAAGAGAAAACGACACTGCACTCACTGCTGGAGGTAAGACTGTAGAGCCAGCAAGCTGATCATAGTTTTGCAAGAGATGGTCATAATACAGTATCAGATGCCAAACGTTCGTGGTGTTTGGCCCTCTTCTGTTGACTGGCATAGGTAACCAGTGGCTATGGTTTACCCTTCATTCTTTGTAACTGGACTGAAACAAAACTAATTTCAAAATCACGAAGGGTTCTGCTTTTTTTTTTTTTTTTTTTTTTTTTTTTTTAGTTTAGAAAGCTCTTTTTCCCTTCACCGGGCACCTACCTGAAATTTCTTCTGTAAAATATGACCATTCTCCTCCATGGAGAGTGTTGTCTATCAAGTACATAGTCAGCCATTTTTCTTTCTTTCTTATTTTTTCTTTCTGTGAATCTATTGCTTTAGCTTTCAGAATTGGTTTCGATTTAAATATTTTTGGTGCTCTCTGATCTTTTGTGTGTGCAAAAATACATGCTGCACATGAGATTTTGGGTGTATCCCATGAAGTAAAGGTTAGAAAGACCTTAAATTTTGCGTACTTTTTTTTTTCTCTTTGTTATTTGTTTATGAAACCAAATCTTGATAGTGGAAAATATAAAGCAGCAGTTAAGTAGAAGCAGTAATGCTGTGTGAGTGAAAAATGTGTGTGTGTGTGTGTGCTTGTGGCACGTAACAAAGTTTTTAACGACATCCTTTGGATTCACAAACTTTGTTTTGTTTGTTAGCTTGTATTCCCTCCATTAATACTAATGTGCATTTACATCAAAGTAGGTAAACTCAGATTCAACTTTACAAAGTTCATTTGAAACATCTCGGGACTAGATTCCAGGGGGACTTGAGGGTATTCTGCTTTTAAACTCTTTTTTTTTTAATCTTTTTTTTTTCCTGCTGTTCTTAATCTTAATTTTACCCCCATTTTGTGGGATCATCATCTGTGGTTTTATTCTTTCATACATATTTCTTCCATGGGCAAGGTGCCATCCAGGTGTACTCCTCCTGACATATTCCCACAAAGCCTGTCTTTCTCTGTACACACGCACTGTGTATGGCAGCATATCTATCGTCTACATAGCACATTATGCAGTTTGCTGAACTAGTTATTCCGTCTTTGACCAGCAGCCTAGTTTGACCAAAGGCATTTCTTCTTTGTAGATTTTATATGTGATACCTAGAATTATTTTAGAGCAAGAAAAAAATGGTTTTATGTGTTGCTGTGCACTCACACTGTGGGGCCCAGTGCTGGGCTATACATTGTGAGCAGGGCAGATAAGATAATGTTGCTTATAGCCCAGCCGACCGCAAAGGGCCACATCAGGGCTGTCACCACGTTAAAATCAACTCACCAGTCAGTGAACAGGGCAGAAAGCAGGAGTATGTGGTAGGCAGTATGTTGGGAGGGGGTAATGTGACATCCACATCCAACACAGGTTGTGTGGCAGACTGGGATTGGTCAGGAAGGTTGGGTGGAAAAATGAAGGGAGTGGGATGGATGGGGACCATCAGTTATCGAACCCAGACCCCAAGAGCGACAATATGCCAAGCTAGGCAGCAAAAAGACTGGTTTTTATGTTGGGTGTCCACGGGCGTTCAAACATGCATCATTTAACAGCAAACTGCGTGTTGTAAGCAACTACCCATACTAGACATTTAAGGGGATGCTACAGATGTTTTTATCGTCCTTGTCTTGCCCTGCTTTTAAGACCTTAGGGTTGAAATGCATTGCATCTGCCCCTGTTGTTTGTTTGTTCTGTGTTTGATGGGCTTTTGTAGTCCTCTGTTGGCCTGTTGCTTCATCTCCTACCTGCCCGCATTTTCATAATCCTTCAGTGTCCCTGCCTTCTCGTTATTATGTTGGATCTCTGTGTTTCATGTCCTCTTTTTCTGTCAGTTTTTTTCCTGCCATTTCCAGTCCTGTTCCTCTCGCTTTAGTGATCTGTGTTTAAAGTAGATTCTCACTCAATTTTTGTTCAGGGGGAGGGGGATGACAAGGTAAATTAGGACTTAAAATGTTTTTTTTTGGTCCAAAGTGATGTTACCTTTCACCCGTTTTATCCTTGCATGTGCAACCTTTAATGTATACCAGATAAGTTCATACATGTATGTCTGAATTTTTTTATAATTGTTTGGAATCATGGACATCAGACGTACCCAAAGGGCCTTTTGGTTTTGGTGTGAACATAACTTTGCTGGATTTTCTGTTGCAGGGGTATATTTCTGTTCAGATTTTGATCATCAGTTTATTCATTTACCTTACACTTTGCAGATGTGTTGTTGGAGGCCTCAGGTGTTATGCAGTTTCCATCTTGTATTCTCCACTTTGATACGGCATCTTTAGTTGGCTGTTGACCAAAACATATTTCTTGCATTCTTCCTTGTTTTTGTCTCTATTTGAGATAGAGGTTCTGTGCTCTTCATGTCAACTCACTTTGCACTCAGGTGAGAGTTTACCTTTTGCTGTTTCTTTGTCTTTGTTTAATCGTATTACTTTTTTTTTTAAATTTAAATTGTACTGCTTTTGAACATGGTATTTCAAATTATCTGCTTTGCAAGGTCCAGGTGATGAATCATGAAAGCAGAGGGAACCTGGCGATTTTCACTGCAGACCATGGCAGTAGTTTCATGTTAAATGGGATTATGTTGTACAAGACCTACAGGTGCTTGATAGGTCCTATACAGCTTCCGTGGTTTGACAGAGAGTGAGGCAGTAGTGCATTACTAGTGCTTTGTAAGTAGGAATTGATTTATCAAACTGTAAAGTAATGCTTGAAAAATCTGTTTTTTTGGGGTGCTATTTGAATACTGTAAAAATAAAACAAAGCATTTGTCCAACACTGACCCAAAGCGAGTTGTTTTGGTGATGGAATATGTGAATGCAAAACCACAGCATTAGATTTGGTACCGATGTTCGATTGATATCTTGTCCCGATGTATGTTCTTCAGGGGGGGGGGGGGGGGGTTCAATTTATTTTTCAGTAGAGGCAGTGTTTACTTTCTGGCATATTTTGAGTAATGGTAGCCTTTTGGAGGGACAATTGCTGCGGAGAAAGAAAGAAAAACACAGGGTGATAGTAGTCTTCATCTGTGATCATGTGTAACCAGCTTCATTCCAGTTAGATCAGCTGCGGTGTTGCAGTGGGTAAGTTTGCTGGCTGAATGGTTGTGAGTTCATCTCTCATCAGAGACTGAGACAGCTCGTATCCACAATGGAGTGGGACGTCATCTCAGATTGGAAAACTGGAACAATGCAGTTGAGTTTCATCCATTTAATGGATGTGTCTCTGAAATTGTTGTTGAGATTTTTTGACCAACACGGCATGTGTCGGACAAATGCACAGCATTCACACCTGTACTTGACCACAACTCTCAGAGGTGGAGGCAACTGACGCCATATTCAATGGAATGGAACAAACTCTCCCAGTCCCACACATAGACACTTCATTTTACACTATAACAAACTCTTCCACATATGCATAACAAGTTCTCCCAAGACTTAAACACATCTTTTCACACGATAACACAAAATCTCCCGCGCTTTCCTGCTGCATTTCACACAAATGACAATCTCTCCCCCATATACACACTTTATTTCACACAATACCAAACTCTCCCACTCATACATACCTTGTTTCACACAGAAGCAACTCGGACTCCAGTTCTGGTGTGTATCAATGACCTTTTGTATTTTTCCCTAAACTTCAATCACAACTTACGCAATGACAAAGACTTCCTCGCTTGACGCTGCATACTGACATGTTTCTTCTTCTTTTTTGTTTTGTTTTGTTTTTTGTTTCATATACACTTACAGACACCAAGAAACAGCAAAATTGCACAGTATAAAATAAATAAAAAAATCTCACAAATTGTTCTTAGCAACCACATATTCAATAACGTTTCAGAAAACAGCTCATCAAAACAGTTTTTGATCTGTCGCGCTCTTTAATACTTTTGTTTTAGTTTTATGAATTCTTAACCATTTTTGTTTAAATGAATTCAGTACACAGTTAGCAAAATACAAATTGGTTTAAATTACTACAAATGATTGATAATGTTTGCTGTAAAAACAACATTGTCTGATCATTTACACCAAAGGAACTGATGCAGTTCATGATTTCGTCACAAAATCCATATCAAGAATGGAAAAATGGGCAAAAATTAATACAGAGTTGATACTAGTACTGTTTTCCTTTCTTCTTTTCTTGTCATTATTTTCTGCATAGTCAGATTCAACAAGTGTGCATAGCTGTTAACATATTCTTGTCCATATAATCTTTAGTTTTGCAAAGTTGACACTGTACATTGCATACGTAACTTTGAATGCCACCTTGTTCCAGCACCATGCTAGCACTGCATAGACTTTAACCAGACAGCTGGAATTCCTTCCTCAACAAGCAGTTTACATACTTTCTCTAACGCATCCAATCACAAATCCCTTCTCCCTCAACCTCCCCTTATCCCCTTCCTTCTACATCTCAAACTGACAAGAACGAAACAGAGTGAGATTCTGGAGTCTATGAAACAAGTGCAATACAGACGTAACAGAGTCAGTAAGATGAGTCATCTCCATGCAAAAATTGGCTGCCTTTATAAAATGAGTTTGTTTCTATTTGTTGCAAGATGCAAAGAATTTCAATGTATGTGGATGAGAATGAGAAGGTGTATATGGGACCGTGTGGAAGAGAAGAAGTGTGTAGCTCTTTTAAGTAGCATGATCTGTGAAAGCAGGATCATGCTCTCAGAATTCTCTGAATGATATGCCAATGATCCATCACAACACTTGCAGTCATTTGCAAAATATAAAGCACTTCTAACAGAGGCAGTAGGAGCCAAAGACATGGGTTAAAGATCGCCCAATAAAAAAGAAAAAAAAAAGTAATAGGGCTGGGTTCCAGAGGCTGCTCAAGCCCTGGGTTTCTTCGCCCCATTCTCCCCCCGAAAGTTTAAAAAAAAAAAAATTATTAAAAGCACTTTGAAAGCCTCTCAGAGACCACCAAAGTTACTCAGATATGATGTCCTGTAAAGTGCATGAACTCGGCCTTGAAAGCTATTTTTCTTCATTGACTTCATTTTTGTAATATCAAAAAAAAAAAAAATCATTGAAATAGAATTGAAATCAAATAGGACATAACCTTTACCTTCGTATTTCGTTTTGCTTTAAAATCCTTGGACTCAAATTTCTGAAACATCAAACACGCTGCTCATACACCAGAAAACAAAGCTATTTTTCTTCACTAATTTCATTTTTGTAATATTAAAAAAAAAAGTATTGAAACAGAATTGAAATCAAATAGGACAGAACCTTTACCTTCATATTTCTTGTTGTTTTTTTAAAAATCCTTGGTCTCAAATCTCCAAAACATCAAACACACTCCTACACCAGAAAACAAAACAATATTGAAAACCTAAATCACAGAATGACAACAAAAACACACAAAAGTATTCAATCTTTTTTTCTGGGTATTTGCAGAAACAGCTGAAGGATTGTGTTCCCACCCTCTCTCCTCTGAAAATCAGGAATTCCTTATTTGGCAATTTCCAAACAGTTGATTTCTGTCCCCAAGAAGAGAAAACTTTCACCCATGCATATATACTAGAATTCGTTCCAGTTTGTTCTATGTAACAACAATCCAGGATCAATAAATTGCGAAAGTCCAGTTCTTAAATGGTTTGTTTTCAAGGGCGAGCTTTCACAGAAACTTGTACAGAGGCACACACAGATACACTTTGCTTCCTTGATACATTCAAAGGGAGGCCTCAAACAAAAGTTAACAGATACCGCTGAGAGAATCAAAACTATTAGAAAACCCCCACAGAACACTCGGTTATTCCTGCAAGATGCTAGGGCAGTTGTGGGTTTTGATTTTCCCATAACAAAATATAAATCATGGAAAATAATAGCTTACTTCAGTCCGATATCTGCCATGTCATGACAGATAGGAGTTTGGCATTCCCTGTGTGACTGAACAAGACACACCCTGAGCCTGTCTCTGACAAAGTTCGTACTGGAAATTAAAGCCTGCAGAGAAAAATTTTTCCCAGATTTGAGCAGCAAGGCTTCTTCCTCTCTTACCCTAGCCATATCAAAAACAGGAATGAGTAACCCTCATCACAAAAGCATTACATTTATCTCTGTGGCCAAACAAATCCCTGAATAAGGCTACGAGGCAGTGCAGAGTCAAATACATTTTCAAAGACCTCTCAAAAAATGAGTAAATAATGGGAGTATCGGCTTAAACAGCAGAAGAACTGAAAAAAAAAAAATAATAATAATAATAAATGTAAATACATGAACAGAAAATGATGAATGCAATTTGTTTAAACAACAGACATTTGTAACATCTTCGTGAAATGTAATGCTGGTCATCTCACCCCCTCATCGATCGAAGTCATCTAAGGGTACGTTCATACTAGCACGCATGACTGTCATGTGCACGTGAAAAATCACATGTGCGTGAGAAAAAGCATTCATACTGATCCGCACGTTGCACGTTCTCCATCTGTAAGGCTGCTTGGAGTATAAACACAGCTGGCATTCTGGTAAACATGGCGCTGACGAGGTGACAGAAAGTTTACTTTGTGGTGGTGGAGGAAAAGGAACGTGTCAGTATGAACGCCCAGAGTGCTGCCAGTGATAAAATGAAGGGTCTGCCTATCCGCTCCACTGTTTTCTGTCCGCTCGCGCGTTTGAATTGTGGCAAGCACGCACGACTTTTTTTGCGGCAGTGGTCATGAGTGCATGTCTGTGGTGGTATGAACACCTTCCACTCTGTAAGTGAAAATGAAGAAGGGAGTGCAGCATCCGCACGATTTGTGTCTGTCCGTGCAACCGACATGCGTGCGAGTATGAACGTACCCTTAAGGCCACAAACTAGCAGGGCAATCAGGACAGTGCAGACCTGCAGCTAGGCTGATGGTGAATCAACGCTCCTGTCTTTTGACAGTTTAAATATTCCATGAAAAGGCACCACTTACTAGGACAGTTCTCAGTTTCCAGTTGCAACTTTATAGTGCTCATGTGCAGAGATAAATTTGTTGTCTGATAAAGTATGTAAACTGGGCCACAGATCCACACTAAAATTAAATGAGTTTGTCTTTGGGCCGCATTTGTTTGGTGGTGTGTGTTTTTTTTTCTCTGTGTGTGTGTGTGTGTGTGTGTGTGTCTATGTGTTGACAAAAACTGCATATGGTAGGAGCAGTAGATTTTAGTCCTGCTGACAAACCCACATGAATGCCAAAGTTCCTGAATTTTAAAGAAAAAAAAAAGAAAATGACTGCTGTGGGAACGAGTTGAAGGTGCAATGGAAGGTGTTTGAAAACAACAAGCAGAGCTCTTGAGCAGCTGTTTCCTTTTCAAAATGACAGATTTGCTGCTTTCAAATGAATTTTTCAACAAGTTTTCATTCATATTATGGATTATTTGGGAGTGGTGGCGACATTCGGGAGATTTTCAGCAGCAAAAGTGAGGAAATAAGGTGAAGAGAGGCCAGTCAACATGCCTGAAATCGGTCAACCAACTAATGGACCCGAGTGAAAACACAACCTTGTTGACAGAGATGAAACCAGGCAATCCTTGTCGATGTGTGTATCTATCAAAGCACAAAATAAAAAAAACAATCATCAATGATTCGTATCTGCTGCACATCACGCTTGTTTGTATGGTATGTTGCAGACAAAAGATCAAAAAGGTATATCTTGCAAGAATAAACTGCTATACTGGAGACAGACCTTTGATATCACATTTAAGGCAATCGGCATACGGATCTTAAATTGATCTCAGTATCATCTGGTATGTTTTTTGATGACAATCAGAGACATTCTCAAAGCACTTTGAAACAGAACTAACAGCAATCAAACATTCTGAGGAAAATCCTACAAAGACACCTACTTTTCAACAAAAATAATATGCAGAACTCTTTCTCCATTTCTGTTACATAAGAGTTGTTAAAAAAAAAACGTCAAAGTGGTTTTGTCCAAAATTTCCCCAGGTAACTTAAGCTTAATTTGGACCTTTCTGAAACGCCCCCTCCCCCCCAAAAAACAACAACAAACAAACAAACAAAAACGCCACCAGCCCTACACCAAAAACATGACCACAAATCTTCCTCTTAGTTCTCTTCTCTCTAAATTTCCTCCGATATCATCTTTAGATGAAACATTGTAACTGTTAAGACCCAGGTTTCCATCTTGAAACTGGTAGTGACAATATTCACGTTTACATACTGAACAATTTCCTGCTTGATCTGAAACTGGAACAGTGCTGTTTTGGCCTGCACAGGAAATAATAACCCCAAATGCAAAAGAGTATTCTGTTGTAAGTCATTTCATGATTTAAACACTTGTATAAAGATCTCTCTTCTCAAAAACTGGTACATATCATTCACTGGTCTCCTACCATGTTTCCTTCAGAAACAAAAAGAAGAAAACTACCTTCTAACAAAAGAGTGTGCACACAGAACCACAGAATTCAATGCAGATGAGTGGAAAGATGATGCAATGTTGACATCCCTGAGAAACTAATGTCACCATCACAACATTCCCTTTTTCTTTAAAAGTCTAGTTCAAAATGAGGGGAAAATAAGACATTTCAAGTGAGTAACCAGTTCTAGTCGCTCGTTAACACAGCGTGTTACTAACCTTTTACATAGCTAAGAAACAATGGGAGTTCTGATAGGTTCTAAATGACAGAGAAAATTTGGAGAACAAAGATAGAATGCTGATGCTGCCAGTTTCAGTTTTCATCAAGTCAGCGTCACTGTATCCAAACGATTCAAAGTTCCACCGCAGTCCATAATCGGCTAAGTAAGCCATCAGACCTACAACTCATATGGGGAAAAAAGGTAAAGATAAAGAATGGACAAAAGTTTAAGGTTTAAGCCATGGACAAGACGAAGCAGATGCCAGGCTCAAGCACTGAATACCCTACATACTTGCCTTTTGAGTGCCTTGTTCATAGTCTGTGCCTTAATGATCACATGGGGAGCATCAGGTGCAAGGAATGATGTATGCCAATACTATTCATTTGTCACCATGGTATCTAAGTCAACTCAGTGGTGCTTCACTCACATCATTGAGTTTGTGCGTACTTCCACAGAGGGGCTGCCAAATGCAAGTCTGAATAAAAAGCTGCTGCACGATCAATAGTAATTCTCGCCAATTATTACCGACGGTTCACTATCGGCTCCACCTTGTGAGCCTTTCACCCTTTCAGCTATGTCGTCTTAATATCAAGCAATGAAAAAAACAGACATTAAAAAAAAAGAGACTAATACTGTCACACAGTACTGTGCAGAGTGTTAGTATACAGACACTGCACAGCTTGCGTAGTTCCAGTGGCGTTTTGCTTAGAAACTGGCTCATGATTGATGTCTGTGTGGAAGAGAAAGAAAAAAAGGAAAGGCCAAAAGGCAGATGGCAGGAACAATTTCACTGAACAGTTCGTTATGTTTATCACAAACATCACATGACCATAATGAACAACTGGACAGCAAAGGAAAGACAAGCACAGCTCGCCACTCTCCAACCTCCTTCTCCCCTCACTTCCTCTTTCGTTGCTGTATGTCTGTGAATGGCTGTAGTTGTTTTTAAAACAAAACATAAAGCCTCTGTTCTGATCCTGGTCACAATCAGGAATAATCCCTATCATCACAGTTCAAGACAAACTAAGACTGGTTAATCTTCCAGAAAGGAAAGATGTGCTGCATTGTGGAGGTTTACAAGCAACCCCCCCCCCCCCCCCCCCCCCCCCCCCCCCCCCCCCCCGCTGGCCTCTATAGACAGCTGGTGTATAAACATGATTAAAATTTGTAACCCGAGTTGGTGCATTCACGCATGTGTGAAGTGAAATCACTCCACACACACCCCAGCCCCCACCCTTTACACAAATGTTGTTCTCAAGTATTCCTATCTACATCGCAATTGTATATATTTTCAATTCTTTTGCTCTATATACATTCTTTTTTAAATCTTACTGTTAATCATTATCAAATTTTCGCACCAATATTTCACCAAACTATACACATAATGCAATATCTCTTCTCTGATTGTTATACAGGTGCACTCGTCGTTAGGAGTCAATGACATTTCTGATGTAATCCAAAGAATAAACATCCTTACAGAAGGTTTCATGCAAAGAGAAAGGTTCTGTGAAGAAACACAAATGACAGTGACTTATGGGAAGCAACTCCATTTGACTGTGAGATGGCAGTCCCCACTTTATTTCCCTTGCATAATTTAGTTGCTCTTTTGTAATTTTTTGTTCATATGGGGAACTTGTTAATTTCTTGGTTATCAACGTTTTTCAGGTGTAGGTAACACTGCTATTTGTGGTTGCCAGTGTTGATGTTGATTTTGTTGTTGTTTGCTGGTGTTGAAACTAGTTTTCTTCAACAGTTTGGCTTTACAGGAACATCTCAAAAACAAAAGCAATAGAACAGTATAGGACTGTCAAAATAGAAGGAAAGACTGCATGATTTTACTGGGAAAGACAGCAGTAGACCAACGAAGCAGAAAGCGAGGAGGTAAATCTGATTTCCTCATCAAGAAGTGACAGCCACCTTCTAATGATCTTACTTTACAATTCAATGATTTGGGTATTCAGGTAACAAAATCACAATCCCAAAGAGAGATTCAGCACAACACATCAATAACGTAGGTAACACGACACACCCACTCCCAACACAACCACAGAGTTGGGGTTATATGTCAGAGCAAGCCTACTTCAAACAAACCACCCTGATGGTTAATACCGAAAGCAATGCATCAACTTTCAAGACGCAGAACACCGATGTTGACAGGCGAAAACACGCCAACATCGAAACAGTATGACAAACAATAAAAGGACACCAACACACCGGCTTCAGCATTAACAAACCCCAGATCAGTCATCTAAGTACGTCTGCCTGCGCTCCGTGCGACCTTGTTCCCCACCCGGCCTTGACCCATGATCCCCACCTCCGGGATAGGACCTGAAAGGGGGCTGGGCCACCCCACCCCCTGGTCCGCCTCGCTGAGGGTACATGTATGAGGCTTGGGGAGGCGGGGGATGGTGGGTCGGCATTGTCGTCGCCGCTGGGTGTGTTTTGGACTGTGCCGTAGGATGACTCATGTAGTAAGTGGCAGGACCGGACGCTGAGCGAGGCAGATGGTGACTTTGGGGCGAGGAGGAGGAGGAGGGTGACGACGATGGCGGGTGCTGGTTGGCGTGGAGAGGGTGGACACGTTGCTGGTAGCGCTGAGCGTGTGGCACCGGCTGCTGCTGCTGCTGCCTGGAAGACGGGGGAGGTTGGTGATGGGGTGGGGGAGCCTGAGGGTGCGGTGAAGACATGGGGGCATGCTGTGAAGGAGAGTGTCCTGGACCTGAACTTGGGGGGATGAGTGTGGGGCAGCTCTTGGATGAGGAGTAAGGCGGTGGATGCATTTGCCTCGGCCGCTCAGCAGGTGGGCCAGGTTGAACATATCCGCCTCCCTGATTGGCTCGACCCAAGTTCTCTCGCCCTTGCCCTCCTCCCGGCCTGGTCATGTGATCTCTCCCCTCCCCCCCTTGCCCCACCATCATCATCCCCATACCCCCGTGATGGTGGTCTTCCCTCCTGCCGGGACTCACTGCCTGACCTCCAGACTGCCTGGGAGCATGCAGCCCATGACCTCCTCGCCTCTCACCCCAATGACCCTGAGGTCCTTGACCCAGCTCGCTCACCCCCGGATGACCCATCCCTGCACCGTCCCTTGGAGCACCCCCACCACCACCAGACATGGGCGGCACCTTGTGCAGGTTGCCGTGGACGTCCAGGAAGGAGGAAGGCCCCTCAGTGGTGGGGGAGGTGGGCAGACTCAGGGGGGAGGGCAGGGACTTGGACAGCGGCGGGGGTGGCCCCATGTGACTGCTGGAGTGGATGGGGTTGCCGGCGGCCGACTGGGGCCGGTACATGGGCGTGGCCGGGGTGGTGTGGGGCTGGGGGATGGTGGAGAACGGGGTGGAGGCCGGTGTGTGAGGGGGGTACTCCCCGACATCGCCTAGCTTCCGCCACACAACCTGCAACACATGGCAGACGGACAGGGATCAGCAGGAATCATAGTACAGGGGACAGTTTACTGTAGAACAAGAAAAAAGGTGTGCATGCCAAGGCTTAAAACAGTCAAGCATAAAACATGGAAATCTGTGAGTCAAAGGTGTGCACGCCAAGGCTTAAAATGGTCAAGCATAAAACATGGAAATCTGAGAGTTGGAAGAAATGTGCCAATGAGCTGGAACAGACAGACAAGTCTGATGGTGACGATGGTGGATGAGGGGGGAAGCAGGGATGAAAACAGTTTTTTAAAAAAAAGAGGAGATTGGCGGGGATCTGGGGGTTCACCATGGGCCCCCAGTGGGGTACATGGGCAACAGCCCGGCGGGGGTCAGGGGGCGGCACCCCCTGAAGCTGAAGCATATTTTGTATTAAATATGGCATAAAAATCTTTAGAAATCACTTTCTTGCTTCTAAACAACTCATTCTATAGAACAGCTTTCAACACCATGAAGACTGAGACTGATGTGGAAAGAAACTATGTCAACTGAAACAAACATTTAGTATGATGAATCCTCAGAACTCTAGCTAAAGAAAATTTGACAAACAGTGCTTTCAGGACATAAAGAATAAGGCCTGTAGATAAGTAAATCAGAGTGGGAAATCAAACTAAGTAAATCATATGTATGAAAACGACTGCTGGACTTCAATAAACACAATATGAAAAATGATTACTTTGAAGTCCTTTAAAAAAAAAAACTGAAGCTTTTGGGCCTTAGACCCTTCGTCAGGAAACACTAAACACAAAAAAGAACAAATGACATAAAAACAAACTGATGTCACAACAGTACACCCCCCCCCCCCCCAACTTCCCTCTTACAACTAATCATATCCCCCCCCCCCCCCCTCTTGACAAGTGTGTGTGTGTGCGTGTGTGGTGGGGGTGTGTGTGTTTGTGTGTGTGTGTGTGTGTGAGGTGGGGACGGGGTGTGGGGGAGGGGGCGAAGTGTGTGGGGTATGTGTGTTGTGGGGTGAGGGTGGGGGTTGGGGGAGAAGGAGGAGTAGAGGAAGTATATAGGTAGTGGGGGAGTGGGCTGTTGGAAAAGGATTTCATAGGGGTGCTGTTAGCAGACACCTAACAAATGTAGCAAACGTTTGCATTATACCAGGGGAAAAGTGTTACACAATACTGTTGTGACATCAGTTTATTTTGATGTCATTTGTTCTTTTATATTCTTTTCGTCACTTTGACGTTTTTCCCTTGCTTTGAAGACTCTACGAGTGGAAGTACTTAGAGTAGGAGTCAAACTATCTTTGGAAATTAAACGTAGATTGTTGCATACCCAATGATCTGAAAACATGCTGTAATGGTGTGGGAAACACACACATTTTCTGTTGGTGACTGGGACGCTCGATGTGATCTCTGATTGCCACAAAGCCACGACTACCAAAGTAGACACGTTTTTGGCAAGGCTCGCAAAACACTTCAAATTCGCCGTCTTTGTCATGTTTTCTTATTACATCCGCGACTCTGCGGTCACACACGTCCTTCTGCTGCCACTCGGTCTTCTAGTGGTTCACATACTTCTTTCTTTTTTTTTCGTTTTGTTTGCACTCACTGGCGGCAAACTCTCACTGTGAATCGACGCCATGATGAGAAATGATACTGGAAGGAAACAGAATGAGAACTACGCCGTTTGAGAACATTACCGACAGAGAAGAAATTCGCTGTGCAGACAAGTTGAGATCGTTTCTGAGCATCATTCTTCGAATAATTT
>CM031605.1:38187932-38197932 GCA_018398815.1 Conus ventricosus
GACAGACATAACTTTGCAAAATATAACTAAGTAAGACTGGATGAATTTATGGTGAATTAAACAGCAAACCAAACAGTTTTTCCTGTTTCAGCAATCACAACTACTTACTAAAACAACAGGAATGCATTGCAAATTTCACATCATTGCCAAAAGCATCAGAAGTAATCACTTAGGGAAAATCTGATATGAAAGATGCAAACACTGTAAAACATCATATTGCATCAAAATGTAACACCTTCAGTCAAGAGAACTGGAACCGAGACCAAAGGGTCCGACAGAACTAGATCACCGAGAAGTACTTTCATTTGGAGGAGGATCATGCAGGTGCCTGTTGCATAATAACCAGAGTGAAGCTAATGAAGGTCACGAAATGTCAGACTGAATCTGTTGACAGCAGTGGGATGGGACTAAAACAAGAGAGAGAAAATGGGTCCAGAGGAAAGGACAAGCAAGTGGAAATGTCAAGTGAGAGGAGGGAGGGGAAGGGGGGAGGGATGGAGGTGGAGGAGCTGGGAAAAAAAAGAGTTAAGGTGGGGTGGGGGGTTTTGTTGTCGGTTCAAGGGCACTGAAGCACTGAGAACATGTGATGTCTTCTACTTCTGCTAATGATGAAAGCAACAGACAGGTTAAGTGCTTTGTCTGATGTTTAGCCAGGAGCACTGAGAACATGTGATGTCTTCTACTTCTGCTAATGATGAAAGCAACAGACAGGTTAAGTGCTTTGTCTGATGTTTAGCCAGGAGCACTGAGAACATGTGATGTCTTCTACTTCTGCTAATGATGAAAGCAACAGACAGGTTAAGTGCTTTGTCTGATGTTTAGCCAGGAGCACTGAGAACATGTGATGTCTTCTACTTCTGCTAATGATGAAAGCAACAGACAGGTTAAGTGCTTTGTCTGATGTTTAGCCAGGAGCAGCCACAATTACCAGACTGGTCTAAATGGAAATGTAGGACACTTGCAACTTGCAATTTCCTTTCTTAATTGCTCTCCGTTTTATTTTTTGGCAGATGATTGTCCTAAAATGTGACATAGTTCATCTGCAGCTTCATCTTGATCGTCTTAAAAAGGAAATTGTTGGCAATGTATCCGCATGCCTCTCTCCTTCATCATTCACCCTGCGCCCTTAAACCTGCTGTGTTCATCACAAGTGAATCAAACAGGCAAACTGACTTTCATGCTTTGATCAACTTTCTCAGAAAACCTAAGTCTAATGATGATCTTACTTTCAGTTTTGTAGAAATTTGTACCCTTTTTTTGATGAATGATTACAAACATTTTAAGTGAAAATATGATAATGTTCGCCTGATGGAGTTAAAATGGTCTACTTTGTCAACTTTCTCATTTTCAATTCTGGGAGTGCATCCAAGTCTCCACAATCAAAACGTTTCATCACTTCTTAAATTTCAATGGGATTCAATGCTCTTGAAAAAATTTCCTCAGAATTCAAGGGTTCGAAAGGGGGGTAAGAACCTTGGGAGCAGTGTAACTAGAAGTTTGCTTGGTTTTTTATATTTCATTTGAAATTTTTTTAATCTTTAAGGACACGTTTGCACTTTTTTGTGCACTAAAATGCATTTTCTGCAAGTGCCAGTCGTATAAACATAGGAATACAAACCTTGTCTTACACTCAAAACTAGGTTTTAAACTGATATTAAATGAATTAGTATAGATACTGTTTGCATGTTATGTCAAATACACACATACACCTCAATGTTCCACACCACTGAACACAAACAAGCCAACCAACCTTCATGGCATGCACAACTGCCTCTGGTTTATTGACAGAAGCTGTGGGAGTTGTCCGGTCTCTACTAGGAGTTGTGCCCCCTGGACGACCCTCGACCTTCTGGCATCCAGGACAATAATATGTTATTGGCATAAGACAGTCACATCTCAGTTCATTGCAATTTACACACTTGACTTTGCTTTGCAAGCCAGTACATATGATGCTGGCCAAATTCACTAAGATTTACACATTCGATTTTGCTTGGCAAGCCAGTAAATACATGATGCTGGTGGGTGCTTGCACATGTTCATGAAATCAGAACGGAGACAGAGTGTCGAGTGTGTGCCTGTGTTTGCAGGTTGGAGTGTGAAGTGGGAGTGTGTTAAGGGGGCTCATCAAAACATTGAACAGCAAAATGCTCAAAGAAGAAGAGTTCATTTCTCCCTCCACCTCCTCCTCCATCCCCTCCCTTCTCTCGTTTTCTTCCAACCCCCAAAATTAAAGCCCTGAAAGTGTACAACACTGAATTACTTCCCCTGTGTTAATGGGCATGTAAATTAGCTTCTACCCATTTCATTATCAATACCACATCATAATAAAAGCAATGCTAAGGACAGATAGTGAGGAGAAGAATAGTTGGTGAGAAACAATTGCAACACACCATCACCATCTTACTTCTGTTGTAAACGTTATGCTTGTGGTATTATAGATCTACAAGTACAATTCTGCTCTATTCTGCCCATCCACCATGACCAGTTGTAACTACCGATAAGCCCTCTTCTGCCCTTTGGGGGTGACTCTACATTTCATTCCAATATGACTTGTTTGGGAAGTGCTGAGAATTAAGACATGTTGTTTGAGGATATTTGTTTAAACCAAAGAGCCTCTCTTTAGCATTGTGCTTCAATTTCAGCCCAGAACGTTTCAATAATTCACCAGCTTCAGTAAGACTGTGAGTGACAGAAATACAAGACTGTCTGTTCACTGCATCTGAGGACAGCTGAGCAGCCTACCAACTGCTGAACCACTGAGGATGGCTCAGAAGTGCTAAGGCTCTACAGGCTTATCTGCACTTGCCTTAAACTTCACTGGCAGTGTATAAGATCACCAAGAATTGGGGACTTGACAAAGATGTTATGGATGGATTCAAGATTTGGGGGAATCAAGTAATTCATCTCGATAGTTAAGTATAAACACAAACAGCACAGAAACGGACACATGCACAGCGAATTACCTCCGCTACTCTGCTTTTTTTTTTTTTCGCTTTTTTTTTTTTTTTCAAATCAAAATTTGATGCGATTCAGACTTACAGGATTGTGAGAGGCCAAGGGGACGACGGAGGGGGAAGGAGGGGTCACAAGTTCCTGAGAAGTTTGGCCTATGAGAAGTTTGGCCTATGAGAAGTTTGGCCTATGAGAAGTTTGGCCTATGAGAAGTTTGGCCTATTAAGCTGGTGTTTACAGAAGAAATGTCACATAAAAATGACGATAATTAAAGGGTTGAAAACAATATCAGAATGGATGAGAGAGAGAGACAGACAGAGACAGAGGCAGGATGGATGGGTGGAAGACAATGGCAATGCCGACTACTGACAAATTCTCACCTGATTTGATGGGACATCCTGCTGGACATTGCGTGATCCTCCATTTTGATCAGACGGATGGTAACCGTCCGCTCCATTTCTCTCCACCCTCTGTTCATATAAAAGTACACAATAATGGAGGAGATGTGCACAAACACTGTTTTCCTAAAAACAAATTCAAAATTCTGGCTCGGGAACAAAAAATATATACAAACACAATTTCAGTTCTATAACTGGAAATAATTATATTTATGTATAAGGGCTTTTCTGCTTCGTAGAACGTATATCAAATTGTCTGATCTTAATAAACTGCAACATTATGTCTCAATTTTCACATAATACTTATATTTAATCAGCATATAAAGCAGTAACAGCAACTGATCACAATTCACCAAAAATGCCTATTCCCCAAGCAAGTCACACAATTTGATTTTCACAAGCAAAATACAAAATGAAGATGACAGAAGTCCCAACCAACCAAGTAAAATGTTCAACTCCCTTCAGCTTTAATCGAGTTCATGTGCCCAATTCTGCAAAAGCACAGAACTCCTGCTACACTGTCATTTCTTCATTGTACATTCACATTCACCCATAAGAAATCTTTTAAGCAGCATGTTACTTGTGAAGAAAAAGACACAAAGAAAGTGGGTGTTTATGGAAGGTACTGTAGTAACTGAAGTACCTTCCAGGGGGGTGGGGTGAGGGTGGAACGAATCATTTTTCTCATGTAGCAAACGATCCTAAACAAGAGACAAATTTCCAAGGCATTGTTAGAAACAGTTTGACACTTGTAGAGCCTAAAAATCTCAGAATGTCTTGCTAGCTTGCTAATAAACATAGCGTGTCCTTCACATTTTCAGTTCATCAGGGATGCGTATTTGTTTGTTAACAGAAGCACTAAATGTAATCATCATCAAAGGGACATTTAAAAACTTTACAATGAACGGAAGAAAAACAAAAAACACGGGTTCACCTGCTGGTGTGTGACTTACCTGAGCCAGCTGTTTCTTCTCTTCTTCCAGTCTCTGAATTTTCAACTCCAGCTGTCGAACGTAAGGAGAAGAGTCTGAAAAAGAACAGTTTCGAGTTTTTTATCTTCGCAGCCCAGCCGACCACACAAAGCCTTTCCCAGGCTGTCAATCTCACACAGGAAAAAATGTCTTGTCCTCAACAGATCAGATTATCAAAAGACACTATGTTCTGGAAAAGAAGCAAACAACAAAAGCAGTTAACGACATGGCAGCTGAACTACTGTGACATCTTAAGGCATTAATCACGGCGGCGCCGCCACACTCAGAGCCACTGCATTTAGTGCGCTCAACGCTTTGCCTTTTGACTCTGGCGAGGCCGAAACGAGTCAGCCACCGCACGGCCAGACGCTGTGTGTGTTTGGACGCTTCGAGACTGGTGCAACATCTTTAAGTTATATTTACTGTACAGAGGTTTTTTAACTATAATTTCTGTATGAAAGCAATGGCGCAGTGAGTACTTGAGAGTGTGACAAAAGCTGGCATTTCAGTCTTCTCTGTGAGTACCATAATTAAGTTCGTGTTTAAAACTTTCTGACAGAACTTTGCGACCGGCTGTGCTGCGCGCGCCGTGGCCTGGTAAGCCGAAGCAAAGACGGGGGAGGTGGAGGGCGCGCGAACTGGCGCGCGAACTATCTTTGGCCGAAGTAGGCCGGCCAGGCGTTGGCAAAAATCTTTGTGAATGAAAAGTTAGTTAGCATTTGTAAAGGGGCCGTATTTACACCGTTGTATATATACATATTTCTTCATTGTTGCTGCATTTTATATGTACTATGGTTGCATGTAGAGCAATGTAGGCCTAATTAAAGGGAAACGTAGAGGATAACATATTTACTACAAGCAAAATAATACTACTGATAACAGTAATGGTAGTAGGCATAACAATAATAAGTGAATAATTATTATAATTAAAATAATACTTCATTTCCAATCACTACTACTATTTCTATCGGCAAATTCAAATTAAAGTGTATTGTTGGAAGTACCATTAGGGTGCTTTGTGTGTGTGTGGTGTGTGTGTGTGTGTGTGTGTGTGTGTGTGTGTGTGTGTGTGTGCGTGCGTGCGTGCGTGCGTGCGTGCGTGCGGCGTGCGTGCGTGCGTGTGAGAGAGAGAGAGAGAGAGAGAGAGAGAGAGAGAGAGAGAGAGAGAGAGAGAGAGAGAGAGAGGGGGGGGGGGGGATGGCCGAAAGGATTATGGAACAAAACGGTCACTCTCTCACTGAACATTTTGAACGTTTAAAGGTCTTGTGTAGACTGTGTGGGAAAAGGTCTAAGAGATCAAAGAAAGATAAAAACAAATCAGTAGTAACGTGTTTGAGTGTTGCTTCTGAAATAAACGTAATCTTCAATGTGAATGTTCTGGAAGATAGGGAGGAAGTACATTCAAAAATAGTTTGTGTGTTTTGTGCAAACACTTTGAAAAATCTGACAAACCGCAAACATTCAACTACAGCAAAGAGCCGTGCATTGGCAGAATTTGAAAAAGCCTCAAAATTATGGCACCTGTTTGACCCCAGTTTATCTGTCAGTCAGTGTGCGCTATGCACTCACTTTCAACAGCAGAGTAAAGGTGGGAGACCAGAAAAAAAGATAAAGAAATCTGCCGTTCTCAAACAGTATTCCCAACCAGCAAAACGAAAGTGCCAATCAAACTCTGATCTTGATAGTGAAATTTCATTTTCTGTCTCATCTGAAGCCACATCAACTCCGGCAAAAGTCCCTAGAAGTGTATCAGTGCAGACTGCCCCAGCTGGCATCAATGAAGCATTATCTCCAGTCAAAAAACAAGTTTCCTTTTGTGTCACATCTGATGCCACATCAACTCCACCCAAAGATTCAAGAGGCGCATCAGTGCAGACCGTTCCAACTGGCATTGACAAAGCATTGTCTCCATTCAGAAAAAGAATCCTCAGGCCTTTGAGTCAGCTGAAGGCACCACTGACAAACACAGAAGAAGCTTATTTCACAAAACTTGCCCGCATTAAGCTCTCACAGTCCAGTGAGGTTTGAGAGAGGAGAGGGGACAACAGCAAAAGCCCTGTCAGTGTCACACTATTCTGTAACACAAGCCGCTGATCTGAGAGTGTAGGACACACCACGAGACATGTGCTGACAAGACAGTTTGTGTTGTGTTAAAAGTGATAGTGAACAGTTATGTGATGAGAAGTGGATATTGACACAGAACCATGGCTTTACCTACAAGGGTCGTGAGTACACATGTGTGTGTGTGTGTGTGTGTGTGTGCGTGCATGCGTGCGTGCGTGCGTGCGTGCATGTGTGTGTGTGTGTGTGTGCGTTTGTGTGTGTGTGTAAGAATTCAAGCGCTTATGAACAGATACTTCGTTCCGGCACGCGAAAATAGCTCACAGCGTGTTGTGGACAGAGACAATTCCGCTTTTCTCGGTGTACCAGGGCTTAGCTGTGTGCAGTCGTTGTGTAAATATTGGTCAGCTATAGGCACGATACAGACACCAAAGCAGTGTGTAGTTCGCTATTCTCCACGCTTTCAGTACTAGCGCGAGAAGCCCCTTCCGCCCTTATCTCCTGCAGCACTCCAGGGTGTCAGCAAGACCGCTAACAGTAACAGACCCAGCTGGTTGGGTGCGCGCGCACAATTTGTTTCTTCTCCTTTTCCGTCTCACGCTATTGAAGACTTTGACTCAAGCGACTTAATGCAGCAGTCAGAACTGCCGTGTAATAGGCTATGCTGAGGAAACTAAGCACTCCCCTAGATTTCTCACTCCCATTTTTTCTTTTTAATCTTTAAAAAATTACTGAAAAGGTTTAATGCAACAAAACAGCAAACAACAAATAAGTAAAGAAGACCATCATGTCATGGCAAACAGACACAGCAGACTGGACAGCTAGCGTCCACTCTGTCTCAGGACATTGTGTAAGCTGGCATGTCATTAACTGCTATCAATTAAAAATAAAAAAAAGGTGGACGATTTCCAGAACAAAAGATAGGAGAATGGCCCAAAAATGCAGAAGAACAGGAGATGACAGTAAAGAGAGACAAAAATGAATTTTGAAAAGGCCCTGAGTCAAAAAGAATGACAGAAAAGACGAGCTACCAACACAGAACCTCCAAAAAGCGGGGAGCAATTTGTTTTGAAAGCAGCCCTGGCTTCGCAATGGGAATAAAAAAAAAAAAGAAGAAAAGAAGAGAGAGACCCTGACATCATTTCACAGACACCCACTTTCACAGATCTGTAACAACAATAATCTTTAACAGGAACCTTTATGTAAAATGTTCATCGACTTCATGTAATTTGAGTAGGAAATGATGAACACCTTCCTGAATAGCCAAGTGTAGATCCTACACAGCTGCCATTTAACAATAATTTCCAAGTTCACAAAAATCCTAAATAATTCTGAAAAGCTGACCAAGAGGTTTCCTTAAGTCTTTGAAATTGTGGTCTTTGATCACCCCACTCCCACCCCTACCCCCACAAAAGACAGACAAACAAAAGAAATGAGATGGCAAAGTCTACATGTGCCTAGTGACAGCATGGATCTCACCAGAAGGCTGCTGTGAGGGGGTGGGTGTAGGAGTGGGGGTCACCTGCCCATCACTGTCTCCCTGCGACTGACCCTGGAGGTCTTCCTGGCCGGGCACCGTTCCGTTGCTGCTGCCATCGCCATCATCTCTGTCACCGCTCATCTGCACAATGACATCATTATGCCACAATGATACTGTACAGGTACTGTGCAGAAAGTTGGGTCTCTGTCACCACTCATCTGCACAATGACATCATTATGCCACAATGTTACTGTACAGGTATGCAGAAAGTTAGGTCTCTGTCACCGCTCATCTGCACAATGACATCATTATGCCACAATGTTACTGTACAGGTACTGTGCAGAAAGTTGGGTCTCTGTCACCACTCATCTGCACAATGACATCATTATGCCACAATGTTACTGTACAGGTATGCAGAAAGTTGGGTCTCTGTCACCGCTCATCTGCACAATGACATCATTATGCCACAATGATACTGTACAGGTACTGTGCAGAAAGTTGGGTCTCTGTCACCGCTCATCTGCACAATGACATCATTATGCCACAATGTTACTGTACAGGTACTGTGCAGAAAGTTGGGTCTCTGTCACCGCTCATCTGCACAATGACATCATTATGCCACAATGTTACTGTACAGGTACTGTGCAGAAAGTTGGGTCTCTGTCACCGCTCATCTGCACAATGACATCATTATGCCACAATGTTACTGTACAGGTACTGTGCAGAAAGTTGGGTCTCTGTCACCGCTCATCTGCACAATGACATCATTATGGTTACTGTACAGGTACTGTGCAGAAAGATGGGTCTCTGTCACCGCTCATCTGCACAATGACATCATTATGCCACAATGTTACTGTACAGGTACTGTGCAGAAAGTTGGGTCTCTGTCACCGCTCATCTGCACAATGACATCATTATGCCACAATGTTACTGTACAGGTACTGTGCAGAAAGTTGGGTCTCTGTCACCGCTCATCTGCACAATGACATCATTATGCCACAATGTTACTGTACAGGTACTGTGCAGAAAGTTGGGTCTCTGTCACCGCTCATCTGCACAATGACATCATTATGCCACAATGTTACTGTACAGGTACTGTGCAGAAAGCTGGGTCTCTGTCACCGCTCATCTGCACAATGGCATCATTATGCCACAATGTTACTGTACAGGTACTGTGCAGAAAGTTGGGTCTCTGTCACTGCTCATCTGCACAATTACATCATTATGCCACAATGTTACTGTACAGGTATGCAGAAAGTGGGTCTCTGTCACCGCTCATCTGCACAATGACATCATTATGCCACAATGTTACTGTACAGGTACTGTGCAGAAAGTCACCTCTCTGTCACCACTCATCCGCACAATGACATCATTATCAATTATGCCACAATGATACTGTACAGGTATGCAGAAAGTCACCTCTCTGTCACCACTCATCTGCACAATGACATCATTATCAATTATGCCACAACGTTACTGTACAGGTATGTAATGTAATGTAAAAGGATATTTATAGAGCGCTTTACCTCGCAAGAGCCCAAAGCGCATATTACAGAAAAACATGATAAAAATTCTAATTCTAATTCAAAGCGCGCGCGCGCACACACACACACACACACACACACACACACACACACACACACACACACACACCGCCGGGGAAAGGAAAACTCTCACACGCAGACAGACACAGGAGCGCGTTCAACACCAGCAAACACGCGCACAGTGGTAACTGGATATCGTTAATCAGTCCGAGGGAAAAGATGTGTCTTTAGGGAGGTTTTAAAAGTCTCTAAAGAGTCCATGTTACGCAAAGAAGAAGGGAGATTATTCCACAGAGCAGGTGCCTGGTAAGAGAAAGATCGTTGGCCTGAAGTTTTCAGGTATGCAGAAAGTCAAGTATCTGTAGCCCTGCCATCCACGGAGGCCTAGTCAGGTTGTATGGAAGATAAAATCATGACTTTCTCTCTCTCTCCCCTTCCTTCTCACTCCCTCTATTTTCTTTCTCTTTTTTAATTGACTTTACACACACACACACACACACACACACACACACACACACACACACACACACACACACACACATGTACATAAACTAACCTGACTACGCTCGTGATCCAGAAACAGACACAGCTCCT
>CM031605.1:38205432-38207932 GCA_018398815.1 Conus ventricosus
GAGAGAGAGAGAAAAGACGAACTTGAATTGAAATAGTTCTCAGTTGATTTTGTTTTTCTTTGTATTAATGAAAAGGCGAACTTGAATTGAGATTGTTCTCAGTTGAATTCCCTGTACTCCATGTCGCCCAACGACTGACTATATTGGGGATGAACCAAGACTTATGCCACGCTGCATCACATAAGTTTCCATTACTGAAATGTAAACACACACATATCGTGGGTTAACTCTGGAAAAATGTTCGTACAGTATTGTTCTGACAACTCACAATACGGTGCGGACAATAACTGGCAATGGCAATATTGTTAGTTTGGTTGGCTGGAGCTGAACGATACAAGCCACTAACACTCGTCAAAACAGATCGATATAGATCTAGTAACAGTAGTAAGGCAACATTACTCTGTGTGTGTGTGTGTGTGTGTGTGTGTGTGTGACGCAGGGGAGATGTGAGAACGGATAAAAAAAAAGGTTCAAAAAAGATGTGGAAGAGGGAAGAGGAGGGGTGGGTGTGGGATGGGGTGGATGAGGGAGTGTGTACACGTGCAAGTGTAGCCAACATTTCTCTGTCATGGATTGCTCTCGCGATTAATACAGCTTTGTTGCTGAGAACTGAACCAAGAGTTTGGGAGCGAAATATTTATTTGTCATTTCTTGTTCAGATGGTTGTAAGGAAAAAGAATTCAGAAAAAACGGATATAGCCTACACACACACACACACACACACACATACACACACACACACACACACACACACACACACACACACACACACACACACACACGGGGGGGGGGGGGGGGGTGGAAGTGGGGGGGGGGGCAACTTTCGCACTTACCGCATATTAATACAAGAGGCACGCAGAACACACAGAGGACACGTTTACTTGTTATTCCCTTGTTTGTTCCTTGTGCCTTTCCAGCCAAAGCACCTTAATTCTTTGTTCATGATTTTCATATTCTACCTAACTTCATTCTTTGTTTATCATGTTCATATTCTACTTGCACTATCTACAGGCTCAACACAGGGTCCGAGCTGTCCAGAATACAGAGATCACTGGACTCCGAAAATGCCTTCACACACACACACACACACACACACACACACACACATATATATATATATATATATATATATATTATATAATATTATATATATATATATTTTAGATAGATAGATCGGCAGACAGACATGCAGACATACATACATACATACATACTTACATTTTGTGGGGGAGGGGGAGAAAACTTCTACAGACATCAATGAACGTCAGCCATCGAAACTATCATTCTAGATTCCTCACAGAATGCAGTTATGCCATCATATTAGCTTAATATACTACCAGCTTCAGTGGGCAAACTATTAAGCCCACTTGTTTCGATGCAAAATTCAGTCTTTTGACAAAGGATGATCGGCAGCTAGTGAACTACAAACATCTGACTCTATACAGATGTTGGTCTTCAAACATAAAGTGGCCACCAGCCGGCGCAAGAGCAAAGCCTGGAACAAGCTGACCCTGCACACACTTAGATCCTTCAGTCTGACATAATACATGCCAACAAACACCCGCCATTGGAACAACCTGACCAGCCTGATTTTGGTCTCGGAACGTCATGACTCTATGGGTTTCTCCACATTCACTTTACAGGAGGGAAAGGGGGAGAGGTGGTGCTGGTGGTAGGGCTGTGGTGAAGGAAGGGTGGAGGGTGTAGTAGGGACAAGTGGACTAGATAAACGAGGAATTAGTTGAGGATTAAAAAAAAAAGTCTGAGCTTAAAGTGCGAAGACAATAACATTGTTTTTATAATCCTAGATTTGAAAGAATAACAAGGTCAGAGAAGCTGATCATACCCGTGTACCGTAGAGAGAGAAGAGAGAGAGAGAGAGAGAGAGAGAGAGAGAGAGAGAGAGAGAGAGAGAGAGAGAGAGAGAGACAGACAGACAGACAGACAGACAGACAGACAGAGAAGTCCAACCAGCTGCCATTGATCAGGGTCAAACTGACGAGCGGCAGACGATTCCCAGGGAATGATGTAGGCATTAATGATGAGCCTGGTTAACGTTCTATCGTTTAAGTTCTTTCAAAAAGAAATGCTCCCATACTGGGTAATTGTTTTGTGGTTGTATTTTCAGCTCAATTTATTTTTGTAAAAAAAAAATTAAAAAAAAGGCATCGACTGTTTGCTTGGACAGAGAAAACAGTTTGTTTTGATGACAACATGACCACTAGCAAATTCATGCTTAATTTCTATTGCCAGCATTACACTGTCATGACATTTCCTTCACGATGTTGGTTATCATCATCATCATCATCATCATCATCGCCATCATCATCATCATCATCATCATCATCATCATCATCATCATCATCTTCTTCTTCTTCTTCTTCTTCTTCTTCTTCTTCTTCTTCTTCTTCTTCTTCTCCTTCATTATCATCATCATCATCATTATCTTCATCATCATCACCATCATCATCATCGTTGTTCCATGGGCGTAGGAGACATC
>CM031605.1:38217932-38227932 GCA_018398815.1 Conus ventricosus
CAATCAAATCGTTCAACTCTTGCTATCATCAGAACCATAAACCAGGAAGAAAAAACTGTTTGGGGAGGGGGGAGGGGGCTCCTGTACTGTGTCGATTCGTGCAAATTTCTGGAGGCTACAGAATGTTTTGCGTGAAATTCAACACTGCTCTCCCTCTCTTTCATAGAACGCAAAGGTTTTTTTCCCTTCATTTTGTCAGAGCATGCTTTTCACATATATTATATGTTATTTCTGTCGTCATTTTCTTTTCTTTCTTTCCTTTTCTTTTTCGCCGAGCGTTCTTTAACGTGCTCTTCTTAGTGGGCATATCTGATTACCGTCTTAAATCCGGAGGGGGAAAAATGACATTCACACCATCACTTAAGGTACTGTGGACAGGAGAGAGGAGTAAGGTGGGGAGGGGGGTACGGTGGGGTGTGGTGTGGTGTGGTGGGGGAGGGGAGGAGGGGGGACCGCGAGGGAAACAACACATACCCGTACAACAGAGCCAGACTTGAACCGCCGCTTCCAAGACGGAAGCCTTTACCCACCACACTAACCGCTCCGCCTCCCCAGCTTAATGCGCTCCGAGTTTCCAGACCGATGTTCCATTTCCATCGCTTAGGCCCAGTGCACACTAGCGTCAAGATCTCGAGATCACGGCGATTTTTTGCTGCGAGGCGTAATTGGATGTGCCGCCACGTATGCGAGCTTTGCAGAGCGGCAAGATTTTTGACTCGTTGCTCCGTGATTTTTCGACGCCTGAGGATAGGACTTGTTCTAATTTTGATGCTCGAGATCGCGGAGATCACGAAACCAGCCAATCGCAAGAGAAGGAAGACCGGCAACTCTGGAACTTCTGAGGAAAGATGGCTGACTTGAACCCCTTGCTCCTTCCAAATATGGAAGTTCAGGCAACAAGACGCAAGGCGACTGGCGCTGTGTGTGAGAGATACTAGATGCAAGCTACCACGCGCGCTGCGAAGCAGACGTCAGTGCTACAAGTGATGCTCGGAGCAGCGCTTGTCGCTTGACGCTAGTGTGCGCTGGGCCTTATTTATTTCAGAGTCGGCGGAATCGGTAAACCAGCTGTGAAGCACCGGGAGATGGTCCACGTAGCGGGCCCAAGTGGCCCCCAGGCCAGAGTTCTTCCCGAGGGCCCATTGATCGCAGTGCGCCGTCTGGGTTTACAACATTGGGCCCCTTCATTCCTCGTGCCATCGACCTCAGCTTCAATTCTCGTTAACCCGACTGAAAATAGCCAATACTGGCCATGACGCTCACAAAAAAAAAAAAGAGAGAGAGAGAGAGAGAGAGAGAGAGAGAGAGAGAGAGAGAGAGAGAGAGAGAGTGCGTAGTCATATGTGTGTGTGTGTGTGTGTGTGTGTGTGTGTGTGTGTGTGTGTGTGTGTGTGTGTGTGTTTGTGTGTGCACGTACGCGCGCGCACGCGCTTGTGCGTGTATGTGTATGAGAGGAAGAGAGAGAGAGAGAGAGAGAGAGAGAGAGAGAGAGAGAGAGAGAGACAGACAGACAGACAGACAGACAGACGGACACAGAGACACCGACAAGCAAACAAACAGATAGAAAGACACAATCAGACAAAAGACATGCCGTGCACATCATCTAGTCTTGTTAACACCGAATAGCACTCTGCGAGAATGATCACAATGTTCCGCAATTTGGCAAAACAGTATACAAATCGATTACCATGTAACTGGCAACCGTCACACACACACACACACACACACACACACACACACACACACACACACACACACACGCGGAGAACTTTTGCTTCTATATACAAAAAAATGTCTACAATTTCTGAACGAATCTGCAGACACATTACTGACGGCAACGCGCTCTTACACACACACACACACACACACACACACACACACACACACACACACACACACACACACACACACGGCTACCACCACCATCACACAGGCGGGCACTACAGCACTGGGAACACTCAGCAGGCCAAATGCTACATCATGACAATGCTCTTTAGCGCAGCCATAATTAGTAGTCTACCATACTCTGACACTGTCATGGCTCCTAGACACACCAGAGGTGGGATCCACAATGCTGATCCAGAGATGCTCCAGTGCTTCCAAGAATCTCCAGTGTTTCCAAGAAGCCCTGGTATTTCCCAAAACCTCCAGTTATTCAAAGAACCCCCTGCGTTTCCAACCCCCGCCACCAGCGTTTCCAAGAACTTCAGTGATTCCAAGAAGCCCCAGTGATTCCAAGAAACTCCAGTGATTCCAAGAAGCCCCAGTGCTTCCGGATATCTCACATGACATCAGTTTTACCTTCCCACCTGCCTCCAACCCTCACCTCCATCCCTGAAGACCAAACAATCGCGAACACTTCTAACAAAAAATCTTCTAAAATACCCAGTTATAAGCGCATCTCCACCCCCCCCCCCCACCCACCCCGCTCCCTAATGTCAGTTGATTTCAAGTTAACCTCCCAAATCCCAGCTGACTTGAAAGAATCTCCTGAAAAATCTTGATGATTTCGAAACGTCATCTCAAAATCTCAGAAGACTTTTCAAACACACAGCGCGCGCATGCGCACACGCATACACGTACCCGCCACACACACACAACACACACACGTTCATTCACACACAGCACTGTACAATCAGATATATATATATATATATATATATATATATATATATATATATATATATAATTTTTTTTTTTTTTTTTTTTTTTAAAGCAGTATAGTTTAAAACGTCCCTAAAACCAAGGGACTCTAAAACATCCCACATGAAAGCTGTTGGAGATTCAGCCGACAGCCCCCCCCCCTCCCCCCACCCCCAATCTCTCCCCCCACCCCCCCCTTCTTCCACTCCTCCTCTAAAAGAAATGCATGACACAAGACACCCCCGGACGACTGGTCAACAGCAGACACTGCATACAGGGTGAGAGAGATGAGAGGTGAGGGTGGGGGTGAGGGTGGGGGTGGGGGACTGTGAGTGGCGTGGCTCAGCTACGGATGAGGGTGAGGAACTCCTCTCGGGTCTTGGGATCGTCGCGGAAGACCCCCAGCATGGTGCTGGTGACCGTCTTGCTGTTGAGCTTCTGCACGCCTCGCATCACCATGCACATGTGCCTGTCAGGAACACACACACATACAGAAACGAGCGTCACGTGCGTCGTTAGCATAGGCACTGTCAGGGGTGAGGGGAGGTGGGGGGGGGGGGGGGGTCAGAATCGGCGACACACCGAAAGACGGAGAGTGCAGGACATAAAGCGCCACAAAAAAAATGACAAGGAGATAGAAGCACGACATCATCTTGAACTTAAAACAACAACAACCATAAAGACATTTTATGATTAAATGATACGTCAAAGGAAGGGAAAACTGAAATTAGGGTTGAACAACAGAGTTTACTGAATGAATGAAAGAGAGAGAGAGAGGGAGAGAAGAGAGAGAGAGAGAGGGGAGAGAGAGAGAGAGAGGGGAAACAGACACACACACAGACAGACATACAGACCAACAGAGGTGGGGGGGGGGGGGGGGGGGGGTGACGAGGAGGAGAGAGAGAGAGAGAGAGAGAGAGAGAGAGAGAGAGAGAGATAAGATAAGATAAGATAATGTTGCTTATAGCCCAGCCGACCGCAAAGGGCCACATCAGGGCTGTCACCACGTTAAAATCAACTCACCAGTCATTTAAAAAAAAAAACCAAAAAAAAACACTTTCACACATCTCATTAAATGACATCGTCTAGAAACGCACCAGAAATTTGCATTAAAAATCTTTCTTCCGTAAAATCTTAAATCAGATGAAAAAATGTTAATCTCTCTCAAAAACTCAAGGATCACGTCAGGCGGGACATCCCTGAACAGGATCTTCATGGACTCCGGTGTAAAATGTTTGTGTCTCACATCGTGCAAGTCCCAACACTCTAAAAGAACATGTTTCATTGTGAGTGGCGCATGACATGGAATGCACCACGGAGCTTCTTCACTCTTTAAAAGGTAAGAATGGGTAAAATACGAATGGCCGGTGTGCAGCCGGCACAAAAACCGTTTCCTCTTTACGACCTCCCGACGTAGATGGGAGGAAGTCCTTAAGGTTTGGACGGATTCTGAAAGAGTTTGTTATTCGTCTGTGTGTTCCATCCTCCTGCCAGAGGTCTCTCACATAATCGTTAATTTTGGGTTTCACATCTGAGCAGGGGATATAAGTGTTGGACAGTTTCTCTCTTGTGGCGTTCTTGGCTAAACGATCAACCATTTCGTTCCCGCCGATGCCAACATGACCAGGAACCCAAGCAAGAGTAATGTTGTAACCGTCCGCCTTCAACTTGCTAAAAAGTTCAAAAAAAAGTAAAAGTTCTGGATGCTGAAGGTTGCGGCCAGCTATGGCCTCCAAAGCTGACAGCGAATCCGACAGAACCAGAAAGTCCCTCTTCGAAGAATGTGAGATTATCTTCAAAGCCAGAACCAGAGCAGTAAGTTCAGCAGAATAGACAGAAGCATCGGAATGGATATGTTCCAACAGTATCTGAGAAGGAGCCCCAGGGCAGTAGGCTGCACAGGCCACTCCATCTTCAGACTTGGAACCGTCAGTGAAAACTTTTTGACAGGATGGAATTTTGAACAGAGCTCAGCATACAATGCCTTGTACGCCAGAGAGCTGGTAGACTCTTTGCGAAAAGCTGCGAGGTCGAAACAAATCTCTGGTGTGTGAAAAAGGTCCACGGAGGTTGATCCGGAAACTTGGAAAAATCAGACACAACTCCTAGGTCTAGGCCTGCATTCCGCACGTGAGGCCGCATACGAAGACCAAACGGCGGAATACATTTCGGGTTGTTTTCAAACTTACTTTGGAACGGGGGTCAAAGACACAGTCATAGCAGGATTCTGCGGTTCTGAGAACAGTCGGATATAATAATTCAAAGACAGTTTCAGCCTGCGTTGGACAGTGAAGGTTCACCCGCCTCTGCGTACAGACTGTACACAGGGGTGGTGCGGAATGCTCCAAGACAGAGACGAAGCCCTTGATGGTGGATAGGGTCCAAGAGTTTGAGGTAAGATGATCTTGCGGAGCCGTACACAGCACAACCGTAGTCCAGTTTTAGAACGGACCAGGGCTCTGTAGAGGTGCAACAAAGTTTTCTTATCAGCGCCCCAGTCGGTGTGCGCTACGACCCGCAGAATATTCAGTGCTTTCTGGCAAGCAGTTTTGAGGTTTTTAATATGGCTGAGAAAGTTAAGTTTTTGGTCAAAAATGACTCCCAGAAATTTGGCCTCTTTAACAGCTGGAATGGGAGATTTCCCTACTTGAAGTTCAGGATCTGGAAAAAACTGACGGAAATGATGGAAGTGAATACACTGCGTCTTTGTTGGAGAAAAGGTGAAACCGTTTTCATCTGCCCACCGATGGATTTTATCTACGCAAAGCTGGAGCCTGTGCTGGACACTCGGGTACAGGCTCCAGTTGCGTAGACAGCAAAATCATCCACAAACAATGAGCAGTCTGAACCCTGCTGAACTGATTTCACAATGTTGTTGATTTTAATACTAAAGAGGGCAGGAGACAGTATGCTCCCCTGTGGAACACCCAACTCCTGCTCGTGGACATCAGAGAGAGTGGTGCCAACCCGGACCTGAAACTGTCGTTCTGCCAAAAAACTTTGAATAAAAAGCGGAAGATGACCTCGAAAACCCAGATCGTGGAGATCATGAAGTATCCCCGACTTCCAGGTAGTATCGTAGGCCTTCTCCAAGTCAAAGAAAATTGCTACAGTATGCTGTCTGTTCAAAAAAGCATTCCGAAGTGTAGATTCCAGACGAATCAAATGGTCAACGGTAGTCCGATGTTTGCGGAAACACACTGTTCTTTCGCCAAAAGGCCATCGGTTTCGAGTTTCCACATGAGCCTAGCATTGACCATTTTCTCCATCAATTTGCAGACACAGCTGGTCAAAGCTATGGACGGTAGTTTGATGGATTAGAAAGATCTTTTCCAGGTTTGGGAATGGGAATAATGAGGGCTTTCCGCCAAGAGGGTGGAAAGAAACCTGTTGTCCACACATGGTTGTATACCTGTAGCAGTATGTTCAGACCTTCTTGCGGAAGATGTTTCAACAGTTGATAATGAATGTCATCCATACCTGGAGAGGAATCGCTGCAAGAAAGTAAGGCAGATTTCAGCTCGTTTAACGTGAAAGGAAGATTGTAGTCTTCCATGTTGTCGGACGAAAAGTTGCAGGGTGATTTTTCTTTTAGGGCTTTGTTTTGACAAAAGTGGCTGATTTGTTTGCTTTTTTCTCCGTTATTAAAGAGTCCGAAAACTTGAGATGGTTCACAGTGGGACAGGTGTTCTTCCCTTTGATTTTCTTAATGATGTTCCACACTTTTTTCTTGGAAGTTTTCGATGTCACCTGGAGCAGAAACTTCTCCAGGACCGACGTTTACTGATTTTAAAAGTGTGTCTCGATTTGGCACGGAGTTTTTGATGGGCTCGAGCGTTGGGACCCGAAGGTCGTTGGTATACCTGACGCTGAGCCCGTTTTCGAACTTTGGAAACTTGTTGGCAGTCTGAATCAAACCAGGGTGTTTTTTGGCATTTGAAGTTTATCGGAAGACACTGGAATACAGGCTTTAGCACATTTGATAACAGTGTTAGTCAGAGATTCAGCTGGGTCCGGACTCGGAAGAAAGTCAGTGTCCTGGAATTCTTTAGAAATAGTGGCTGCAAACAGATCCCAGTTTGCTTTTTATAATTTAGATGTTGAGAGACAGAGACGTTTTCAGTTATTACGGGTTGTAGAAGGACAGGGAAATGGTCACTTCCGTGCAGATCGTCATGGACAGACCACTCATAGTCCAGGACCAGCGAGGGGTCACAAACCGACAAATCTAAACACGAAAGTGAACCTGTGGAAGAGTGGAGGTAAGTTCGCTACATTAGAGCCACACCAGATTACCTCCAAATTTTGGGTTTTGGTTTTTTGGTGCATTGTGTGTCTTTTCATGGTCTTATCAAGAGCTCCAAACCTGGTGATGTGATGTTGCATAATAGCAGAGATAAAGCGAAAAAGCACTTGTGGCACAGAGCAAGATTACCTATGTGTTTGGAGCAACAGCGGAACATCCGGCTTTAACCAACTGTCTAGAAAGAGGATATGTTAAGGAAAGGAAGGGAGGGTATGCTACCTCTGTACACTTGGCTGATACTCTTCCCTGCAGTGAAATATGCTGGCAGCAGGAGAGCGAAAACGTCTGCCTTCCTCATTACACTGATTTATGGCCTGCTCTGCCATGTGGGAGGGGAGAGGCTAGGACCGTCAGATAAGAGCGCGCTACACCAGGCTTACTACTAGAAGTCTGGTTTGCTCCAAATTATGAAGAGCCCTGCGAGGCAGTTTTCAAGCAAGGAATGACTATTTTTTGTAAATGTGTGTTTTTAATGTTTTCTGTTGAATACTATTTGATGCTGCTAACAGCACTTATACATTACAACTTGAACTTGAACCATTGTGAGTTATGTGACTATAGAAGTACTCGTGTGACTTCTGCCATTGTTTAAAAACTTCAAGTGGGCATTTCTCAAATCTGCCATTTTGGAGATGAACCGGTGTGCCTCTGAAGTAGCGAGTTGCAGATCCGTCGTTCAGACAACACAAATCTAAATCCGAAAGGACATCCTCAATTAGCAGACCTCTGGATGACGTACCGACACTACCCCAAAGAGGATGTGACCGTTAAAGTCACCCAACAGCAAAAAAGGTCGAGGAAGTTCTCTTATCAGACTGACAAGGTCCTGACGACAAACCGGGACAGAAGGAGGAAGATAAAGAGAACAGATTGTCACAGTCTTGTGGAGAGTGACTCTCGCAGCAACAGCCTGAAGAGAGGTAGACAGAGCGACAGGACTATACAGCAAAGTTTTGTGTAGGAGAAGGGCAACACCGCCCGACAGTCCCAACATGGATGGTTGTGCAGGTTTTGAAAGAATATTAAAGCCAGAAAGAGTAAAGGTCTTCTGGCTTTGAATTTGAGTTTACTGAAGAGCCACGACGGAAGGTTTTATAGACCGACACAGAAGCTGCAGCTCCTCAAAGTTGGAATTTAATCCACGGATATTCCAATGGAATATTGTACTATCCATGGTGCAGAGGCGAAAAGGAGAGAAATCAGGTCATCTCCTCTTCAACGTCCGCTTCTAATGGAGCGAATTTATTAGTTAGTTTCACTGGACTGTGTTGGTCTTTGGACCCCGCTGGCAGACTTGCCCGCAGGTGATAAAGGCCTGGAGTTTGGAGATGGTGGAGGTCTGGATTTGGGAGATGGGAGGTTTTTTTCTCATCTCCACCATCTCCACACTGGGTGGAACTCCCTTGCCCGCACGGGCACTGGATAGAGAGTTCGAGGCGGAATTGCTGGTTTTTTAATCTGCCCAGCAGCAGATGTTGTAGACTGCTGGGCAGTCTGAGGGGTGGCGGATTTTTTGCCTCCACCAGGGGCAGTCACTTTGGGTTGGAAGGTGGTGGACCTGCTTCCACCAGAGTTGACAATCACCTTGCAATGTTTTGGAAAATGTAAAGTCATCAGTCTGACAGCAGACTGACCGAGTGGGAACTGTGGGAACCGACTTTACGGCCGAAGCATATGAAGCTGTTGGAGTCTGACTGCCCACAACCTGCTTGCGGGCTTCAAAAAGGAGATCTTTTCCGTTTTAAATGCGTTGTATTGTGGATTCTTGAATCCAAAGAGGACAGTGTCTGGAAGAGGAGGGATGGTCGCCACCGCAGTTAGCACAATGTGCCGGATCTTTGCACGGCCCATCGTGGGTCGCCTTGCAGCAAACCCCGCACACCTCCTGCCCAGAACAGCGGTCTCTGACATGGCCAAACCTCTGGCATCTGAAACACCTCAACGGGACGGCACATATAGCTGAACACGAACATTCAAGTAACCGACTTTGATGACCGAGGCAACACAGGGTTGCAGAATGTCAGAAAGAGGGTGTTGGTGGCCACTCTCTCTGAACCTTTCTTTACCGTCACCCTCGCGCACCTCCGTCACACCCTGGGACGCCAGTTCTGTTTTGATCTCTGCTTCCGAGACACCTGCTAACTCTCGACAGCGAATCACGCCTTTTGACGAATTCAACTGTTTATGGGGAGTCACCCTGATCTCCCTATCCACTAGTTTTGTTGCTTTCAACAGCTGTTCAGATTGTTTCTGTGATCGACATTGAATAAGAAACGAACCATTCCTCAACCTTTTATGGACCTAGGTTCACCTGCTATACCATGAAAGCCCTTTTGGATAGCAAAAGGGCTCAGAGCTGAAAGGGGTCTTTCCTGCTCTGTCCCTTCCACCACGAGCCAGGAAGCCCAGAAACCTGTCCTCTGTCTTACCTCACTGTCAGAATCACTGTCTGTTTCAAATTCCCCTGAAATAGGGGATACTGCCTTCCTCTTCCTTTTTTTTTGGGGGGGGGGGTAGTTTTTTGAAAAAGCCATATTTGTTTATTGTGTTTCATCCCTCCCTTACCCACCCACCTTGGAGTCCAACTAAGGGGCCAGGGCCAAAACCAATGTCTTGACCCCTTCCAGGCTTCGGGAGAGACATACGACAAACAGAAGCCACCAACCCTATCCCCCCTGATCATGCTCAACTCCTGGGAAGAGAGAGCTGAGCACTGCAGGGTTTACTTGGCCAGCAGGGAACTGTCTGTCTTGACCCAACCCCAAGAAGGGGAGCCGATTAGTACACCCGGGCCAAAGTGTACTCCCTGTCTAGGAGAGGTCCGAGCCAAAGTGATGTGTTGAGAGCGCTGGCCCTCTCAATCACCAGGATCTCATTCCCCTCCGACACAGGTCGCACCGCACGGCAAACGCGGCGGATCTTAAGGAGACCACAGAGAGAAAAGGAGCGTGGAAAAGAAGACTTGAAGGGAGACGAAGATAGAAAAGGGCCAAATAAGGGAGGCAGAAAACAAGAAAGGAGAAAGGCGGGTTACTTTTAGTCAGGATCCTC
>CM031605.1:38230432-38265641 GCA_018398815.1 Conus ventricosus
CTTTCTTTCCTTTTTTTTGCTTTGTGGTGTATTTTCTCACGCGCACTTGCACGCGCATGTGTGTGCGTGTGTGTGTGTGTGTGTGTGTGTGTGTGTGTTGTGTGTGTGTGTGTGTGTGTGTGTGTGTGTGTGTGTGTGTGTGCGTGAGTGCGTACGTGCGTGCATGCATGCGTGAGTGCGTACGTCTGTGCGTGCGCGCGCGCCAGGTGTGCGCTTTGAAGGGAAGCGAAAGAGCAAAACAGAATAAGAACACCGGGTTTAATGGTTTGCACGCATGTGAAGGTTGCACACGCACATACACACAATCAACATAATAAAACCCTTACCTTGAAGTCTTCGGCTGAATACCTCCACGATTCTGAAATCAAACATCAAAGGCATGTTCACAAACTAGGCCTCTCTCTTAAACACACACACACATAAAAAGAAGAGAAAAAAAAATCAAACAAGCAAACAAACGTTAGCACGAATGGACAAATGTGCACAAAATGGTGGACTGATAAAATCACATGTGTATGGTTACAAAGCACTGAATCAAAGCGTAGAAGTCTGAATGTGAAGAAAGACGCTACAGTATTGCGTGCTGTTGGTAGGACACATAGATACCATGAGTATTGGTGTCGGTGGGAGGTTGGTCTCCGACACTGTGAGAGCTACCTGTGAACCAGTCAATATTTGCGAACCGTCAAGAGAAACGTGGACAAACGAGTCACAAGACAAAACACGACGCGTTTCGACCTCTTAGGTCTTCTTCAAGCAAGACACAAACAAATAGGACAATGAAAATGAACGAATTTTTCACTTAGCTTAGATCTCTTCAGCGCAAGGTAGGCAGGCGTTGAAGATTCCTAAGAGGTCGAAACGCGTCGTGTTTTGTCTTGTGACTCGTTTGTCTACGTTTCTCTTGGTGGTTCGCCAACATTTATACAAGATTTGTTTAGATTTCTTCTCACTTTGCAACCACTTAATATCATCATACTTGCTTTCACCATTTCTCAGTTATTCCGTCCGCGTAAGTTTTGAGCCTATGTTGTTGTTTTTTCTCTCCAAATTTTGTTGTCGTTTTATCCCCTTCCACCTATTTCCATTACTTTAACCGCAGAGCTATTCGTCTATTACTTAAATTGGGTTTGCAAAAATATCAAATTCATAGAAAACCAAACACACTAACATTTGAACATGCGCTTGTGACGTGGCCATCCAGCTAACTTCATTTCCCCACATCCATCCTCCCCGTGTCCGTTAATAAAACTGTTTTTATTGTATTATGCAATCTAGTATTAACGCTAAAGCAAACAGAGAAACATGTAATGAAATTCCCATGTAAAAAAAAATCTATAAATACCCCCAATCTACTTCGTTGTTGATCTTCGCAATCATCACCCAAACGTCCCCCCTCCCCGGCCCCGCTCAGCTAGGCTCGTTTTCCTCTGTCTCTTTCTCTGTCTGTCTGTCTATCTCTGTCTGTGTCTGTCTGTCTGTCTCTCTCTGTCTCTCTCCCCCACCAGTTCTCAATTTGTCAATAGATCTGAGCCCTAATCAATGTTGGCCCTCCATATGGAAGGCGGCCATTCGTCCGGCTAATGCCAGTTTATTCTGCCATTGCCTGGAAACACACATGGGCCGCCGATCTTCTGGGCGGATCGATAAGAGTTCCTCTAGGTTCCCCCTGTGACGAATTTACCCACTTGGATGAGCTCGCCCGCCATCGCTGGGGTGACCGGAAGTGGCGTGGGAGTGTCATTTCCGCCGATTTATACGTGAGCTCATGGTCTGTCTATCTCAACCAAAGGTCTCTAATGGATTTTCCTCGAGTGGCGCTCTGATCAGATTTCGACAGGAGAAGCCGGCCTGAACGCGCAAAGGTTAAATGTAAAATCTGAAGTAAATCGTAAGGCTGGGAGTGCCTGGGAAGGCCTACGGTGCCAAAATTTGAAGAAAAAAAAATCATTCTCCGTCTCTTTTTCAAATGCTCTCTTTTATTTTTTTGTTGTTGTTATATTGTATTGCAGCCCCGCACATGTTTGATCAAATCTTGAATACGTTGTCTAAAAAATCGATTTCTGAACTCGGAGAATAGTTTTTGCTAAAGCAGCATTTATCCATTTGTCCGCCTGTCTATCTAGCCATCTAATTAATAGTATTCATTTCATCATTTGTCTGCTTTTCTGTCTATATATCAAGTTATCTGTTGGTCTGCCTTTCCGTCTGTCACTCTGTGTACGTATTCATCTGTGTTTATGTAAGCGTAATTGCATATGTGTACGTTTATATGTATGAACATACGTCTGTGTTCATGTACGCTGGTCGTTACGTCAATCGAAAAGCACCCCGCGTGTACATACGGCCACGCGACACGGCGCCCACGTAGACCCTGTCACGGGTGATCAGCTGGAAATGCCTCGCTCTGCAGTGGACCAGACCTCGATGGAACTCCATCAAAGCGACTCTACAAGAACGAACATTGGCAAACACCACAACCATTTGTTCCAGGACTCCTGCGCGCGTTACGCGCCAGCTGGAAACCTATTGTGCTTCGAACTGCGGCATTGAGTTAGCGTCCCACCCCCAGCACCTTCCTCCGGCCTCGCCATTCTTCCCTCCACTCATCCCCCTCCGGCCCACACACCCCTTCCCCCCCCCTCCCCTCCCCTCCACCCCCTCGTTTCCGGGCCGGGCTGGCGTGGAACGACGAGTGTCCATACATCCACTTCTCCCACTCGTTCTTTTCGCACCAACCGTGATTCCAGCATCGGCTTTCCTTATCAGAGGTGTTTGTAACCTCTGGTCTGTTATCTTGATTCGCATCATGTTTCGGGCCAAACACAACACAGTTACAGTCATTTTACAAGCGAATCGATGTCATGATGTGGCAAGCAATACAGCAATAATGGAGAAAAAAACAAAACCCTGAAATTCTCGGCACTGTGCATTCTAGCCCATGGTTCCTGAAAGGACTTCATGCAGTATCAGCCGACATCTTCACATGTCGTCTTTACTGTTTTTGTCGGTCGATGGCGTCATTTTTCTTCCTGGCCTGAAAACTAGGAAAGCGTGAGTTCCATTCACACAATTTTATTTTCTGTTGTTTTCCTTTGGGTCTTCTTTTGTCTGCGTGAGTGTGTGCGTGACATGTTGCTCTTATGTGTAAAGTCCGAAGATTTCTTATCCGTAGGAAGTTTTTAAAAAATCAACCCTTTTGGACACATACAACAAAATCATATTATCAGAATCGCAGTCTGTTTGCCGGATCGCAGACAGTAATACACGCCAGGTTAGGGTGTCTTTGCAGACTGTTGGGAAACGACTCCCTCGGTCATGACAGAGTCCGACTTTCTGAGATCAGGCTGGATGGTATAAAAAAAAAAAGAAAAAAAAAAGAAAAATCAACTTTCACAATGAGACAAGAATAGCAGCAGGCTGAGAAGGACAGTGGGGGGGGGGGGGGGGGGGGGGGGGGGTGGGCGGTGAGGAGGTGAAGGTTGAGCTGGAGGATGGGGAGTGGAGTTAGGTACTTACGCGAAGAATTCTTACCGATCAAAGCAAGATTTTTTTTAAAATTTGTTTTGTTTTGTTTTTATGGCGCACCGGCACAGAGAAAAGGAAGTGGCGAGTGACAGAACATTTGCTTTCCTATCTCTGACCTCTAAAGGCACCGTTGATCTCGTTTGCGTCCCAGACATACTGGGTTATGCAGAAAGCTGACTGGATGTTCAACCCGTCTCTTCCTCTGTCTTCTCTCTATTTCACATCAACATCAGCCTCTGGTGTGTGGTGGGGGGGGGGGGGGGGGTGGGGGGGGGGGGTGGGGGGCGGGCGATTCACCGATTGGTTGGGACTTGCGGCGGAGTTTATATTAGAGCAAGAATGGAAGACTCTGGGACCAGTCCCCCCATTTCATCCCTGGAGGACCAGCATGGCACGGGAGTAGCTGGCAAATGTACCACGCCACTCAGCACAAAAAAAAAAACAACAAACGCCACCATCGTTATTCAGCCGGTGCTTGAGCTTTTGATGGGCTCGCCGATCGAGCGCCGCCTAGCGGGAGAATCAGAAACTGCAATTAGCCCTCTCTGTCCCAGGGGAATGCCTTGCTCAGCTGCGGCCCTTTTAAATCAGCGGCGCCCTTTGTTGGGCGGCAGTGTAAACTTGACACAGTGTTTGGCGAGAAAGCATGTGACGCAGTGTGTTAGGTGAAGGGGTGTGAGCGGACGGTTTGACGTGTCTGTGACGTAGACCTGCTTGCCGCTTTTTTTTTTTACTGCCGCGCTCTGCAAGAATTGGTAATTTCCTATAATCAATGATCGTGATCGATGGAACACGAAGCCCCCTACATAACTCAAAGCTAATAACATGGTCAAGCCATCACGGACCTATTCTACGAACCGGTCGGCTATTGAATTAAACAGATCATTGACGTTTTACGTTGAAACGACGGCGGGCTTCCTGACATGAAAAATGAGTTGAGGGATGGTGAACGAGTCCAGGCCAGGATGGGCAAAAGTCACCGACCACTCCAATGTATGTAACAATCAGGTAAAAATCCCCGAACGCTGCCGAGCACCACCCCCCCTCCAGTTGCACGTAAGCGTAAAAACACGGTCACACAATGAAAGCAGCACACTACACAGCCCCACGGCTCCCTTTCATTTCATTGCAAAAACAATAAAACGGGGGCCATGAAGCTGTGTGTACTGTGCTGCTTTTAGTGTGTGTGCGTGTGTGTGTGTGCGCGCGCGCGCGCGCGCACGCGCTTGTTCATGCAATCCAAACCGACCTTTTCCATCCGTCCCTCTACCTCCCATTCCCACCCCCTCCCCCCACACATAAAACCTTGGTGGAATAGGTCGACCTTAAACTGCTGAGAAGTGAATAATCGACCCTCCCTTGTGGCGGCCCCAGCCACATTAGACTACGGATCAGGTCGCACACACACACACACGCACACACACACACACACAGAAGACATCCTCGGCCGTGCAGAGAGAGACTCCGACCTGAGAATAGCCTCACCTCCTCAAGAGCTGTCACTAACACCTCGCCTTCGTCACACGTGACTCCAACTCACCTACAGGCCACACCCATACTACTAAGGATAACCTGCACGACCACACTCATGGTCGGAATACAGGACAAGACATGGAAGGGTGGAGGGGGTGGGTTTGAGTGTGCCTTGTGTGTGTGTGTGTGTGTGTGTGTGTGTGTGCGTGCGCGTGTGCGTGAGAGAGAAAGAGAGAGAGAGAGAGAGAGAGAAGAGAGAGGAAGAGAGAAGGCTGAGGGAGTGAAGGAGAGGAGGGGGTGATATCCGACATAAAGGTTCCCGGGACGCTCTTTCTTCCTCCCATTTCCATTCACGCTTTTACTTCATTTTTTTCTTTGGCTTTTTTGTGTAGTTGTTTACGTCCTCATTTTCGGGTGTGAGCACAAAATATTAGTAGGTGAACAGGAAGAAAGGGGTGTGGGAAGTGAAGGCGACCAGAACGAGGGTAGGGCAACAGAGAGAGAGAGAGAGAGAGAGAGAGAGAGAGAGAGAGAGACTGTCTTTAACCGTCCCTAGCATTCTCCGAAATTGCTCACCTTAATTTGTTAACTGTGATTCAGTGTCGGTTTTTTTTTAATTCTAATTTTATAGTATCATGTTATCCCCCAATCGTAATTATAAAAAAAAAAAAGTTTGAAAGTCGGTGAGTTTCAACTGTGCCCTAATTACCCACACTCTGAGGTGAACGACACCCGTCGCAACGGGCACAAAACGCACAACATAGTCATTGTACACCAAGCGGGACGAGCCTACTTGGTATGGTGAACCAAAAAAAAAAAAAAAGTTTATGGTCTTGCAGGTGTGTTTTTTTGTAAACTATCATCATTGCCCCGTCGACCACATAAAGCCGTTTTAGGATTCATACAGTGAAAAGCAAAAAAGTGGCATCTTGAAAAAATCGACGTTGTCCACCGACACAACGACCAGAAGAAAGAGCATTCAGGGATGGAAATCTTAGACTGGATCAAGGACGATAAATTAAGATTCACACACACACACACACAGGCTCTCTCTCTCTCTCTCTCCCCACACACACACACACACACACACACACACACACACACACACATGGGTGTAAAACGATTCATGTCATTCACGCAAGCGCGTTTCTCTCTCTCCCTCACACACACACACATACACACGCGCGCGCGCGCGCACACACACATGTGCGTGCGAAAGTGCGTGTACGCACGCAAAACATACAACGCATGTTGAAACCACGCTCGCGCGCGCGCGTACACAAACACACACACACACGTACAGATACACATGTCCCAGCCCCCCCCCCCCCCCCCCCCCCCCCCCCCCCATCTCTCTCACATACACCCGAAACAATCAACGTCATCCAAGCAAGCACATTTCACTCATACACACACACACGCACGCACACTTACACATACACTCACGCGCTATCGCACACAATGCGCGTTGAAAACAAACGCTCGCACGCTCATGTCTTACCTAGCTAGTTTACTTAAGCCCAGGATCCTGTTGTTGGGCAGATAGCCAATGGAGACCTGCAACAAATCGATGAACGTTGTCAACAACAAATAATACCAAATCACCTCGTCCCCCACCCACACACTTCCACCCACGCCCTCATCAGAGCTGATTGTTCAGACTCGTTAATCAGAGATTACCAGATATCTCCCTTTCTCTCTCTCTTTTTTTGTATGCGTCAGCGTGTGCGTGCGTGAGAGAGAGAGAGAGAGAGAGAGAGAGAGAGAGAGAGAGAGAGAGAGAGAGAGAAAACGCGCGTGTTTGTATGTGTGTGTATGCGTGCAGTGCATGCGCGCGCGCGCGCGCGTGCGTGCGTGCGTGCGTGCGTGTGTGCGCGCGCGCGCGTGCATGTGTGAGTGTGCACGCGCGCGATTGTATGTGTGTGCGCGCGCGCTTGTGGTGTTGACTGAAAGACAGAAACACTAATTGACACTGTTGCCCCTTTCTGATGCCGTGTTGCATATGACCTTTCGGCGAGCGCCAAAGCCGCTCCCATGATGAACTCGGCGACTGTGAAAAAGGGTTCCACGCCACTCAAAATAAACTGCGTCTGCTCAGTGATAGGAGACCTACGGAAGACAGGCCAGGAGGGGTTGTGACAAACTCGACTGAGACTGGAGAAAAAAGAAAAAGAAAAAAAAAAAAGGAAGCAAGGATACAAGGAAGGGTGCAAATGGGGAAATGCGAAAGGAAAGAGAATACGATGTAAAACGACCAAAAAAAAAAAAAGCAAAAGAAAGGAAGAAAAAGAAGAGACAGCACGAAGGAAAGGAAACAGATTTTAACGAAAGGAGATGAAGAATAAATACATGTAACGAAGATTGAAAAATAAAAACTAAGGAAAGAAAGACATTAAAGAAAGAACATTACGAGCGGACAGCGGAAGAAATGAGAATTATGTATGACCTGAAGTGTATGATCTATGGGAATATCTTTTTTTAATTTCTTTTTTTTTTTTTTTTTTTTTTTTTACATTTTTTTAGTTGCTATGGAAATTGAACAGAATGCATGTACATCTAATAACATTTTCGAAAAAAATAAGTCAGGACAAAAAAGTAACTAAACAACAAATCAACTTCCAAGCGGAAAAAAAAGTAATCTACAGATAGGTAAAATGACGGTTGTAGTACCCACCCATTTAAACGATAAAAGAAACCAGTGGTCAATATCTACCCATCTAAATGATAAGAGAAAACGACCACTCCCACCCACCCACTATAGCAGCAGAAAATTATGGTTTCAAGGTTAACCCTTTTCAGCTGTAACAGAAACAAGAGGGTTCCAGACTCAACTCGTTACAATGATAACAGAATATTTGGGTGTCAGTATCTACCCATTTAGATGGTATCTGAAAACCAGAACTTCATTAGGCAACCTATTCAAATAATATAAAGAACAAAGGTTTCAGTGTCTGTTTACAATGTAGGATTCATATATCTATCTGTTGACGCGGCAGAAAAAAAGGCTGTGGCTGCGATGTGGACTCATTTAAATGCTGACAGAAAAGCAGACTTTTCACATGTACTCATTTAACGAAAATATAGAAAAAAAACTCAACACGTATATCCCTTTAACTGATAACAGAAAATGAATGCTTTAATACGTATTCATTTCAATGATCATTGAACAATACTGTCACAAAATCTACCCATTGACAACGTAACAGTAAACTATGTTTGAATGCCTACACGTTTACAGGATAACTGAAAAGTAGGGTTTAAATATCTACCCACTTAAATGATACTGTCACAAAATCTACCCATTGACAACGTAACAGTAAACTATGTTTGAATGCCTACACGTTTACAGGATAACTGAAAAGTAGGGTTTAAATATCTACCCACTTAAATGATTTTTTTTAAGCCAGGGTTACAACATCATCCCATTTAATGATCAATATCCACCCATTAAACGATAAAGAAAAAAAAAAGTAGGTTTTCAATGTCTACCTATTTAAACGACAACATAATACTAGGATTTCAAATATATACCCTTCTCAATAACAGAAAACTATAGCTTGAATGTTTGTACGTTTTAAATGTTCACAGAATTAAGGGGTTCGATGTCTGCTAATTTACATCATAAAAGAATATATGTGGTTTCAAAGTGTATCGGTTTTATGTTGAGAAAACTATGGTTTCAATGGCTACCAATATAAAAGTTATCAGAAAGATACTTGAACGCGTACACATTTAAATAACAGAAGACTACAGCTTCAATATCTACCCATAAAAACGATAACACAAAATTACAGTTTCAAGATCTATCCATTTAAATAACAGAAAACAAGGGCTTCCGTACGTACCCATGCATGTGATCAATATCTAACCATTTAAACAAAAAGGCTTTCAGTACCTATCCATTAATGCTATCAAGATCTCCCCATTAAAATAATAACAGACTGAAAATACAGCTTTGAACCTAAACGTTTAAACCATAAAAGAGAACTAGGGCTGCCAATATTATATCTACCCAGCTAGAGAAGAACTGCAAAATAGAGCATTAATAGATCTACGCATTTAATCGATTGCAGAGAACTAAGGTTCCAGTATCTGCCCATTTAATAACTGAAAACTAAGGTGTCAATAGATCTACTAACCAAAACGACTGAAGAGAGACTGAGGTTTTTTTTCTACCCGTTTAAAGAATAACCGATAACTAGAGCGTCAACGGGTTTACGCATTTAGACGATAGCAGAATACACCCCCCCCCCCCACCCACCCACGCCCAGACAGTGTCCATGATTACATTGTGTGTGCACTTACTTTCCCCATGAATGGCACGAGGTGGTGCTCACACAGGGAGAACATTTCGATGTCTTTCACGATCACCATCTCGTCATGGTCCTCGTCGAAGACAGCGTCGTTCAGGACGTCTGCCAGACATAAGACACCAACAAGGCCTCGTTGAGACATCTGACAGGCATTCAACCAACAACCGTGGACAGACACAGAAACAACACAGAGCTAACTGGACACACGCACAGTAACCAGCACATGCATAACGAATTCACCGAGCTGCAGCGACACGCATGACGCGTTCAGTTATGCAATACATGCACAGAGATTAACACACACACACACACACACACACACACACACACACACACACACACACACACACATATATGCAGACACACTCACACACACACATGCAGACACATACACATGCAGACAAACACACATGCACACACACACACACACACACACACACACACACACTCACACATGCACAGGAAATATATATATATATATATTGTGTGTGTGTGTGTGTGTGTCTCTGTGTGTGTGTGTGTGTGTGTGTGTGTGTGTGTGTGTGTGTGTGTGTGTATGTATGTAGAGAGAGAGAGAGAGAGAGAGAGAGAGAGAGAGAGACAGAGACAGACAGACAGACAGACACATTTGCATAGAAGAGCAAGCGTGCAAGGACACACATACACGCACACACACACAAACATGCACGCGCAAATACACACACACGTACATGCGTGCGTGGACACACACACACACACAGAGATATATCGTAGTACGAGAACACTAACACACCCTCTTTCTCTCTGATAGCGTGTGTGTGTGTGTGTGTGTGTGTGTGTGTGTGTGTGTGTGTGTGTGTGTGTGTGTGTGTGTGTGCGTGCGTGCGTGCGTGCGTGCGTGCGTGCGTGCGTGCGTGCGTGTGTGTATGTGTATGTGTGCGTGCGTGTGTTATGTGTGTTTGTGCGTGTGTGCGCGTGCATACTTGTGTGTTAGTGCATGCATGCACGCACGCGCACTTTCTTTTGCTCTTGCAGTGATAAAACAAGGATTCCTTGTTTCAAGTCAAGACACTTCAACAAAATCAAAAACAAAGAGAATCAAAAGAGTGGTCTATCCAGATGCAGTCCCCAAAACATGCCGATACAAGCAACACAGCCTGGGTGACTTTAAGGGAGATTTTATGACATGAATAAGGAATAAAATAATGAAGCTTGCAATTCACATCAACCTTACAAATTCATTTTTTGAAAAAGAAAAAAAGAAGAAAAAAAAAAGAGAGAGATCGAGAAAGAAAGAAACTTCTTCAGGGTCTCCTCCCAAAACCGGCACGTTACACTCCCTTTCGATTCCAAGGACCATCGAGACTTCTGGCTTGCTTCAAAACTCAAAGGCGCTGACAGCGGAGCTTCTTGCTATCATTGGCCGGCGGGACCTGCCGCCTTCTGTCTTGGGCGGGGTCCGGATCATACGCCATTTAGGCCACGTGATTTGGCCCAATACCCGTTCTTCAGCCGGAATTCAGGGTCATTCATGGCGGATCCGTGTTCTGTCAGATGCGTCCTTTTTTTTTTTTTTTTTTTTTTTTTTTTTTTGGATTCCAGATTCTGCGCGCTCGCACTGTAATTGTCTGTCCTGGCTGGTGTGTGTACGTACGCGCTGTGTTCGGGGAAGTGTGTGTGTGTGTGTGTGTGTGGTGTGTGTGTGTGTGTGTGTGTGTGTGTTGGTGTAAGCGGTCAGGAGTTGGGAGCGGGGGAAGGTGTGGGGGGGGGGGTGATGGTGGGGTGGGGTGTGGGGGTGCGTGTGTGTGTGAGTGTGTGTGTGTTGTGCAGTGCGTGGCGTGCGTGCGTTGCGTGCAGTGCGTGCAGTGCGCGCGCGCGGCGCGCGCAGATGTGTTTGGGAGGGAGGAGAATGAGTAGAGACGAGCGAGATAGGAGAAGAGTGAGAGAGAGAGTGATGAGAGAGGCTGCGAGAGAGAGAGGAGAGAGAGAGAGAGACGACCGACAGGCACAACACACACACACACACACACACACACACACACACACACCGATGTTGCACAATCAGTGTGTTGTGTGTGTGTGTGTGTGTGGGTGTGTGTGTGTGTTGTGATGTGTGTGTGTGAGTGTGTGTGTGTGTGTAAGTCGATGAGTAGGGGAGTGGTGCCAATTTTGTGTACCTGGCTCGCTGTCTATCTAAAGCATTCTGCAAGTTGATTCGGAGGGCATAGGAGCATGAAGAAAAGAAGAAAAAGAGAAAAGAAACACCCGAAGGTGCTGGGGAGGACCCAGAGAAGCACTGGTCTTCACCTGCCTTTAGAGCAGTCCTGTACACTAGGAGGCCCCCTGCGCTTGTTTGACATGGGTACAGGTAAGCCAATTCTGCAAGTTGATTCGGAGGGAATAGGGCCTGTAATTCAAAACAAACTGAAGACACCGGAGGCTGATAATGAAGTATAAGTACGGATAACAAAAAAAAAGAGGGTGGCTCAGAAGACTTTATTAAAGATGTGTGTGCCAATGCAGGGAAGGCACACAACGAAGACCTGACCTAAAGGCATCACATGAAGATCCCTAGACTTCAGACCACCATGTGCGGCAATGATTCATCATTTTTACAATACCTTCAGTGGCGCCTGGTCGTGGTCGGGGCTGCCTGAATTTCAGTCTAGAAAAACTCGCTGCATTTTCTCACAGGAAATGAAAAACAGTGGTTTGCACTGCTGATCTTTTTGTCACTCACGTCCAAGGTATGGGTTTAGAAAATTATGATCGAAAAAGTATTTTAAACGCCATCTACACTATATCCCCCACAGCATGATATGTCTGGCATACGTGCGTTGTGTATGTGTGTTGTGCGTGCCGTGCGTGGCGGCACGTGCGTATGATGTATGTGTGCGTCGTACGTATGTGTGTGAGTATGAGAGAGAGAGAGAGAGAGACGAGAGAGAAGAGGAGAGCGCGAGCGAGCGATGTCTGCATGTCTGTGATGGGCACTCGCTGATGTCTGAACACGCGCGAATCCACGCGTTTGCTGTATTGAGGGACAAAATAACTCATACCAGCACTGGGGGAGGAATTACCAATCGGGAGAACAGAAAAGAAACACCCAGCGTTTGGACATCACCACACACACACACCACACCACACACACAGCGAACAGCGGTGGCGAGCGCGGAGAATGAGAGAGAGCGAGAGAGGGAGCGAGACGACCTACTCGAGCGAGAGAGGAGAGAGGAGAGACAGACAGACAGACTGACCGAGAGAGATACAGTGACAGAGTATACTAGGAGAGAGACAGCGAGAGATTCGAGACAGAGAGGGATAGAGAGAGAGACCAGAGAGAGAGAACAGAGAGAGACGAGAGGAGAGCGAGCGAGAGAGGAGTCGACAGAGAGAGAGAGAGGGAGAGCGAGCGATAATACACAAAATGCAGGCCTGCCCCCCTCTTTTTGTGCACTCACATGTTTTCCACTCCGTCTTTTCTCGATCAACGCCAAACCAAAACAATGGGCGGGGAAAAAACGCTCTCCGTGCACGGCCCAATATTATGACTCCAATCCTGTGATCACTACTTCCAGCTATTGTTCGAAACAGCCATATATGGTGGTCCGGATGCCAACAACAAGGAGTTCCGTTGCGGGCAGTCTCGGCCCTGCGCTATGTAGAGGATGGGGGGTGGCGCGAATAGGGAGGATAAAGAGGATGGGTGGCGCGGGAGGGTGGGTGGGGAGGGGGGGGGGGGGGGGGCGGCGGACAGAGGAAGATGCGAAACCGGGAATCCCGAACTCTCAAATGAAAATAATTCGACTCTCGATTTATCGGTTTGGAAACAAGAAAAACAAACAGAGAAAGCAGTCGGGGTACTGGTATTTTCTATGTAGACGCACGGCTTGGTCTTATATCCATACGGACACATACACTTCTACACACACATTACACTTGTGCGCGCGTGTTTTGCCCAACAAACACACACACCACGCACACACCACACCACACCACTCACACACACCAACACACACCACAAAACCACCCACGAGCGCGCGCGCACGTACACACAACACACACACACACACACACACAACACACACCACACACAACACACCCACACACACACACACACACACAACCAAACAAACAAAAAACCGGCAACTTCGAACATTGATAAAGGAGCCTAAAGTTCTTAAAGCAGTCGTTCACCCACACACACACACACACCACAACACACACACCCCCACTCACACCACACACACACACCAACCATACCCAAAAACGGCACACTTCGGCTGATGATAACGCAGCACCGGCTTTCTGAACGCAGTCGATACATATTTTGTTGTCGTTAACATTTTTTGTTCCAATTTTCATTTCCACAGCAAAGAAACGAAACACCAAAAAAGCAAAAGAAAAAAAAGGAACGGACGCCACTAAACTCGAACCCAACTTTAAATCCAAAAGAGGATAAAACCCCCGCAATTCCACGCAGCGTGGAAATCAACTCCGGAGAAACACTCCGGACTCTAGTGTCGACAGAGTATGTCTCCTCTCTCATGACCAGCGAAGCAGCCACAGGCTGAAACAAAATCAGAATCGGCCGTTGTCGATGGCCATGCAATACGCAAAACCGTCGGTTCTTATGTCCGTAAAGGGAGACACAGTGGGGGAGGAGGGGGGTGGGGGGGGGGGGTGCCTCGATTACCTTCACGGGATTGTTGTAATGTGTGGTCGTATTCCTAGTTTATGTCTGGTCCGATAGGCGTGCAAGCTTAAGGGCGTTTAAAGAGAGACGGGCGGGGGGGGGGGGGGGGGGGGGATGGGGCAGGGGGACGGAAGAGGGAGGGGGCAGAGGGCGCGGGGGGTAAGGAGGGATGGAGATGGTGTATGTCATGTGACGTAGCTCACATCACGGCATGTGACCGCTCCATCACAGGACCGCCTCTCCCACCCCCACCCCCCCCCCCCCCCACCCCACCCCACCGCCCCCCAAGTGCATATATTACCAGGCATCTTTCCCCGGTGCCACCATTAAAGGCAGAATATTCATATGGCTTGACTAGTGTACTGTAGCGGGGGCGACGTCCCCAAACATATTGTGAGTATGACTCATTTCAAGAAACGAATGTGGTCATTGGGTGCGAAAGTGACCACTGAGTGATAGTTTAACAAGGGCGGTTAGGTAAGGTTGCTGGTCATGTGTTTTTGAACCCTGGAGGAGTTGCACTCACTCGGAGCAGGGCGGAAAGAGTCCGTTTTTAACCCGCCAGATGGCCCTAGAGACTCGAACGTCAGGGGCCGGTGGTCCTCTTGCTGGCCGTCTTTACCCGCGTGAGCGTTAGATAGTGGGGCAAGGCTAGATTACAGGGAAAAACTTAAGGAAAGCGAAAGAAAGAACTCAAAGGTTGCAATAAGAAGGTTTACTTACCCCGAACCTTCTTCGTTGTTTCAGCCCTTCACCCTTTTACCCTTCGCCCTTCACCCATCACCTTTCCCCCGTGAGGTAGGTTGAAGATGGCCCATGAGTGTGAGGGAACACACTGGTAGTTCAGCCCCAGCAGGTCCAACTCCAGGGAGAAGGAGTTGAAGCTCGTCGTTTCTCAATGAGACAGGAAGACACTCCAGGGAAGAGAAGTCGCGGGACTCGTATCTCAGGCAGGAGCGTTCGAGGGGGCCAGTATATTGTCTCAGAGAGAGAGACAGGGGAAATGAGAAAGCGGAGACGCTTTTCTGAGGCAGGCAGTGTCTCCGTGATTACGGGAGTTATGTCTTCTCCTGGTCGGCTTTTTTTTGGAAATATACGAAGTGAAGGCCACGGCTTTATAAGACGCGGAACTAGATTATTTTATCTCTCAGTGTGAGGAGAGTATACACGTGGAAGACTGTTTTTTCTCTCAGTGTAAAGAGGGATACATGTGGGAAGATTGCTTTGTCTCCCGACGTTGAGGAGAGCTACATGATGTGCCGATTTATTTGTCTCTCAGTGTGGAAGAGAGATACCGAGTTTAGATTGTTTAAACGTGGATGCATGGTGATTTAGTAAATTGTATTCCCTGATAGGAGAGGGGGAGAAGAAAAACATTCGGTAGTGCGGCCTTTTGGTTGATTGGAAAGATTGCGGGTGCGTATGGGTAAATGCTGTCATGAGTGGCGGTATGCAAAAGAGACAGTGTGACAGTGGTGACCCCGACTCCCGTTTCACGGCGTAGCTGCCCGTTTGTTTCCCCTGGACAACACACACAAAGCAAGAACAATTTCTATTTGTACCCTCACGGGTTTGAGGAAAGAAAAAAAAGAATTCTATTTGTGCCTCAAGGGTTAGAGGAGAGGAAAAAAAAAAGAATTTCTTTTGATCCCTCAAGGGTTGAGGAAGAAAAAAAAAAGGATTTCTATTTGTGCCCTCAAGGTGTTTTGAGGGCAAGAAAACAAAAAAGAAGAAAGAAAGTTTAATTAGTGATTGTGATATATTTGCATTGTTGTTGTTTGTTACTATTTCTATGTGTGTTTTGTAAGGTGGTGAGATTCTTTTCGGGTGCCTCTACTCCGTTAGGGTTTTTTTTTTTTTTTTGGTAGGATGGATTTCTTTTTTACCCTTCCCCACCTCAGGACCGATAGCCTCAACCTCTCTTGCTCGAACCTGGCAGAAGGGTGGCCGGGACGTTGAGGAGTCGCTGTCCTTCCCCTAGCGGGTTAGAATTTTGTTCCCTTTACAGGGGACTGATAGCCCAAACCTCTTCCTGGTTTAGCAGGGGGACATGGCGTTGGGGAGTCAACTAGTTTTCCCTTCTCATAAATATCTCTTTTCTTTCGCTCTGTCCTATTGTTTCCGTTTGATTTTCCCTCTGCCTCAGAGTGTGGGATCAACTTCTCCTCCGTCACGCTATATTAGGGTGTAGGTGGTGAGGGTTGATTACGCTTGCCCAAAATAAACATCTTTATTTTTTGATATTTTTTTTTTTCTGGGCGTGTGCGAGATTTTTCTTTGCGTTTGGGGTGAATGTGATTTTTCTTTGGATTGATTGTTTAGTATTTTGTAATATTACTGTAGTGTGGGTATATTGTGGCAGTAGATTTGTTTTTCCCGCATCTCCGTTTTCCGGGAGACAGTGACACTAGGGTTGCTGTCAGTGGGGCTTCCTTTTGCTTTTCTTGCTTTCTGCTCACTATTCGGTCCCTGTGTATCTTTCATTTCCCTTTTCACCCCCTTTTCAAAACAAAAACAAATTTTTCTCTTAAACCTTTCTCATAAGCTCCTTATCTAGTTTTCTTTTCCACTTTCTCTTTTAGGTAGGGATTTCCGCTAGTTTGTGTTTCTTCCCTCTTTTTAATTGTTTGAGTTCCATTTGTTTTGTACGTTATATTCATTTTTTGTATAAGGCGGTACATTTGTTTTGTAAATTCGTTTGAATTAAAGTAAGAAAGGAAACACTGACAACACAAGAACATTTGAGACTTAAAACTTTATAAAGAAATTTATTTTCAGAACCTTGATTGAGTTTATTTTTTTTTCTTTCTTGGGAAGGAAAACAGTTTTGTTATTAACTTCCATTTGTTTTGTACTTCCAAATTGATAACAGTGCAATTATTTTTGAAAATACCCGTCCTTGGCGTTCATATCTACCCTGTTTAAGTAAGTGTTTTTTGTTTACACGGAAATGAATTCTGTATTTGTATATACTCTAATTACGGTATTTGTGAAACATAAACTCATCCTTATCGCCTTATTTTTATTCATACTTTAGATTGTTTGGTGTTTATATCTCGACGGTTCTTATGGCTGATTTTGATAAATATGTTCAACCGCGAACGCTTGGTTTTGCTGGAGAACCACTTACCAATCTGTTGGCAAACCAATGCATCGCTAGGGCAGACAGGCTCAGAGAGAGAGAAGCAAATACCACTCCAGGGGAAGCTGAAGCTGAAGGCAAAAAGGGACTCAGAGGGAAGGTTGCAGAAATCGACTAACAGAGGGAAGTGAAGAAAAAGACTACAGAGGGAAGTAAATCTGAAGAAAAAAGGATACAGAGGAACGCTGAAAATTACAGAAATAGATTACAGCGGGAAGCTGAAGCGGACGCAAATAGACTACAGAGGGAGCTGACGAAATAGACTCCAGAGGGAATTTAGTTGAAAAACAGTTAGAATTAGAGCCGATGCTGAGATTAAAAGACTACAGCATCCAGAGAACCTCCACAGTTCACCAGTCGGTTCCGCAGCCATGCCTCCACCAAACAGCTCGGGCAATCTTCCAAGTTGCCGCCTTTGAGGCAAAAGACGGAGACATAGAAAGTTTTTCTTTTCCGTTTTGAAAGTCACGCACCGTCTTGTGGTTGGCCACAGGAAACAGTGAGACATTGTCTAATGCGTCGTTGTTTAAGGGTAGCGCTTTGACATTGTACCCTCATTGCAGCGAACCACCATTTACTTGGGATCAGTTGAACGACGAACTCCTCAGAAATTTCACTGTTCTGCTGATCGTTATTTCACGAACGTATTCCGTTCTGTGCGCCCTGCCACAGGAGAAGAATTCGCTTCACTCGTTTTTGATCCGTATGAGTCTTTGTTTGGATGATGGATCGATTTGTCTACAACGAACAATAACTTTTTCACCACTGCGAGATCTCCTACTTAGAGGAGCAAGTTTTCCAGAGCCGTGAGCAAAGCTCTGGCACCTTTTCTTAAAGAAGGCAATTTGACACGTGGAGGAAATAGTGTCCGGATGGCTGATAGTATTGTGTCGCTCATCAGATCAGGGGTGGCTCGGAAAGGGCGCAATTTTTCCCCTCTTAGAGCTCATGCGTCATGTACTATCCCATCCGGACAGGGGAGTTACCAGGAAAGGAAATCGTGGGTCAATTTTGAGTCCTCCAGGATATACCTATCTCGGAACGGACAGGGATCTTTCCGCGGTTCGAGTGACTTTCGTCAATACCAGTACTCCCGCCGGAAAGACCCGTACTCCTCAGCAAAACCGTCCGAGGTCGTGGAACACCGACACCACGTAGACTTTTGGGCCAGTTCGTGGACCGAACCAGAGGTTCACACAATCAGTCAGCTGCCCCGATCAGAAGTGCGTTGTTTCTTTATGTGATGGGCAGTTCCATCTGAAACAGAATTGCCCTTTCAGACCGGGTGATTCCCCCACCCGCATAGTTCCACTGATTGTGATGAGAAAGGCCTTGTTTTGGCACCAGATCCATCTGTGATTGGCCTGGGGTTAGAAAACGGAGCCATCAATGGATTGCAGGCTTCGGTTTTGCGAGACACTGGGGTGCACTATGCTGGTGTACGGAAGTCTTTTCGTGCTTCAAGACAGTATTCTCAAACATGTCAAAAAGTGTAGGTCATTGGAGGCAAGATTGTGAACCGTTTCCGCTGGCGAAAAACTTTCAGTCGAGACCACCGTACTACTCCGGTTTTCTCGCTGTGGTCATTGCTAAACCCAGTCTGCGACTTGATCTTGGGCAATTTGCCAGGTGTCGCTACAGTCACATGGTGGTGGCTGGGGGATCGTTTGTTCCTTGTCTTGTGCAGTACTAGACTCCCACACGTCCTAGGGCAGGGGAAAGGCTACAAAGCCGCTAACGTCTCCCCACAAACTGGATGAACTCCAGATTACCCAGATTGATTTAAAGAAATGCAGGGAACAAGACGAGACGCTGACGACCATACTTTCTGTTGCTAAAAAGAATGTCACTGACGTACCAACGGGACAAACCAACGTCCATACTGGACTCTGCATTCTCTACCGGTGTGTACCTGGACAGGGACAACAGCCAAGTTGTGCGTGTCGAAAACCACTTAGAGAAACAGTTACTGCACAGGCTCATGCTGCATTGGTTTCGCTGGTCACTGCGGTCTCAAAAAGTCTCAGTAAGAGGTTCTTGATTCTTTTTATTGGCCGGGTGTCACAAAGGCAGTTACGAAATACTGCCGCTCATGTGACCTTGCAAAAAGACATCTCAGAAAGGTCGGTCCCCTGTGCACCTTGGCACACAATGCCTCTCATTTCGTACCATTTCGGATGGTAGCTATTGGATCTTGTAGGACCTTTACCCCTGTTTCTTAGGGATATCGCTATATCTTGACTGTGGTGGATACAGCGACCAGGTATCCAGAAAGCGATTCCACTGAAGCAAAATTGATACAGTATCTGTCGCTGAAAGCCTTTACTTACACTTTTTTCCAGAGTGGGTTCTTCTTCCAGACGAAATTCTTCGGGATTGTGGAACGACTTATTTCTGATCATGAGTAGAAATTTAAAGACTGTTGTCAATCTCTTCCATTTACCACTCGCCTCTCACCCCCACTCGAAAGGCATGGTGAAACGTTTCCATGGCACGTTAATGTCCATGTTGAGCAAGGTTTGCAAGGCAAGAGCCCCAGGAATGGGGATCGTTTCGTACCGGCTTTGCTTTTGCATACAGGGAAATGCGGAACGAAACCGCTGGGCTTCTCTCATTTGAGCTTCTTTTCGGACATTCATCAAGGGGTCCTTTGGATCTATTGATGACACAATGGACGGAAACAGAGGGTCATACCTGACATGTGAAATCTGTTTACCAATACGTTTATGACTTGCATACTTCGTTTGAAGGATGCATTGTGGAGCTTGCTCAACAGTCAGCTGATCGGCAAAACCGATGTGTTTACAAGGTCTTTGCAGGACAGAAAAGCCAAGGCACGTTCCTTTAGTGTAGCGGGAAATAATAGTCCTTGTATTACTCACTGCTGAATAGCAAGCTTCGTGTTATGTGGAAGGGTCCTTTTCAGGTGGTCGAAAAACTTTCTGAAGTAACTTATAAGATCAAAATGGCAAACACTGAGAAGGTATTTCATGTGCACAGGTTGAAAGAAGTATGTTGAACGTACAAAATGTTGCCATCAACCAGTCGGTTGAGGGATATAACTGTGTAGAAACTGATGTCAATGACAGGACATTATCAGTTGATGTAATTTGTCCCAATGTAACGACAGGGCAGAATCAAAGGTTCTGAAACAACAGCAAATGTAGGAATGTTAAACATCTACCAGTGCAGAAGCTGTTTACCCCTTCTATTTGTCTATCAAAGGTGACCCCTATGCGGATGTGCTTTGTGTCGAAGGTTGTCTTCAAGTCAAACGAACAAGCTCCCATAGAAATTTTGAAGTCTTTCAGGGATGTTTGTTGACGGCTACCCCAGGTACCAGTACATGGTATTGAAACCCCATAGTCTTCAGTAACTTCTGAAATAACCGTTGCGAACCAGACCATACCCCCTCCCATTTGCAAAAACGAGGTGGTTGAGAGAGAAATCAATGTAATGTGGATTTAAAGGTGATAGAACCTTCTACATCTCCGTACCGCTCACAGTGGTTATGGGTGGACAAACCTGATGGGGATCAGTGCGTTTCGCATCGATTACAGAAAGTACAATCAGCTACTGTGTTCGATGGCCGAGCATATCCGGACAATGAAGTAACTTCTGTGTCAGCTCTCGGAAGGAAAGTATTTTGTGAAGTAGACTTGGACTAAAGGTGTACTGCGAATCCAATGGCTGAGCTGACAAGGAAAAGGACAGCGTTTCAAACACCTTTTGGTCCTTTTCCCGTGGCACGGAACAATGCCATATGGTTTGCAAAATGCCCGCTTTCTTTTGCCCAGAATGATGCGAGCCTTTGAAACTCCAGGAAGGTGGTGCAAGTCCGTTTTTTTGATGACATTTTGTTGGTGCAAAAAGTAATAGGGAGTGGACCTCCTTCTAACTTACGAAGCTGTTTTTTGAGACTCAGAAGTTTTGGTTTGACTGCAAGCCCATCAAAAATTCGTGCCGGATTTTCAAACTCTCGAGTTTTGGGTCACACTATTTCAGTGGAATCCTGGATGCCAGAGGGAAAGTGGAAAAGTTTTATCCTTAACAAACCCACTACAAAGAAACACCGATCAGGTCACTCATCGGATTGTTGTCTTTATATCGACGATATGTCCCCCCCAATTTGCGTCCCTGCGGGCCCCCTTTGATGAACTTGGACGAAAAAGGGAACGAAGAACAATAATATTGTGTGGTCTGATGAGTGCCAGGAAGGCTTTGGGAGGTTGTGTTCAGATACACCCTCGTACTCCTTTCCTGTTCAATTGTTACCTCCCTTCTCAGCAGACTTTATTTTAAGAAACTGATGCCAGTTTCTCAGGAAAATGGCGCGTATGTTGCAGGGAACAAGTGCTTTGTTACTCAGTGCAATACGGCCAGTAAGAAGTTGCAAAGAACAGGAGCAACATATCCCCTATGAGAGAGAGTGCTTGGCTATTGTATGGGCATGTGAGAAGTTCGCCAGGTTCCTTGACTGGAAAGAAAGTTTCAGTTACAGACTGACCATAGGCATTGGACGTTTTGAACTCGTCCAACAGCGTAAGCACAGCAGGTTATTAAGATGTCTTTGGCATTGCAGGCCTTCCAGTTTCCTGTTGAACCCAGTGGCCTGGACCCCAAAATGTCATGGCCCGATTTGTTGTCACGTGCGAGAATATTCATGGGACAATGTCACTGTCTTCAAGGGAAAGACTATTTCCTGTTTTGTCTGTTTAAGGATTACGGTGTTGTGAATCACTTTTGACGGTTCATGTCTGTACTGCGCATTTAATCAAGAGGTATTTATGCATCATTTGCTTATTGAGTGGACTATATGTTTGCAAGCCACACACCCCTAACTTGATGGTTGATGTAATACGTGATATTTATTCTTATCGTAAACAATGGAAAAATCAATCCTCTTTATGTCTAACTTGTTGGTGACGATTGAATTTATATGTATGTGTGAAGCGCAAATAACTTTTCGACATGTATCTATACATGTTTTGATTGTGCAATGAGACACACCACTTGTTTTATTTGTCATTGTCAACAATGGAGGAAACGCATTGTGACTTTTCAATGGGACAATAACATTACATGTGGGGCAAAAGAAATTATGGTTTCCACTATGTTTATTTTGTTTACATGGTTATTGAGAAGCATTTACACTTGGACATCTTCTCATTTTCATGAGGGTTTTGAAACATATGATGTGAGACAAAGCTCAAAGGGAAAAGTGCTTCAACATCTTCCTGTATGACACACAATTTGAGCTTTGAAATGTTGTGGCATATCCCTAAATGTTTTATCCTGTATTTGTGAAATGTATCTGAGGAATATGGTGATCCATTATGAATGTTTTTTTTTAGCCAAACGTTTGAATGAAACGTTGGAAACATGCTATTTATGGTGGATCATGGTGATTGGATTCTATACGTTGATTCTTAATTTGGTTGCTCCCGGTGCGATTGTTACACCTTTTGAGATTCATGGCTGAAGATGTGTTTAAGAGAAGTTGATCTCCTTTAAAAAAATTTTCTGGAGAAAGTTATTCATCCAGGATGGGGGGTGTCATGTGACGTAGCCTCACATCACAGGCATGTGCCGCTCCTTCATCCCTGGTGGTTAGTGCTATGAATCATTTCCCCGTGCACAATTAAAGGAAGAATATTTCATATGGCTTGACTCGTGTCGCGGGGCGGGTCCCCAAAATAATTGTGAGAGGGACTCATTCAGAAACGAATGTGGTCTTGGGTGGAACGTGAAGTGACCACTGAGTGATAGTTACCAAGGGCTGGGTAAGGTTAGGTGTGGTCATGTGTTTTGAACACTGAGTCTGCACTCACTAGGAGAAGGGGCGGAAAGAGTCAGTTTTAACCCAGCCGTGGCCTCTCGAGACGACCGGTCAGGGCGGTGGTCCCTCTTTGCGACCCAAGTCATTACCAGGGGCGATAGATCAGTGGGGGGGAAGGCTCAGGGGAAAAATTAAGGAAAGAGGAAAGAAAGAAATCATATGTTGAATTAAGAAGGTTACTTACACGCACCTTATTCGTGTTTCAGCCTTCACCCTTTTACCCTTCGCCCTTCACCCTTCACCTTTCACCCCGTGAGGTGGTTGAAGATGGCCATGGTGTAGAGGAACACACTGGTAGTTCAGCCCCAGCAGGTACCAACTCCAGGGAGAGGAGTTGAAGCTCGTCGTTTCTCAAGAGACAGAAGAACTCCAGGAAGAGAAGTCGAGACTCGTATCTCCAGGACAGGAGAGTTCGAGGGGGCAGTATATTGTTCAGAGAGAGAGACAGGGAATTGAGAAAGCGGAGAAGCTTTACTTGAGGCAGGCAGGTCCTCAGTGATTACGGGAGTTATGTATTCTCCTGGTCCGGATTTTTTTGGATAACGGAATGTGAAGGCCACGGCTTTATAGAAGCGGAACTAGATTATTTTATCTCTCAGTGTGAGGAGAGATACATGTGGAAGACTGTTTTTTCTCTCAGTGTAAAGAGAGATACATGTGGGAAGATTGATTTGTCTCCCGACGTGAGGAGAGATACATGTGTGCAGATTTATTTGTCTCTCAGTGTGGAGAGAGATACAGAGGTAAAATCTGTTTACAAGTGGATGATGTGATTTAGTAAATTGTTTTCCCTGAAGGAGAGGGGGAGAAGAAAAACATTCGGTAGTGCGCCTTTTGGTTGATTGGAAAGATTGCGTGTGCGTATGGAGTAAATGCTGTCATGAATGCGGGTATGCAAAAGTGACAGTGTGACAGTGTATGAACGGAGGAAAGGGAGTCGGTGAGAATCAAAACACAAGCAAGCAAGCGCGCACTTACACACACACACACACACACACACACACACGCACGCACGCACGCACGCACACACACACACACACACACACCACACACACACACACACACACGCACACACACGCTCAAACACACAGACATAGACAAACACGCGTGCGCGCGCACGCTCACACAGACACAGGCACAGACACCACAAAAAAAAAGGCAAACAGCGTGCCATTTAAATAATACAGTAAAATGAACGCCTACAGGTTAAGACTGACATGTTTAAAATAAACTAAAGAAAAAAAGAAAAAAAAAAAGAGATAAAACTGACACGCCATTCACAATGGATTGAACAAAAAAAACACACACCCAACAACAACAAAAAGATTACCAACCACCTATCCTATCCCTACCCTCCCAGCACACACACACACACACACACACACACATACGCACGCACGCGCACACACACACACACACACACACACACACACACACACACACGCACGCGCGCGCACACACACACACACCACACACACACACACACACACACACACGCACGCACGCACGCACGCACACACACACACACACACACACACACACACACACACACACACAGTGTCTGAAATCGCTTGCCCTACACTGAAAACAACAGAACTCGCAGAAGATTAGCGTTCCCCTTGACCTTAGCTTCAAGAAGAGATTAGGCCTAATACCGGCGAGTACAGAAAGCAAAAGCCAGCAAGGTCCGATACCGTACAGTACAACATGTGTCCGCCGGCGTCACCTGCTGGCTTCCTAATCGGAAGGAAGCTAGCGGAACTGGATGGATCATGTACCCCGACATACACATCAATATTTTGAAATAAATCTAACAGAGATGAAGAATGCAGACAGTCTCAAGCTGGGGTCTCGGCTTCTGTCTGTTTCAACTCTCCATCTTCGCGGTGAAAAGAAAGACACACGTTGTCTTAAAGGGCTAGACTTAGCTATTTTACATGGCCCCATGCACCAACATGAGACACGTCCTCTGATGGTAGATGGAGACAGGCATTCTCACGCTCCCGTGAGCACTTCGGTTAACGCATGAACACAGCGCTGCAATTAGATGAATCCCTCCAAACTCAAGGCGCCGCACAGAGGGATGCATGAGCGCGCGCGCAGAAACATGCACGCATACATGGAGCGCGGGAAATTGACCCCCTTGCATCTATGTATACACGCACGCAATTACGAGCTCCAATTCCTATTTAAGTGTACACAAATACACACACACACACACACACACAGCCACTTAATGATAGAAATACTAGTAACACATTTTTTTTAATGAATCATAATCGTAATAATTAATATAAGAGAGAGAGAGAGAGAGAGAGAGACAGAGACAGAGACAGAGAGAGAGAGACATGCGCGAGCATAAAGTTTTCCGGCCAGCATCCGTGCACAAAAACGCGCTCGCATTTCTACCCCTGTACACACACACACACACACACACACACACACACACACACACACTGGCACACGCGCGCGCTTATTATCGAACATCCATACACTTCCTAGCACGGTATGGGCCTAGCATTTGTTTTGCCCGTAAGGTCGCTCCGATTGAACAGAAAAATCCAATTTCCATTTCATAAGCAAGCAGTTAGACCAACAGTTCAAACAAGCGTCTCCAGTCCATCGCCGCTGGTCCTGGTTTCCATGCCAAGCCTTAAAAGGTGAACGCTTCAAGTGCCACAGGCTAAAGGCCGTGGGGTCAGTGTGTATGGTGTCCACCATACCTGAGGCACAACACAACGGGAGGCCGTGGGTGTCAGTGTGTATGGTGTTCACCATACCTTAGGCACAACACAACGGGAGGCCGTGGGGTCAGTGTGTATGGTGTTCACCATACCTTAGGCACAACACAACGGAAGGCCGTGGGGTCAGTGTGTATGGTGTTCACCATACCTGAGGCACAACACAACGGGAGGCCGTGGGGTGAGTGTGTATGGTGTTCACCATACCTTAGGCACAACACAACGGGAGGCCGTGGGGTCAGTGTGTATAGTGTTCACCATACCTTAGGCACAACACAACGGGAGGCCGTGGGGTCAGTGTGTATAGTGTTCACCATACCTTAGGCACAACACAACGGGAGGCCGTGGGGTCAGTGTGTATAGTGTTCACCATACCTTAGGCACAACACAACGGGAGGCCGTGGGGTCAGTGTGTATAGTGTTCACCATACCTTAGGCACAACACAACGGGAGGCCGTGGGGTCAGTGTGTATAGTGTTCACCATACCTTAGGCACAACACAACGGGAGGCCGGGGGTCAGTGTATAGTGTTCACCATACCTTAGGCACAACACAACGGGAGGCCGTGGGGTCAGTGTGTATGGTGTTCACCATACCTTAGGCACAACACAACGGGAGGCCGTGGGGTCAGTGTGTATAGTGTTCACCATACCTGAGGCACAACACAACGGAAGGCCGTGGGGTCAGTGTGTTATAGTGTTCACCATACCTGAGGCACAACACAACGGAAGGCCGTGGGGTCAGTGTGTATAGTGTTCACCATACCTGAGGCACAACACAACGGAAGGCCGTGGGGTCAGTGTGTATGGTGTTCACCATACCTTAGGCACAACACAACGGAAGGCCGTGGGGTCAGTGTGTATGGTGTTCACCATACCTTAGGCACAACTCAACGGAAGGCCGTGGGGTCAGTGTGTAAGGTGTTCACCATACTTAGCACAATTCAACGGAAGGCCGTGGGGTGAGTGTGTATGGTGTTCACCATACTTAGCACAATTAAAACGGAAGGCCGTGGGGTGAGTGTGTATGGTGTTCACCATACTTAGCACAATTAAAACGGAAGGCCGTGGGGTCAGTGTGTATGGTGTTCACCATACTTAGCACAATTCAACGGAAGGCCGGGGGGTGAGTGTGTATGGTGTTCACCATACTTAGCACAATTAAAACGGAAGGCCGTGGGGTCAGTGTGTATGGTGTTCACCATACTTAGCACAATTCAACGGAAGGCCGTGGGGTGAGTGTGTATGGTGTTCACCATACCTTAGGCACAACACAACGGAGGCCGTGGGGTGAGTGTGTATGGTGTCCACCATACCTTAGGCACAACACAACGGAAGGCCGTGGGGTCAGTGTGTATGGTGTCCACCATACCTTAGGCACAACACAACGGAAGGCCGTGGGGTCAGTGTGTATGGTGTCCACCATACCTTAGGCACAACACAACGGGAGGCCGTGGTGTGAGTGTGTATGGTGTCCACCATACCTGAGGCACAACACAACGGAAGGCCGTGGGGTGAGTGAACCGAGTCTCTATGGGGTTCACAATGGAAGGCCATACGGTGAGTGAACTCAGGCTGTATGGGGTTCACCGCTGGCCGTGGCACAACACGACAGAAGACTTCCCGGCCAGTCCAGCCTGCTTTTTCAGCCGAATTGAATCTCTCCTGAGGCGAATCAGGTCTCATTTACTGCGCTTAGCAGCCATACTACAAAAAAAAGTTTAAAAGAAAAAATAATGATGGAAAAAAATTAAAAAGGAAGACGCACATAGGCTACGGTTCTTGAACACAACACACACACACACACACACACACACACACACACACGGATACGCGCAGAGAGAGAGAGAGAGAGAGAGAGAGGAGAGAGAGAGAGAGAGAGAGAGAGACAGACAGACAGACAGACAAAGACAGAGAGGTAAGCGCTCATAAGCAACCAACGGCACACCGCAAAGTTTCCACAGATTTTTACTCGACCGCGGACGACGTTGGTGGGATTTTTTTGTTGCTTTTTTTTTGCTTTCACCATGAGTAGGTCACACATGTGACTGAAAAACGATAGAATTTAAATAGGTACAGTATCATACATTGTCAGAATACGCGCTACTATAACCTCACCAGACAAAGTCCGTACACCACATGAAAAATTACTCACGACCGATTTACCCTCGGATGCGGACACGGACGCTCGCACATCAATGGAGGTGCAACTCATCCTTCTGAAATATACCTGACGCTTTCTTCATGCACGCAGATACGGACCTGGATCGCTTATCTTCAACGGGTCATTTTGCGAGGCATAAAGTTCAAGCTGAATTAACGGTCTACTTTGATGTTTGTCACTTCAAAAAGTTTTTGTTTTGTTTTCAAAGGATTCTCTCCTGAATGGTTCGAACGATATGAACAGGGGAAAAAAAGTGAAGTCCAACAGCGCACCTCGGATTGGTGGAGGAAAAAGAACACTGACAAACAAAACAGCCTCGTGATTATTACTGCTACGCTGGCGCTGGCATCACATCTGCACACCTACGCCAAAGGGAAACACGAGAGAGAGAGAGAGAGAGAGAGGAGAGAGAGAGAGAGAGAGAGAGAGAGGAGACAGACAGACAGACAAACAGAGACAGAGAAACTGAGAGACGGTCACAGAGACACAGACAGAGAGAGAGAGAGAGAGAGAGAGAGAGAGAAGAGAGAGAGAGAGAGAGACAGACAGACAGACAGACAGAGTCTGTGTTCAATCCAACCTGAGCATGCCATCTCTGCAGCCTAGCTTTTCAAATCAAAAAGCACGACCTTCCTCGCACACCTGTCCCTACTGACTGCTAACCTGCGAATGCCTACCCGCCGCCCCATCTCCCTCCACCACCATTCCCTTCCCTGCCCTCCCCCCCCCCCCCCCCCTCCGCCAGCTCCTCACCCTCATCCCGCCCATATCACCTCTTTCCGTCTCCCCCCCCCCCTCCCTCTCCCTTCTTCGATCTAAACGCAACAGGGTGTCGGGCTGTCGAGATGATGGATCGCCCAGGGTGAAGATGTTGCTGGCGAGCCCACATGTTCACCCGTGCGAACTTGAATAATTGATTTTTCTTTAAATCACGGGTTTTCCTCAGGACACAATAAACAAACCAGTTATGACATACGCAGTGAAATGATCACTTTTTTTTTTATCACGGAAATATAGCAAAGGAAAAAAATTTTTAATTCGAAAAACAGCGCTGGTGCCATCACTTTTCACAATTGGGAAACAACCTCTGCATACATATTTTTCGATGCATGCATGTCCAGTCACGTCCATAACGATCTGGAATGGTGGGCTGGGCAAACAAACAAACACCGAAATCTACAAAAAGCACACCTCGCATATCCCCTAAGAAAAACATCCATGCGTAACTGTCAACAACAACAACAACAACCACACACACACACACACACACACACACACACACACACACACACACACACACCAGAGCCCATATATCTATGGTGGAGTCAAGTGTCTTCCGTAAATATAATTTCATAACAATACCACCTGGCAGACAATTCCGATATTTTGATACTGACCTGTTCACTGTGCTTTTAACATTGCTTAGTGTTGAAATCAGGCTCCTTCATCATTCCGTTCACAGTTGTAAATTTAATAGTTAACCAAAAGTATGATGTACTTGCAATCAGCTTCTATTTTAATGTCTTCATCAAATCCAGACAAAACAAGGTTTTCATCGAGTTTCAAGTTTGTGGCTGTTGCACAATTCTCACTGAAAGGACAATGGAAACGGCTTCAAAGTCTTCGATTTACATGACATTCCCAGAAATCATGATGAATGACAAATGTTACATTTGTTTTCGATCAAAATTTCAGTTTCTTTGAGCACAACCTTTGTCCCGAACATTCAATGGAGTGCTCTCACATGGAACCATTTTAGATTGATGTCTTGTGTCTGTTTAACCTCATTGAAGCCATTTCGATGGCTGCGAAGTCTTTCTACCCGTTCCCTACAGTTTGGGGCACCGCACCATTTTGGCATAAAATTCAACAATGCTGCGGTGTTCCTTCATTAACCGAGCACAGTTTAGCCACAGCACAGCATAAGTCAGCGCATCACATCTCTATCAAAATACAGGGTTTGATACAAATTGTCCATTTTCTCGAAAGAAGTTCCTGATGTTTGTCACGCCTGTGGAGGACCTATTGCGGGGTATAAAAGAAGTTTATTGTTGATTTTCATCTACGGGGTTTGCAGGAACTACATTACTGATTTTAATCTACGGGGTATGAAAGAACTATAATTATTACTGATTTTGATCTACGTGGCATGAAAGAACTATACTACTGATTTTCATCTACGGGGTATAAAAGAACTATATTATTGATTTTGATCTACGGGGTATGGAAGAACTATACTATTGATTTTCATCTACGGGGTATAAAAGAACTACATTATTGATTTTCATCTACGGCGTATGAAAAAAACTATATCACTGATTTTCATCTACGGGTTATAAAAGGCCTACAGTATTGATTGTAATTCTCTCATTGAAAAGGATAGATATCACAGGAGCTTCACTTAAGTTTTCAGGTTCTATTTCGTTGAGAAAAAAAAAAAGATCGTCCGCTTTGAAAACGTCTGTCCAAAATTGACTTTTCTTGTACTAAGACATCAGTTATCTTTGTGGCAATATAATGTCATTCACAACTGTGACCATAACCAGTATGCGAGGAATTTTCGTCGGTCTGAATTCTGTTTTCGTCTTTTGTACCCTGCCGATTGTCTGAAGATAGGTCAGCCTTCTATGTCCGACATAAGTCCCTAAACGTGAATCATAGCAAGACTTCTTTTGTCATGCGAGTCCCACGGGTATGGCTTTCTCAGGAAAAGGAATTCTTGAAGCGTAACTGTTATGTTACATTGATAAAGCGTTTAAAAAAGAAGTGAAAAGAAATACACAGACACATAAACGCACTGTCGGTCGTTAACTTGACTGTATACAGCTGCACAACACACAAGTTTCTGATCCGTATATGCTTTGGCGTGCAGCATGCATCAGTCCCCAGACATACGCGAAAGATAGCGGAAGTTAAGACAGAAATATTGAAATGCTGAGCCACCAACTAAACGTGACACTCACTGAACGTCACACTCCTCAACCAAACGGCTCTTTTCAGGTGTGACAAGAAAAACAGTGACTTGAAGTAAATGACGAAAAGAGAGAGGAGAGAGAGAGAGAAGAGAGAGAGAGAGAGAGAGGAGAGGAGAGAGAGAGAGAGAGAGAAACTATCTGCGAGTAAAATCCCGAGTCAGTTAGAAAATGATCTGACGTGGGTGTCAAAAGGAGGAACTGTGAGGAGAGGGGAAGAGGAGGGAGACAGATGGGATGAATAAAACGTTAATGTGTACAATCAACCTGTTCACCATCAACAGCGAGACCCGCCGAGTTCCTGACTGAACAGAACCAGCTGTTTACGTCCGGCGGTAGCGCTTTGTTCTGATCATGCCTGTAAAAGACTAATAGATCGAGGCTCCTTCATTTAGTGTTCATTTGGCGGCTAGACATTTCAACATTAATTGTTTACTATTACTAACATGTTTTAAGTGAAAGAGATGAAAAATACTGATTATTCTCCGCAATAGAATAAAGGAAGTCAATAAAAATCACACCGGATGGAAAATAACGGAACAAAGCATTCACGGAACCGGCAGAAAAGTGTCTGTGCCTGTTGTCCTACACGTCCCAACACTCATATAGCGGTCTGTTGCAGAATGGGTCTATCGCACCGTAGAGCCTCCTTGCCGTTTCAAAAAGTGGGGAAAAAACGAGTAATACTCGTGTAACCAGTGATATGGACAGCGCCGTTTGCTCTTTGTGTTCTTCTGAGGCAGAGGAAAAGGTGCGGTTGCCACCCGATTAGTCCGAAGTCCAGATTGGTCAGAATGAACAAATCGGCCACAGATAGGCTTCCGATTTGCCGATTTGCCAGATTTGAAAAAAAAATGTATTTCTTTTATTTACCAAAGTCTCTCTCTCTCTCTCTCTCTCTCTCTCTCTCTCTCTCTCTCTCTCTCTCTCTCTCTCTCTCTTCGACTTGAAACGTCAGACGTTCTGAATATAGTGATGGCGACAATATCTTTCCTCTCTGTCTCTCACCACCCCTGTGTCTCTGCCTCCCATTACAATTCACTGGAGATAACATTTATGACTATCCTATCAATAAACGAGGATCTTACGACTGTACATACATATCTTTTTCTGTGTTTCTGCCGATGTCTCTATCCGGCCCACCCTTATCCCCTTCCGCTCTCTCTCTCTCTCTCTCTCTCTCTCTCTCTCTCTCTCTCTCTCTCCCTGATTTTTGCTGTCCCCATCGGATCCTACCCCCCCCCCTCCCTCTCTTTTTGTCCGTATCAATTCATTGGTCAATTCCTCTCCCTGTCCCCTTACCCGATCCGTTTCTCCACCTTCACTTTCTCCTCTCTCTCTCTCTCTCTCTCTCTCTCTCTCTCTCTCTCTCTCCTCTCTCTCTCTCTCGTTCTCTCAACCTGTGCTTCTCTTAAAGCTGCCGCACCACTGCTAGGAGCATCTGATGAGGGGTGCACATGTCGCCCACCACCCGATATGCCTATCACACGATGCTGTTCGGCAGAGAGGCAGAAGGAAGAGGCAGAACGTAAACGGAGGGGGAGAGAAAAAAGGGGGAGAGACAGAGACCCTGAGAGAGACCCTGAGTGACATGAGACAGACAGACAGACAGACTTGTAGAAGGATATAGTTCCTGTGCTTTTGGTAACACAAAATTTGTCGCTTGCATAGGGTAGTGTTAAAAGAATGGACGTTGAATGTATTAAAGAGAAAAAAAAGGATCAGAAAACGGAAAAAAAAGAGTCAAAGAGACAAAATTATCTGAAAAATACGCAGACACTCCACTCCCACACAAACAATGTACAACTTCGTAGGAATTCAACGAAAAAAGATGGACGTCATAATTTATTTTAACCGAATCAAACGCGAGGACCACAACGTGAAGTATGGTCTCATTAGTAATGTGTGGTCTCATTGAACACGGTATCAATGGGGAAGCAAGACCAACGATTCGCCTGACTCCTATTGAAAAAAAAAGAAAAAGAAAAGAAAGAAAGAAATGGGACATGAAGATGGCACTTAAACAGTCTTGTCTTTGATTTTGCTTCTTTCCACTTAAAATCTCTTCATCTTCAATACAAACGAATTTCATATTGTTTTTGGTGGACCAGGGGTTGGATAGAATTTTGTTTTTGGACGCGGTTTAATATGGTTTCAATGCACCATAAACAATATCATCTTTTGATGGCGACATGAAATAATCAAAATTCTCACCGTCGTACTGTGGAAATAGCGGATATGTATAAGGATCATGAAAAAGGCACAACACTGAAAACACGAAACTGCTACTTCTCTTTTTTCTGCCTGTCTTTTTTCTTTCTGTTATAATCAAAACACAAAAGCTGGTTATGATCATACAATATTTTGTTTTCCGTACACAACTAAGAAGCTGGGCACTATTCCATAAAAGCTATTTATTGGTGCGATTTGTCTGCCCCGACCAGCTCCTTTTACAGTCGAGTTTGCTATGGGCCATACTGGGAAGACTGCAACCACACAGACAAGATCCATCCAACTTACGGACGTTTCTCCGAGAAATGTTGCTCAGATTTTCTGACCAACACTCCAGGTGTCTGTATCTCTTGGTCTGGTTTACGTCGGGATATATTACGAAACCATAAAAAAAAACATGGCAGTACAGCCCTGCCATGTAGACTTAGACTTGAACAAAAGTTTCTAGCGTTATTTTCATCATCCTCATTCTCATCGGTCAGCATTAAAAATTTATTTTAAAAAAAAAGAAAATCAGATTCTGCGGCCCTTCATGGTCATTCTAATTCTGACCTCGAGTTCAAATTCCTGTCCACGTCTACGTCCTTAACGAATTCGTGCCGAGGTCACCGGTATCAGCAAGTTCATGGTGACTTTCATTGGACGGATCGATGTGTGTGTGTGTGTGTGGGGGGGGGGGGGGGGGCTCTCCGGAGGAGGCTCTCACTCAGGCTGATCAATCATTGTCAGAAAGGGGCTTGGCAGGTGGTGTTCTCCGCATGTTCGATCAGAACAGGCATCACTGGACACCGCCTGCATGACTCGACAGCAGTGCAGTGTCTCCTCTAGTGGGTTGCCTGATGACGACGTGACATTGACTGCTGTCTGTGAATTGCCCATGCGGGGCTGCAGCGGGCCAATCCAGGGTGTAGCTGCGGACGCGGAGCCGGAAGAAGCGGCTTGTGGATAATGCCGAAGTGTCACAGAAGATGGGAAAGGAGAAGCACCAAGATATAAAGAACAAGAAAGAAAGGAAGTAACTTGGCACTACATGTGTGTGCGCGCGGCCGTGTGTGTATGTTTATGTGTGCGTGCGCGCAGGCAGGCGGTCGGGCAGGCGCACGTTTGTGTCTGTGTATACATGTGTTCGAGCGAGGGCGTACGCGTGCATGTTAGCGCACGTGTGTGTGGTTGTGTGTGTGTGTGTGTGTGTGTGTGTGTGTGTGTGTGTGTGTGTGTGTGTGTGTGTGTGTGCGCGTGCGTCCGTGCGTGTGCGTGCGTGCGTGCGTGCGTGCGTGCGTGCGTGTGCGCGCGCGCGCGCGCGCAAGCGTGTACTCACGCACACGCATGTGTTGTGTATGTGTATATGTGTGGGTAGGTGTAGGCGCGCGCGCGCGCACGCGCTTCTTGCGCCTGCCATTCTTCATTTCCTCTGGTCCTGAAGCACCGTGCAGTATGCCCGCTAAGTACTCATTAGCGTCGGGACTTCCCCGTACGCTAAGAGCGCGTGGCACTGAGCTGGTCTAGATTGACTAGCCGCCTGCCGATTAGATGTCTTCTGTCGGCTTGAAATACGGGTCATTCAATACCTTTCGATACGACTCATTGACCGGCTTTCCCGTCGGAACAATGTAGACTTACACTACTTGCGTGCTGAGAAAATAAAATATTCTGTGGCGGTCGGGCAAGCGGTCTCTGTGTGCGCGCGCGCGCGCGCGCGCGCGCGTGCGCGTGTGTGTGTGTGTGTGTGTATGTGTGTGTGTAGGCATGAGTGTGCGTGTGCGCAAGTGCGCCATCACCTGAATATTTGAGCGCACGTGCACACTCGTTTATGTCTGTGTGTTTTGCGCGAGTCTGTGTGTGTGTGTGTGTGTGTGTGTGTGTGTGTGTGTGTGTGCGTGTGTGTGCGTGTGTGTGTGTGTGTGTGTGCGTGTGTGTGTGTGTGTGCGTGTGTGTGTGTGTGTGTGTGTGTGCGCGCGCGCGCAAATAGATCTACTTGTGCTTGGACTGATGGAGAATACACGAAATAAACTCACTGAACATAACACCAGCAAAAACGCACTCTGTGACGAGCGCGCGCACACGCGAATACATATAGGTGTACGCAGGCGTACAGTGGGCCTCCACGCGCGCGCGGCCCCCCCACACACCG